>OY365810.1:17469659-17580657 GCA_959347315.1 Bimastos eiseni
TCATCTCAGCATCATTCCAATCATTGTCCAGGTGCTGAATTCACACCTGTGATCACATGACTAAACATTTCTATTCTGTCCTGTGAATGATTCATTGTTTGCCTGTTCACCATATTTTATTTATTAAAATTTGTTGCCAGTATGAATTATGGCTAAGGAATTTTTTAGAAGCTATTTATAGTTTAAATTACTGAATTGCTGAAGCATAGATCACGCTGGTGCAAGGGTGGTGCCTGTATTTGCATGAAAATTGGTCTCTCCATTTCTAGGGCATAACTGAGTAGACAATTTCCACCGAGTACCGAATCCAAATACTTGGATGCACTATTTGCCGGATCCGAGTACAAACCGAATAGTAGCGGCAAACATGGCCAGCGAGTACCATCCGTAGGCAAAGCGCAGTTAACCTGCCACGTGCACAGATATGGAGAACTATCTATAGTCAATACAGAGTCTATAGCATTGTCCTTCATATAGCATATTATCGCACTCTAGGCTATAACAATGTATTTATTATTTAATAATTTATTTGTACAAAAATGTAAAACCTTTGTTATAAAATTTGAAATATGAAGTTAACAATGATGTCTTTACTCTCTAATGTTTACCGGAAAGTGGATGGAGCCAATTCAAGCGGGAAAATTACTGATTTGGTTGCCTACTGGGAAATGCAACCAAAAGAAATTAAAATATATAAATTAACATGATCATTATTTTAAAGAAAATATAATGGAATGTCAAGTTCTTGTTAATTAATCAATAACTTATAAGTAAGTCCGTTAGTCCTAAATTTATTTGAGAAAAAAATATTGTTTTGTAAAAAAAAATTTTTCCAAAAAAGTTGTTTTTAGCTATTTGCGGGTGTAATATTTCCCGAGGCGAATACTTCCAAATAGTCCAATATTCGGCCGAGGCAAATGTCTGAGGCAATTTCCGGTTATGTCCTATTCATTTCAGAGTCTAAGTTATTTCATATTTGTCAGTTTATTACTTAAAGAAAATGAAATGGCAGCCAAAGTACATCTGATCTAGGTATTTTGTGCTTCACTTTGAGCATTTCCTTTTGTTAGAAACCAAATAAATTGAAGGTACATATGGTTGAATGACAGGACCATAGCAAGGGTTAAGTATTATGAAGTACCAGTGTAATATGTTTTGTGAATCAGCCGGTTAATGTCCGTTAGTGACTTCATATCTTAGAGTATCCAAAGTGCAAAACATTAACAGGTACACAGATATACATTACATTTCTTACAATGGGTTACAGACTTTGTATGTCCTTGTATCTGCCAGTGTCTGGCAACAGACTCTGCACTTTTATCTCACATCTGAGTTTGTTGGAGATTGTTTACCAAGTAGTAATAGCGACCCGATTTGGTGGGAATGGTTACTTCATTACGAATGATTCATGGATAGATATACAACTCCATGTTAACTTAGAAGGGGTTGATCAGATACAATACAACACTCAATGTGTAGGATTTTAAACAAATAAAGACATAACTGTGCTACATAACCAATCTAAGCCTGGATGTTCCAGCATATGGCTGCTTTACCTATCCAGTGTTGTTCAATGCTCATAATGTGGACCACTGTCTGGATGACTCACTCTTCACCTGACACTCTATGCCTTTTCTGAATTAAGAGCTTTCTTATATTATTAAGCTTACTAAGCAATCCAAATTATGTGGCAAAACTGTAATGCCTGTTCGCAATTATGATTAGTGTTTGCTGACATTGCATTTTTAGCTGGCTATGTGCACTCAACACAGCATTGTCATAAAGTAATTTTCACATTAAAAAAAATTTCTTTTTCTGTTCATTCCTTTATTTGTATCTTACACACTACATAACTCAACAAATTTACTATTTACAAGTGTGGACTGACCACTGAACAGTTAACATAAAGAAATGATAGAAAATTTTGGTTTGCATCATATTGCAGGCAAAACTGTGATGGCGCATCTAGCTTTTGCACGTTGAATCTCTGGGTAGAAAGTTTCTTCAAATTGATTCATAGAAAACATTTAAATCCAAAGTTACTGACTTTACCAAGTAACTGACTTTACCCTGTCCTGTCACAGAAGAAAGACACAGTAGAATCCAGTTCTCATCCCTGTGATTACTACCAGCACTATGTCATAAGGTCTCATATGTACAGCTCGTGGTTGTAGTAGTGTTGTCTCCCTAAATTAATGAAATTATAACAGATAAAAGTTTGCTTTAATATTTTTATATAGATGCATCTCTCCTATTTGGTGTTCACCATTAGCTCTTCTTTAAGCACATTTCATTACTCACAAATATACCAAAACCAACAAAATTAATTACTACAACTTTACTACATACCCAACAACAAAATAAAAAAGAAAGGTTGGATTCGGTTCATTACTGCTCGGCATAATCAATTTTAAACATGCTTATCAAAGCAATGGTATCCCTCATCTCTGACCTCGTGTGCATTCCTGCTTCACTGTGACTTGATTAATTGATTTAGCGCCTTTTGTGACAATCAGAAAAGTGTCGTTCCAGCAGTCTGTACTTGATTGGCTGAAACAGTAACCAACATGCTTTCAATCACTTTTAACATTTTGACTAAATAACACATATTTCTTATTTAGAAAAATTCTTTTTTGGTATGTGCATCTTTACCAAAAACAAGCATTTGTTATGACTGCATGACAAAATGTGTTAGTTTAATTGATGTTTGCATAGTTCCAACTGAGTTGACATTGCTTGCAATCTTGAGTCGTTTAATTCTATCCCTGCCTCCCAGAGGAACCTGAACCAATATCAATTGGCTATCAAATAAGTTGCTAGAAAAGTCTTGCTATGAAGATTGCAAAGCTGGAAAGGTTCACGATATTAATGGAGATTCTATGGGCAAGAAAGAGCTGTTAGATGACTAAGTTATGTCTCGTAAGTAAGTAAGTAAGTACGTAAGAATATTCTTTATTTACTTACTTACGAGACATAACTCTTGCACCTCTGATAACTGATTCAGTCTCTTGGCTGACAAATTAATTGGAATCCAGCGCTGGTGACATCTGTTGATCTACTTTGAAGTCGAACTGTTATGAGTCCTCTACTTTCTTGGCTCACTTCCCGTTGGGACGACCACGCTACTGCTGATCTAGGTGATGTTGTTCGATTGCTCACATAGCACTATGGTCGGTTACCTGGCCGAATACTAAACTGCCTTGCTCTATATATATATATATTTATATATATATATATATATATATATGGTGAGTGGGTGGTAACAGACACGTGCTGCGTTCTGTCTGACTACATAGAGATCACCCATAAATTGCACAAATCTGTATTAAGTGTGAAGTGTTAAAGTGTAGTCATGTGATAAACATTGCACAGAGAGAGAGACAGACATTTAGATGACATTTAGATTGTGTTTTCAGTAATGATGATGTTCCATTTCATGGATATAATGGTATATGTGAATGCCTAAATTTGGTTTGTATGCATGTGTGTGTATTGATGTAGGCCTAATTATTGTATGTATATATGTATTAGGATTGTTAATATCGGTTTTGGGGAAAACCGATTATTGTATTTAAAAAAACCGATTTTAAACCCGATTATCGGTTTTTATTGGTATGTTAAAGACGTGTTCAGTCATGACCATGCTGGGGTGCTGTGTCACTCCGGCTTCGGAGTTCGGGTAAGCCTTGCCGCCTACACTACTAGGCTCGTTGACCCCACCATCGAGATCCCACTGCCCTATCTACATTCTGCCATGGTAGATCATCTAGTACGGACAGTGTACTGGGCGTAGATCGGCCCGTCTGAAGGGTCTTATGTGTCCGGTTATAGGTGAGACCTAATAGGCTTTTTGCTTAAGGCGAAATCCAACAAGCTCACCAGACATGAATTAGAAGCGTTTCCTTGCCTCAGCCCTCCCCCGACCTCTGACATCTGCCCGTTCGCACAAGCCCAGAGGATACGTTTGTCAGCGACAAGCGGTCATCAGCCCGTTTCGGCCTAAGATACTATGGGCATCATTGAACTGTGGAAAAATAATATATCATGAACTGCCGAGTTGCCATACACATCCTCGAACAAACCGTTAGAGAGTAATTGTCATTACTGCGGTTTCCTGCTTAAATAAATTAGATTATCGTTTTGTCAATAACAGAAACCGATTATCGGTTTTAAAACCGATAACAGGAGTTCCGGTTATCGTTTAACACCCACACATTAAGAATACTTTTCATAATATTTTTGTGTCTGCATGTATTTTGAGATTTACAGTTAATTGTATTCTAAGAACCTGTAGAATAATTTGAAATTTTTTACAGTTTAGTATCTGTTGTATCTGGTTCTGTATCTGCTTTTGTATCATGTTTTGCAAACATACTTATACTCGTCCATACTTATTGAACTGTATGGCTTCCTGTAGAATTAAGGGATAAGATTTTAATTGGCCTGTATTACCTGTAAAATCATACCCAAGAGCACTCATACCTACTTTCAATTACTAGTGTATCCGTATATGTCTGCTCGCTCTACGATCTGCGGGTATGGGTCTTTTGGTGAACCACAATGTAGCAGTCATGGACTTGCCTGCATTCTGTGTTGAGGTCCCTAATATGAAAACCAGCTACCAATGTTTCATCCTTAAGCTCGAACTTATTTTTTCCTTCAACTAACCCTCAAAACTCACTAATTTTTCACTGGTTATAAACATTTGGATAGCTAACTGCTCTTCACCTGATGATTAACATTGACTCTGATTCGCATTCTATGCAACCTTGTGTGGGTTAAAACTTTTCATAATAATCATAATTATGAACAAGCATTGAGTTACAGCATTGACTTAGTGTAGTTGCAATTTTACCACATCAGAATAGAAATCATGCAGTTGTAGTAAATTTAGGAATGGAACAAAAAGCAAGTGAAAAATCATAAAAGATGATCAAGTGATGTTTTCGACCAGTCTTTTTAAAGTAGTGTTTTCTATGAGCAGGTGGCAGCACTGTGGCTGGAAACACTGGCAGACGAACTGTTTGGTGTGAGAACAGAGTTATTGCAATGAGTCAGTCATAACAGTCCGTTCTGAGTCAATTTCTCACTTGAATCTGGATGTTGGATGCTGTGGAAAAGCATCTGTATCATCAACTAAGCCTAAACTGTTCAGAATACGCCTGGACTCTATTACATGACCAGTGCTTGTGAGATCTGTTGCACAGTAAAGGCGTGCTTATGAGGTGCACAATACTAAAAATAGCATCTCACAATCTGTTTTGGCCTTACAACCCTTTTGATCTTAAATTTGTAGGCTGACCTCCCTCTGTCCAAACTAAACATGCTCTGTTGTAGGTACAAGTGCTTGAGAATGCTCTTCCGCCTTCTTCTCAATTTGTTGCTCTATATAGAATGCATGTCCTCCTTCACCTTTTCTATGGCATAATTATGGTTAGAGGCAAATAGAGGCAGAAGGGTTTACTGACCCAACAACATATCACTTACTGGAATCATGGCACTTAAAATAATCATTCTTCAATCCCTTATGAATGTTTAACTTTGTATCTTTCGTCCAGCATTACATGGTACTCAGTCTTTCCTTGTGTCTTCCTTTATCATGTTTCTCTATCCTTAACTTCTTACCACTATCACAATGTCAACATGGCCATGTGTCTTCTCCATCATAACTTCATGCCGTTTATTGTTGTCACTTTTGCTTTCACTGTGCAGCATATTTCCTCAATCACCTAATATTACAGCTTCTCTGTGTTTTGTCCTTTCACATTGTATTCCGCTTCTTTGCATTTCTCCTCTAACCATTTTTCCTTACATTCCTTTGCCTTGTTTTTGATTTGCCTTGTAATCTTATTATATTTTTTCTGTTTTCCTCACTATCTGTTTGTTGCTCACATATCTCTCCTCTTGTCACTCAGTTCCAGTGCCGCATCTTCTTCTTTTGCCTTTTCTTGTACCCCAGTGTCTGCTGTTCTGCCTCCATGTTCTTGATCTCACTCCATATTTCTTTTACCGTTCTCTTGGGATCCGTGTCAGCCTGTTTCCATCTGCTACCTATGAAGACCCTGTACTGATGTGTTGTATTTTCATCTCTTTGTCTCTCTACATCAAACCTTTTCCCAGTCGTTTCTTTGAGTGTAGCCTAGGTTATTTTAATCATGGGTCTAGAAGAGGAAGCTAACAGGTCTACTTGTGTTTGTCTGTTAGCTGTCAGTTCGAGAGCTGTTGACCGCCAACTGTCAGGTAGACATGGATGTTGACTACGATATCATTGTCTATGACCAGTGCACGTCCAACCCTGGTCAGCTGTCAGCTGAGTGCTTCCTCGTCATTCTAGTGATGAAATTGCAGAAGGAATTCAGAAATGTCTTCCTGTTAAAAGGTCTGTGTTGCCATCTTTATCTTTGCTTGTTGAATGTACAGAATTATCTAATATCCAGTGCTGAACTTTTGAGTCATGGTTTGTGTGTTTAAATCCATCATGTTACAGATGGAAAGAATTATTCAAATTTATGTAGTTCATTTGATGTCCTGCTACTTTGTTGATTCTCCTATACATAAACTCACTGTAAAAATGTCTCATGTCTGATTTTGCTGGTTTTGTTTGGGCATATTATTGGAGCATCTGAAAATAAGAACTATCTTGAAGCTGTGTAGAATGCTGTGATAAGATACCATTAGATTGGAGATCATGCAGCAACCTAAGTGTGGTGGAGAAGTTTCTGACAGATTTGAATTTGTCTTCTTCTGGTAGAAGGTGCTAGGCAGAACAGCAGACAGAGATGGAGAGGAACAAAGAGAGAGAGACAGAGACAGAGAGAGAGTGAAAGAGAGATGTATGTTCTACTCATTCTGCACCTTTGCCTTTAGTTTATACAATACAGTTGTGCATGCATGTACCTGTTCCTGTGGAATGTCTGGGTTTACTGACTTTTAATGATGTTTAGCTTCAGTTGCTTCTATTTGGTTGTTCCAATTGAGGGAATTCTAGTTCTAATGGGCCATTGTGTTTGTGTGTTTGTAATTATTGATTGAAGGTGGATTTCTTGAGTTTCAATCAACGCATCCATCCCTGTGCAACAGTCAGGGCAGCTGTAGTACGTCGAATGGCAACTACAAGTGTCCACCTTTGACATCGATGTCACAGCCGTGTCTACCAGTCTCAAACATTGGTCCAACAAAGATCCTACCATTCCTTTTCCTTGGGTCACAGCAAGACGCTCTGTCACAGGAAACAATGAAGGTCAGCTGAAGATGGCATCTTTCTAGAAGTCGTTTAAGTTGGTTCACACGTTTTTAACGGCCTGAGAAAGTGTGGATAGAGTTGAAAAAATTAGTAATAGGTTGTTGCTTTCTTGTGACGAGGTGAGTGCACACTCAGAATGAAATTGAAGAAATGAGTGTTGTTCTACCAACCATTTTTACGTGTATTTTTACGTCGACTTCTCTCTTCATGCTTTTCAACTTTGTGAAGGTTTTCTCTGTTACGGATTACGTGCTTGGTCTAAGTGGAAATGCCTGTCATCATTATGACCAGTGTTTGAGCATGCTTTTGTAAATGGTAAATTTTATAAAACCATGACACTTATGTGCAACAGATTGTTCAAGTGTTGGATTTTGGTTGACAAGTTGCAGTACCCTATGAGGGTTGTATAGAACGGAATGTCATCTCAAACTCATAACTCCAGTGTTGCACAAGATGACAAGAGGTGTGCCACAAAATAGTAAAAACATTTGCATCTAAGATAACTGAATTACAGTGCACTTTTGTACAGTTATACAATTTTGTTTAATACATAGCTTTTCAGTAGCCTAATATTTTATGTAAATGTGGTTTATTTTGCTGCCGGTGCTAAGATAAGATGCCACCCATCTACTATAAAGATATGTATATTGTAATGGAATTTGAATATAGTCAATGTAGTGTAAACTGTAAAATATCACTAATTTACTGTTAAAAGCATTAAGAATACGGGTGTGTTGTGACATAAAGTTGCATTGTCATATGTGCCACAGTCTGAAAAGGCTTGAAAGCCACTGGCATAGCATTACAAATAAAATGGGTCTCTATTCTAAGAGTCGATATTGATTGAAACTGTTTATTGAAACATTAAACAGAATGCAAATCAAATGATGACAATTCACCTATTATAGCATTTTTTTCAAGTGCTGGTAGCAAAAGGGCAATCCAAAAGAGTAAAGAGCCCTGTTACAGCCTGAATTACCCTCATAATGTAATTATGTGCAGTTTACAGGCAGTCAGTTCAGCACAGTTCAACACAGTAGTTCAACACAGCACAACATAAAACTTCATGATCAGTTAATAAATCATTTCAAATTATATGCAATGAATCCAAACAATGCAGTGCAGGGTGAACAGTTATAAACCACTGTAGACAATGTATATGTGGTGGCATTTGCACCTTAACACTTTACGACCAGCAAATACTAAAATGTATGGGAAACCAATGCAGCTGGTTGTGAGATGGTTACAGAGACGACGAATATAGGAACATATGAGCTTGAACGAGGTCCTGTTTAAGAGTAATTCCAAAGCATTGGGCCAAAGCATTTTATTGAAAATTTCATGACATTCGTAGGGGCTGCATGACTCTGAGAGTGCCGATAAGACCTTGTATTGTAGTTGTCTACCGATGTTCCTTGACAGAAGTAGTTATCTATATAATTAATGGCAGTAATGCATCATGGTAACAGTACATGCTTAAGCCTATTTCATACAGGTCTGGTAGTGTTCTCTTGGCATACTATATACTGTGAATTTTTGAGTACCCAATGCTGTCTGGCTGCAAGGCTGAACAAGAGCCAGAGTCGATTATCTTGGCCAATGGGTTAGACTGTGTTAATGATGTTGATGATTTGTTTAGTTGTTGCTTCTACTTTCCTCTGCCTTTGTTGTGTCTTTCATCAATAATGATTCTCTCTGTTGGTAGTTTAGCATGTGAAGTGCCTGGCTCTACAATCATGTGATTACGTCATGCTTGTAATTGGCAGCAAAACGGCATAAGCTACATCCTGAACGTTAGTACAACGAGTCCTCAACCACCGTTTGTGCAAGAGGGACATTTCCTGCGAATTCCAGTCAATGACAGCTACTGTGACAAACTGATACCACATTTCCAAGAAGCATTCCTATTTATCGGTCAGAAAAGCACATCGCTTTATTACTTTATTATTTATTGGAAAAAGATTTTGTTAATAAGACAACTTGAACACTGTAATGAACTTTGACTATGAGTGGCACAGTGGCCTAGAGCTGTACCGATATCACTTTTTGCCGATTATGCTGATACCGATTATTGCCGATTATTCATTTGCCGATACCCGATTATTTAGCCGATTATTTTGTCGATTATTTTGCTGATTATTTCATTGTGTTTCTCAAGCTGTCCGGTTCCAAAAGATAGACCTACTGCTACTGCCTATTGTTGGAATACAAGCAAACACTTGCTCCTTAGGAGATATATGCATGTAGTTGGGGACTAATCCTAGGCAGGCAATACAGATTAGACACGCCGCCCACCGTCGAACTGTGTCAAGGGTAATAAAAGGCCAAAGAACGGCTGGGCTATTCACAGCCACCCATCTAGTCTCAGCCTCTCAGGCGACTGACATCTGTCGGGGAGATCTGATTGGCAGCTAGCATGTATTCATTAGGCAAGCCTCCACGATGTACATTCATCGGTTTCTCTGTTGAATTGGCCAGCTGTTCCTTGGCTTGAATTGACCAGCCATTCCCTGGCCCATTGGCAGGCACTATGACTGACTCTGCACAATACCTATGTTGACACGTTCTCACGGTCTATACTAGCACAATGGGTGGTCTCGCCAATGATCTGAAGAAGTCATTGGCTTGACGACACGATATGGGAACGGAACGAAATGCCGTCCTCCACAGACGAAGTGATGTCGCTGTTGTCATTTTGCTTTTTTAGACTGAAAATTATATTATAAAATTAAAAAATAATTTTTATTATCAGCGCCGATTATCGTGCCGATATTGCCGATGTCTCTATAATCAGCCCGATTAATCGGCCTGCCGGCGAGCAGGTTCGACCTTAGTTCCAAGGAGTCACTGTGTAGGGACCTTGAGCAAGTCCTTCTTGCACAATTGCTCTGCAGTACAACTTCATTTGTACCATCGAGGCATGTGTGTGCACTTCTGAGCAAAATATGTTGGAAGAAGGGCGGTATCAAATTTCAGTAATAGATAAATTAAATAAATTAAAATAAATCTCTGCCTCAACTATTCCTAGTTGTGGTCCATCCTCTCGTTTTATGAAGGAGGTTGTTCCAGGCCACAGGACCATTGATAGGAACGAGGAATGAACTTGGAGGACAAGACAAATGCCCTGATCTGCCAAACGAAGAGACCTGAGACCAGGAGCGGACATGTTTCAGATACACAGTGGACCAAAATAAGAAGGGACAATTCTGAGATTCAATGCATTGACAATAGTCTACCTGTGCGTTGTAGCCTATCATGAAATATCATTTTTTGAGGCAGATACTTTTGTTTTGTTTTTGCTTATTGAATTGTACTGAATGACATTAATTTTATTATCAGTTGATGCTCTGCTATTTCATGTATATTTTGTGGATGATGATGAATGATGAGCTGTTCTGGTCTTTTGAACAGACAAGGTACGTGAGGCCAACGAATGCGTTTTGGTCCACTGTTTAGCTGGAATATCACGTTCACCAACTCTTGCAATTGCGTATATCATGCGATATCTTCATCTGACTACAGATGAAGCATACAAGTAAGCAGCCACGACAAATATCTTTGTAATGAGTTGTAAAATTCAACAATATTTGAGCTCTTTCAATATATAGTATGGTGTGATGTACTTGTTGTGATCTGATTCTTATTCATCCCATCAGCTGCTTTGATATTAAGGACTGACTGATGGTCCTCAAAGTCTTCATAAGTCATTACAGCAGGGTAGCTTTGTATATCATCTGGTTATGGTATACTCTGAATGCCTTAACAATAAAAATGTGAAACAGGCCATAATAAGGAAACTTAACCCATGCCATGGACAAAATATGGTATATGATTTTCAATAAGTTGGAGTTAGATGAAGATTGTAAGAGTTAATTTTAAATTTAAGGGACTTAATGCATTTATGGGTAGCAAGACCTGTAACCTGGCATTCATGCCATTAACTTCAAAACCGTAGAGAAATTTCAATGTCATTGGCACTGCATCAACTTGACCAGGGCTTTTTCCAGCCCCAAATAAAGGCTGGATCGGCCTGCTCATGTATACAATAGCATCTGATACATTTTTGCACTTTTACTGCATGAGAATTACTCACTGAGATCATCGTCCAACCTAATTGTCATGCTCTCAGTTGCATGGCCAGGACAGAACTCCAAGTATTGAGCTTGCAATGTTCAAATGTTATAAGACACAGATGACGGGGATTTCTGATATCTCTACTGCTCTAAGCTATTGTTGGAATGCTTCTGCTCTGAACTGAATGTATCAACTTTCTTTGATTATTCTATGTCCATGCGCTTCTATGTCTTTAAATTTCTATGAATTTATGCCCATATTTCTTTGATTTGCTGTTCTATGAGAACTTAACAGTGTTCCCCTAATATTTATTCATTCATTCATTCATTTTGATAATTTATATAGTGGCTCTTCAAGGGAAACTACTCAGAGATGTTCCCATCCCAGCCATGGCTGGGATGGGAGCATCTCTAGGAGAAACCTGTTGTTTTTCATCTTTGCTGATGGTATACCAAAACTCAATTTTTTAACTCGGTGTTACAGTAAAAATTAAGTTTAAAGCCTTTAAGGGTGAAATTGACCAAAACCAGAAGAAGAGTTATAGATGTGTGTCAAATAAAGGATTGATCATGAGTTCAGACTCCTGGTTTCGAACAATGTTCAAAAAATTAGCTGGACAGAACACAAAACAAATGAAGATGTAATGGAACAGAGGAAAGAACCCTCATACACACAATAAGAACAAGAAAAGGAAAATGGATTGGACTCACGCTGAGAGGAGACTCACTACTGACAACAGTCATAGAAGGAAAAATGAAGGGGAGACAAACAAGGGTAAGACCAAGACAAATTATGATTGACTGGATTATAACAGATGGATATGGAAAGCTGAAAGAAGAGGCCCAACAGCGAGAGGAGTGGCGATGACAGACATTTGAACCTGCTGAAGAAGCAGAGAACTAGAAGAATAAGACGTTTAGAATCTAGTCACTTGACTTCTATAGCATCGTACTACTCTGAATGCATTAAACATCAATTGTTGGAAGCTTCAGTTTTACTCAGTCATTTTCATCATTGTTTCAGGGAAGCCAGGTTCAAGGGCTATTAATGTGAAAGATAGAGAGAGGTAGCATTGTTTGGATTCACTTCAGAGTGTAAAAAAGTTAAGATATTTATGATTTTTGTTTTTAGGTACGTGAAAGACAAGAGGCCGACCATATCACCAAACTTTAACTTTCTTGGACAGTTGCTCGAGTATGAGAAGCTCCTGCGTCAGGCGGATCAGCCGAACGAACCAAACGACACCACAGACGAGACAATCTATGCGAAAAAGCAGTGCATCGTCGACCTCCTAAGCCCCGCTTCTCCCAGCATCAACCGAGGCAAGACCTACTTCGGACACAGTAGGCCGTCATTCGCTCTGCGACCGATGTCGCTTCATTCCCCGACGGCCGCACTCTCCAAACTCAACTTCAGCCAGCCGAGTCCCGTGATCGAGGTGCCGTCCCCGATGGAAAGCTCGGCCCAGTCTAACAGCGAGGACATCCAGATGTCCTTAGAAAATGTTGTCCAGTTGCCGACAGCTCTTCTCGACCAAATTAGCTTCACTCCATGCTTCGCTAGAGTCGAGTCAACTGAATCATTAAGGTTGACCCCATCGATTGCACCAACTGGTGACATTACTGGTGACATTACTGGTGCTCTTTATGATATAACAAAGTCAAAGGTGGATTTTTCTGCGGACAAGTGGTCAAATGCTGATATGATTTCATCTGAAATGGATTATTCGCCAAATTCAACACGAAGTAAGACTTTTGCTGAAGTTGTCTCGAGCGGTTTGAGCGTTATAATACGATCACAAGATGGCCGTGCAAAGCGCCACCTAGTGAGGCCCAATAGTATTGCATTTTCTTCTTACCCAAAAATGGATTTTACACCTAGAAACTCAGACCTTTTAAGAGAGTCTTGTCAGTCAAAAGGAACAGTTGGAGGCTTGCGAAACTTAGGTGGAACACCAGTCGTTCTTGAAGAGCAGAGCAGAAGTCCATCACAGTCGCCTCAAAAAGTCGTAAATGGTGACAGTCCAAGAAATCTTGATCACTGTCGCAAGTCGCGTAGTCTTGAAGATATCCTCAACTCACCAGATGAGCAAGATTCTGACTCCCCTGGTCACTCGAGGCAACTCGCACACGCTCTTCTGCCAAATGCAGTCGACATGCTCGGCCCGGCCAATGAAGCGGCTCGGTGCCGATGGCTTGGCATGTCGGACCGTCATCAGTCGAGCGGCAACATTTCATCAAGCAGCAGCCAGAACTCCGTTCAAGACAGTCTGGAGATCATCGAGGTCGTATGAGCTCAACGAGGTCGTATGAGCTCAACGAGGTCGTATGAGCTCAACGAGGTCGTATGAGCTCAACGAGGTCGTATGAGCTCAACGAGGTCGTATGAGCTCAACGAGGTCGTATGAGCTCAACGAGGTCATATGAGCTCAACGAGGTCACATGCGCACGTCGTTTTCTTTGTTGGCTTTCATTCTTTTTGTAAGTTAAAATTATTAATAATCAGCATCTCTCTCGAAGTAATGTTACGCAATGCATTTGTTAGATGTAACACAAAAGATGGTCTCACTAAATGTTTATGCAAAGATTATTCTTGTTTTCTGTAAATTGTTCTACTACATGGTGCAAGCTGGTCATGTATATCATCTCGAAACAGCAGTTGTCGAGCAATTGGTTGAGAACATTATTTTCTAAATTGGCTAGAGTGTTTCTCTGCCTTGTCAATGTATAGTGCTGCACGTTCAATCACTTGATCAACCAATTGATCTGTGCTTAGTAAGGCTTAGCACCAGTTATGTCTTAACAGGTGTGAACGTTGGTTTTGCACTTGCAATAGATGTGCATACAATTTGATAATGTTAGAGAAATGAAGTCAATGGAACCGGTGAATATCTGCTGGATGTGATGTCTTTGATGATTGTGTGTCAAGTATTTGAGTCGGAATTAACGTAGACCTTGCATTCAAATAGGGCAGCTGCTGCCCCACAATACTACCCAGTATCACCCAAATAAAAATAATTCTTATATAATTGGAAAGTGAAAGCAACCAATTATCCTCTTACCTTTTCTTTCTGTCTTTCTACATTACAATAGTTTCATAGCTAGGCTTATGATTATTGTACAAGCCTAATAGAATGCAACATTGATAAACAAAAACATTGATAAACACATTTTAAAAAATTGGATATTAGATGGTATCATTTTGCTTTGCACCACGAATATGTGTAAGACTTTTCCATTGACAGATTAGAAATCTTGCAGCTATAGATCTACTGTGAAGTTTGGTTGCATAGTTAGTCTTATATAATATGCCCTGTTAATGGAAGCGTGCATTTGCTCTTCATCTAATTTGTTATCTATAATTAACCGAACCATCAATTAATTAACGAAAAGATTGCATAATGTTCGTTCCATTAGTAGGGAAAAGTCCTTGGGTTTTGTTGTTGTGTCTCTATGCAAGGTCTGACAATTTGATTGACATGAGTATGAGGAGGATGTTAAGGAGGACGTTAACCTTTATTTAAGTTTGCATCAAGTGAGGTGTGTAAGATTGTCTTTTTGTGAAGCCATTGAGATCGTTGTTGCTGCTGCTGCCTTGGTCATCTTGCCACTGGTTAATGTTTCAGTTTATTGTTGCATACAACTTGAAGCAAAGCCATGCACTAGTTTTGAATTCTTTGTTACATTTCCAGTTATATTTACCATACTGTGCCATCAGCTTTGTTGAAGGAGAATTCAGTTGTACATATATATATATATATATATATATATATATACTATATATATACATATATATATACATATATATACATATATATACATATACATACATATATATACATATATATATACATATATGGCTTTCAGTGATGATTTGTTGACAACTACTACCTCTCTTCTGTTTTGTCGTAGCTGTTATTTTGAGTGACACAGTTATATCACTGGTCATGTTTAGATTAGTGAGGGACTGAGGGACATTTATATGACAAGTAAAACAGCAACACAGGACCATACATGTCAAACTACTGACTGGATGAAATTTGAAATAAATTGAGTTTATGAAATTGATATATGATCAGAGAGTGTCTTTATTTAGTAAACTTAATTTAATTGTAGTTTTATGTATGCTGTTTTGTCTGTTGATTTGCTGAGTAATTTAGTTCGACCATTAAGACGTTGGTTAAGATCGAATTGATGTTATTTGTTGACCCATTAATTTACCCAGTTGAGGTAAATGCCAAGCAGAGTTTTGGTTCAGCCTTGTTTAAAAGTTGACAGATATTGAAAAATTCATTTCTTCATTCTATCTTTTCTCGAAAATTTAATTCATGGTTTGTTGGTGGTGAGAGATCATTGCGATGGTTGAAATGACATTGCGATTGTTGAAGTATTTTTACTGTTGAAATCTATAGGTGAAATGTGCTGATGATGGAATGTGTGTTTGTTTATTGTTTTCCTGTTTTGTTTATTAAATGTATTCTGTACCAGGATTTCAAGAATGTTTTAATTAGATTATGTTTTGGTTAGCAGAAGTTGAACTCCAGAGGAGATCAAAATCTAGAATGAAAGTGAGAAGAACATAGCAATTGATGAGTTTTCAGTGTACATAACAATTGATTGGACGACCTAATCTTCTGTTGTTATGCAACTAATTTATCTGTTTTGGTTTCATTTTGTTTCTTATTTAGTTGACATGTTGCACTGTTGCAAAGAGGGTCAATGAGTTTGGGTAATTGCACTGGAACTTAATTGAATTGGTGCTTTGATGACTAACATTTTATCTATCAATTAAAGTTTTGATAAACATAACACTATGGTATGGCGAGGAGGATGTTGAGGTGTTGCTGCCCTCCTTCAGTTTAAGTAAGTTCTTTTGTATGAGCCAAGTAAGGTTAGTGTTTCTAAAAATGAGTCGACAGATTGTAGTCACCTTGTTATAATGTTGAATGGCAGTTTATGGTGAGGTTTCAGAGTAGCACTTGACACATCTTCCCTAGAAAACAGGCAGTTTTTAAGGGTTAGGTAACATAGAAGCCCAATACTAATATTCTTAGCCACAATTTGTTGGTGAAAGTGTGATCGTGATTGAGTGATAGACAAGGAATAACAGTTGCCTTATGGGACACTTCTCATTGATTGAACTTTTGAGCCATTCTGGTTGCTTGCACTAAGGGAAGTCAGTTTCGATGATGGTTTGCAAAGATATTGAAATGCCTGTACTATGCCATTCAGTCAGGGCTAATTTATGTGAAGCACTGCTGCAACTATGAACTCTCAGCTGAATTTCTTGTTACTGATATGGAGTTGAAACCAATTGACTCCATAGTTTACCTCTGCACCACAAGCACTAATTACAACGACCAGAAGCCAGGCCCCTGAAGGGACTGATCCTCTATCCTTAGCTTAATCTTACATTGAAGCTAATTGTGCCTGCTGACTGGCCTGAAACCCTTTGATTCCAAGCAGCAGGCAAATGTTTCCTCTTGTCGTGCAGTGCACAACTTGAAAGACCAGTCAGCACAGACGTAAAAGGAGAACCTGATGTCACGTGGTTCCTAAATAGGACGGAAGTCCATAGCTGGCAGGTAAAAACCAAGAGCAGGCATTGCTAATGAACACATTTATATGCAATGGTTTGCAAGGCCACCATCCCTAATGGGAAGAAAGGCTTTGTTCTGAGGTGCGTCTGTCCAGCCCAGTGTTCAAGTGCTAGCCAGGATCCCACGCAACTGTTGATTCAAATTTTCACAACTTGACCATCAAGACATTTGGCTGCAGCAGAAGTAGATAGAACTGACCTGCAGAGAGGAATGAGAAATCTAGATATATATCTGTTTCACCTTAAATTGACAATTCTTTATTTATGCTGAGAGATGGAACTAAAGTTGTGACATGCAAGATAGAAGAATGGCAGAAAAGTCACGACCTGTGGATAATGGATCCTCCAAAAAGAGAAGAGATTCAATGACCCAAGGAAAGTTGAAAGTGTGCGCTTTGGGCATAAAATACTATTATAAGTATATTCTAATAATTGGTATCTTTCTCTTGAAATTCATGATCTGTCATGATTAAAAATTTAGAGGACCATTCTGGGATAGCTATGCTATGCTGTTGGTTTTGCCTCTGACCCTAGGTTTTCAAATCTCGTGCTGCTCTACCGACTGAGCTAAACGGGCATTAAAATGATAACTATTATGTTTATTATTTGTTTGATTTGTTATTGACTCCTTTCAAAATGCTGTCAATTAATAATCCAGTAATTTACGTCTTTGTGAATTTGACTGCAACTAATCTAAAGAAATGTGATGTCGGTTTGATGCGTTCTAGTGAAGTGTAGCATAAATAGAACATTTCCTGTATGCTGTCTATTAGCAGATGACAGAAACAATTGCTGTTAAAAATAATTTTATGGACATTCATAAATTTATATAGCTTTGGTTATTATTAACTTTTTGAAACACTTTGAATGCTTTGCAAGGGAGTTTGCACTGGGCTTTCGTGGCTGTGGATTTTGTTAACAGGCATATAATATGTTGTTGTTGTTTGCTTTCCACCTTTAACATATCATGAATTTTCATTGATAACTTCAGAAGTAATAGCTAGAAAGTCATTTCAGGTGTTTGCTGTAGTTTTATTTTTAATAATTTTTTCCTTTTTACGATAATTGAAACAAACTAGGGCTGTACCGAATATTCGCTTTGGAGCCGAATAGTGGGCCAAATAGCTATTCGGTA
The DNA here is from genome assembly GCA_959347315.1 of Bimastos eiseni. NCBI lineage: Eukaryota > Metazoa > Annelida > Clitellata > Crassiclitellata > Lumbricidae > Bimastos > Bimastos eiseni. The sequence goes on from OY365810.1 coordinate 17,487,710, forward strand.
TTCGACCGAATAGTGGCCATCGGACCAAATACGAATAGTGGTCATGCGACGTCTGTCTCTGCACAAGTGACGGCCGTAATATCGAGTAGACTGAAGTATTTCTGTACTGCCTGGATCAGATTATCACAGTCTCAACCGTCTCATTCAGAGGTGGCGATCTCATTTGACAGGTGTGGGGGGGCACACAATCAGAAGGGTAGGAAATGGAGGGTGGACACACGTAATAACGTGTCTCCTCTCTGTAAAAGGTGGGGGGACTTGTCCGCTTCAAACCCCCGGGATCGCCGCCCCTGGTCTCCTCTCTACATTTAGTTAAATTAGTTCCATTCATTGTTTACAGAGACTGGCAGGGGGGGGAGGGCTGCCAAATTGCATGAAGTTAACAGTACTTTTAGCTTTTGTATTAAATTTACTGAGCAGAAGAAGCATTTGCTTAAATTTGATATTTTGAAATTTGTCAGTAGACCTATTTTGTACACTCTTCGTATTTGGCCGAATAGTGAGAATCACGTATTCGGTAGAGCCCTAAAACAAACAGAATGCGACATGTTTCATGTTTCTTATTCTGCTTGGCAATCATTTTCTGTGGAATTGTCAATATAGAATCGATTTTGTAATAAAAGTTGAAGTAATTATTGCAGTATTAGTGTGGTAAAAGTAATCATGATTATTGGTCGTACAGTGTTTCAATGCAATTCATTTTAAGGAATAGTTATAAGAGATTCGAGTCCATGAAAGATCAGCCATTCCAGAACAATGCCCTTCTGATTGTTTTATATCTCATGTGATCATTATATACTGTATATAACATATATAATAATATTGTTATGAGATAGTGGCATTTAATAAAATTAATTAATGTAGTTGCATTTAAAATGACAGATCAGAATTAATGTGAGAAGTGAATTTATAGAGAAGCGATTAATGAAGTTTACCAAAATGAATATTTCTTTAAGTAAAATTAATCAAAGCAAAACAATTAAAGGTGTAATTATATTAGCTGCTATTATTGGTGATATGGGGTGATGTAAATGTCCAACAATTCTTACCCTCGTTAACTCCTCAAATTTGGCAGCAAAGGCACAATGTATGAGATATTGTTTCTGAAGCAGGATGCAATATGTACTATCCAATGGTAATTTGCTGTTACTGATGGTGATACGTGTATGCATCCATCCATCTCAACATTTATATATATAGTACCTTTTCTGAATTTCCAGTGATGTGCTTAGGTATCTGTTGAATGAGAAACAGGTTTTTGATCACTTTGGCATGTATATGACTTATTTCAGGGTTAGACAAGTTTGATATTCCTGAACTGTTGACAGAGGCTATTTCCAATTCTCTCTGGCTTATTTTTAAAAATTGCACAATTATATCATGTTTCTCTTTTAAAGTTTAATGCCTAATACTATATACTGTGAAACCCCAAGTTTTGGTAATATTTAAAGAAAAGTTTAGGTTAACTTTACCGCAATTATTGCCATTTATGACAACAAATCAGGAGAGCTGGCCACTTAACATATACATTATGCAGCATATTGCTATTTAGGTCAATCACTTCTTACAGCATCACTCACTGGATAATTCAGTTCAGGTAATTTCTTTGCTGACCTACTATATTATATATGTCAGTAATGATGTCTGTATGGAAATGAATTAGGTTACCTTCACACAGATTTTAATAGCATGAACCAAGTGCAATAATTATGTGCTATGGTTCTTTTTAAAGACAAGCTTCATTACTGTGAATATTTTTGGTAGGTTTGTCTCAGTGGCCCAAAGGTTTTTTTTTAATCATCTCAGTTGTTGTCTGCTATGATTTAAACATTATTGGCTGAGTATACAAGTGTTTGATATTCATTCAGTTCTGTATTTTCTATGGAATAGGGCCATTGAGTCTTTTGCTGTGAAGAAAAGTTGATTTGATGCACAGAAATCGCAGTGTTCAATTGCCTAGCTGTTTTAGTCTAACATTTTTATGCTACCCCTGAATACAAGTAACATCACTGCTAGGTCAATGTAATGGGTAATTTAATACACCTTTAAAACATAATTCAAGACATTCCAAATCTCATGGATGTTGGTGGTATGATATGGATTCAGATTATGTGTGGCTAAAACTGATGACGATGAGTTGCATTGCTTGTGTAATGTTGTGAATGTCGATTTAGAACAGGTATGTATGTATGTATGTATGTGGAAAGTGTGTAATCGAATGAGTGGACTTTCTTTTCAGATCAGCTTATTGAAAATCTTTATAGCATCTTTCAGCATTTGTATTTTATATTCAGAGTTGAATGGTTTGTTTTTTTGTCCTTGATTTGTGGCCCATTTACTTCTTATATAAAAATCAGTAAATGCTGACAAAACAGAAAGGAAAAGGACAAATTTATTATAGTTGTTTGCATTTTGAGTCAATTAATCTAAGTTTACAATCAAGTGATTTGACCACATGAAATGACCAAATTTGTTTCTAATTTCATTCATATATGTTTGACCTTCCACAATAGGAGAACCAGATTGTTATTTTATAATTCTATATTTGATTCAAGTCTGGTGAAGTCATGAAACTGGACCTTGACCCCCTCTGGATTACCCTTTGATTCAACACAGCACTCATGAATAAGCTGGTGCCCTGTGCTTGGCTATCAAGTGGGGCTTTAGAAATTTGGAGATTATGATCTTCTCTTTCTATAATCTTGCATGTTCGTTGTCTGCTGTGTTACTGGGTTCTATTCTACTGATCTAAAAATTAAACTAGCTTTTTAATTCAGTAGCATGCATATACACCAGACTTTCTAATCACTAAGTTGAAGGTAGGCAAAACTGGGTTTAAATTTCCAATGTTCTGCACAACCTATAAATATTCTTCAATTTACATCAAGTTGCATGTGATTCGTATTGGACTAATTTGATCAGTTCCAGTATTTCCAAACTGAAACTGAATTCTTTTACTATATGTTTTGTAACATGTATGGACCACTCTGTGTCAGTTTGGTGATTGTAATAGAGCTAATGCAATCGATAGTCTTATTTGTAATCTCCAGATTTCTTCAGCGCTCAAAGGGAACTCGCTTGTGCACAAGTTAAGATGTGTTGCATAGCCTAATAGAGTTTTGACTTAATTCATGTTATACCTGAAGTGTACCATATGGTATTTAAGGTGACCTGCATCTCTGGTTTAATGGCCGTAACTAGAAAGAGTAACTTTGCATCATTCACAGAGCCAATTGGTGTTATAAATGATACCAAATTAGTAAATACAACTGCTGTCAATATAGTGAGATGGAAATCTTTAAGCATGACTAATGTGGCAATTGCTAGACTTCTGCTGCTTTTGTAACTTGTCATATGCTGGTTTTCTAAGAAGGGTTGACTTCTCAGGTAGTCAAACTCTTGTGGTATACATGCCAGTTCTTAATGCCGCTGACTGATGGTCATGTAATGTAAGATTTAAATGTTTATGAATTAATGTTCGCTCTACTTGGCAGAATTGATGGCATCTGTTTTGCTTTGCAGTCTGATGAATATTCATGAACGACCATTTACCTGATTTATGCAAAAGCGTCACTTTTACACTATGTTGTGTAGGATGTACAGTTGTTGAATTGTCACAGGCATTTGAGATCAAAGAAATTAATTAACAGCAAGTCAATGGTAGAGGTTAAACAGATCATAGATGAATTGCCAGAACTAAATTATGTAATTAAAAGGTAATCTATGAGAAAAATCAGTGATTCAGAATTGCTCATTGTGTCTATCCATATATCTTTTGGTTGTCAATGTAATTCTTGCCATTTTGTACTTACCCAGTAGTAGGCCAGTACCCATATGGACATTGTTTTACAGATTTTAAAATGTTTCTTTGCCATAAAAATGCAATTTTTATTTTGCTTTCAAGAGCAGGAAGCTGCTGGAGCAATTCTATTATACAAAATCACCTCATAGTCTTTAGTTTGTAAAATTGTGTACTTTTGCCAAGCTTTCGGCAAAGTTAAATATGGAATGTTACTGCAAAGTTCTCATAGTTTCAGTTTCATCAATATTTAATTGCTGCTTATCCTGCATCACTCTATGTTGTCACAGCAGTGTAAACGAAACACCTACTTAGTTCATACAAATTATTTTTTTAAATTTGAATTCATGATGTGGCAGACTGACTGATGTTAAGATGTAAAGGTTGAATGAGTGTGACTTATGCTTCTGGAAATCTTAACGGAAGAAGCCAGAGAATGTCAAGCAGATGAAAGAAGTTGCCAAAGCCTGTTATGAACTATGATAAAAGTCAAGTTCTTGGTAGTTTTCTTGACCTACCACAAATCTTGCAACTTACTGATATTGTGTCCTTGTGTTTGACTTTCTGGAAAGGTTCTAGTACTTGTAAGTTAAGCATGCATTTTTTCATAACTGAGTATACATTTTATAATTGGAGTGTTTGTGTTTGTAATCTGATTTTAATTATGGTAATTATGGGCTTTGATGAGCAACAGCTATGCAGCAAATATGTGATGTGGTGGCAAAATTGGAATTGCAGATCAGTAGGTTATGGGTTTTGTTTTCAGAAGTCAGTAACCCTTGTTAATGATTGCATGTATTTGCTTTGTTAATTTTCATACTTGTTAGTCGAGACGTAGAATGCAAAATGCTGGGATTTGCCAGTGTTCATGCTTCCAGGACTTTGAGATGTCCTCTAACCAGTTCTGAATCATAGGAAAGATGATCACATCATGCATCATATGCCCTAACATTTATATAATAGTGTGCGTGTCCTTGGGTAACTTAGCATTCTTATGAATACTAGCACTTATTACATGCTGCAAGGTAAACCATAACTTGGATGAATTTGTGGCAGAAGGGAAATGATTACATCTTGTCCCAATATGCTGCTCTACAACTGCTTAAATACAAACTTGCACTGAACAACAATGAACGTAGTAGTATTGTCGACATGGTGAGCATAAACACGGTATTTCATTCAGAAATTTATTGTAGGCTTTACAGCATTTTTATAGTGTGATAGATACTGTTAGTGATTTGTTGACCTATTTCATTCTTATCATCATGAGAGATGTATTTTATTAGCATAGTGACACATTTTCTGTTTCATATCTTGAAAAACAATTGTACAGCTTGCTGTAAGATGAGAGTAAAAAGAAATATTATGTCTGTTTTACACATATGCTTAGTGATATAATTGTAAATATGTGCAGCATTTAATTACAGATTTGTACAACTCTTCAAGACCCAAAACACCAAGTAAAGGAGTTTTGGTGTGTTTATGTATGACCTGTTTGCTACCTTGGCCTACTGTTTCCTGGCTGTAAATTATTCACTTTTGACTGCTTCACAGGCCAAGGTTGGTGAGTGGAAGAATTATTTCTGGTTTGCTGTTTGAGAATAAACTTATTGAACCAAGTGATTCGTGTTGAAATTTTGGTAGAAGACTTGTCCATCCCTCCATTGCTTTACTCTTATTTTGCCCACTGTAACTACATTTTCATGAATATCTGAACTAATTTGAAGACTGTATGCAGCACCAGCATACATCATTCAATTGTTGGACAGGTCAGTTAGATAAAGCTTTCGGTTCAGGACCAAATGCAAAAGAGTTGCAAGAAGTGGGTAATAAATTCTAATAGTTCATAAGAGCCATGGGGAAGTAGTTTTGGTTCTCAAGGAAATCAGATCTCAACTAATGACAAGAAATGGTTAACCTTTCTTTGGAGAAAAAGACTGGAGGAGGTCTTGACAGAATGTACATATGCAAAAAATTCTAATTATAATGTCCACATTGGCCAATTTAAAAATTTCTTTCGTGTACACATACCCAAGTCATCAGAGGTTATTATGACAAAGTCTGTCGATGAAAAGCAGGATTCAGAAGGAATCCAATTTAATTCTGATCAGATTGTTTAAATTTAAAGTTATGCAATATTGAAATCAGAATTAAAAATCAAATCACTGACTATATTCCTGCTTTATAAATTTTATGTAGCATTAGAACTTGTTAAAATGCAATTGTTAACATCGTTAGTATTTTATTTCTTCATAACGGTTAACAAATTTTAGCTAGCAAATAATACAATGCTTAACAAAGATAACTAAAAGCCTACATGGTAAAATAAATGTCTTATAATTAATTAGCTAATTAACTTTATAAAATGAGGTAGAGAAACTTAGTTATACATACCATGGGGAGTTCACAAAATATGAGTTGCAACATAACAATCATTTAAAGTTATTCAGAGGCCATCAATATTTATAATCTGGTGATTTAGATCATTACTATAATTATATAATCTGTACAATCACAAAAGTTTGCCCTATAACCAAACGTTGCTTTAACAAGCTGTATTTGTTTCCCAGTAATTTTTTTAGTAAACTCTCATTGTTGAAGTAAGAGATTTTTTACCAGTTATTGACCATAAATTTAGTCTTAGAATATTGCACAGCAGAAAAGGTTTAACAAATTCCAGAGAGACTGAATATACTTGAAAGACAACCTTTAATTACAACATTGGTATAATTCATTCAGGAGTCTGATATGACAATAGAGTAACTGAAATCAATCAGTGTGCAAAGTTTACATCTTTCATTTAAATGCACTGGAAAATTGGGCACATTTTCCATTCTACCGAAAACAAGTTGCATGTCTCCCACCATCTGTTGGAACTTGTGCTCCAGTTATAAACGAAGCAGATTCAGACGCAAGAAATGCTATTGTTCTGGCAACCTCATCCGGCTGACCGGGTCGACCCAACGGATGAGTCTCGGAAGTTCGTTCAAGAAACTATTTTTCCAAACAGCAAAAATTCATGGTTAGTGAGGTAAGTTAGATACTTCTTTTAAATATGTTTGAAAATAGTTATCATCACTGTTTTATACGTAGAAGCTACTTCATTGCTTTTGTAGGCAAGAATAAGAATATATAAACTAGACTCTACTACCAATATAAAAATGCTAGAAGCAAGCCAGTATGCTTTGTTACAAGAAATCTTCTTCTAAGCAGATCACAAAAAAATATCAGTTCAGCTGGCAGAGTGCACAGCTTTTACATAAGTTAGGCAATGATTTACCTTTGCATACTGTTCATCGTTCTGACCTGCTCTCTTATGCACATTGGTTATAATGACACCAGGACTAGAACAAAAAGCAACATATGCAGTATTCACTTCATGACCATCATCAGCGATGTACAATCTGATGATTGTCACAGTTCTTCTGCTCAAACATTCACAGGAGAAACAAATAAACATAGATTGTGTTGCCATAGAAAAAAAATAAGATCTGAGCTACGTGTAAACATTCAATGTTGAAGAATAGAACCTGCAGCTAAATTCAAACAAATGTTCACCAAGTAAGTTAATCAATGGGTGCATCAAATCCATCCTATATTCTTCCATACCCTACCTATTCCAGTATAGGATCGTTATTTTCTGACCAACTATACTTCCCCACCCCAATAATAATAATAATAATAATGACCTACGTCTAATTTCAAACTGACAAAGCACAATGTGATTACCAACATTGTATGAACGAATGATGGTCAGGAGTCGAACTTAACTGTCTGCAGCCATACAAGGCTTCCATTACTTTATACATATATATAAACATAGGCCTCTGGAATCAGCCGAGAATGAGTGAGGAAAATGAGTCACCTAAAGGCAATACCTTATAATGTTTAAATCAGTTAAGAAGGCAAAAGTTTTTGCCCTCACAACTGAAACCGCTGCAATGATAGGACAATTGAGCGGCATGATGAGACATTCAAGTTTGATAAGACATTCAAGTTTGAGACAACTTTAGTTGGACGAGTACTGGATATAAAGCAGTCACCTGAAGTGAGACTAGTCGATACTTGCAAGGTGGCAATGACATCCATCTCATACTAATTGAAATAAAAACATCGTAGCGCACTCACTTGACACTATTAACTCTTACACCTTTGCTGGCAAGTTCTGCGGAATAACAAATGCACGATTATGAGGATTTGTTTCATGTCATACAGTATACAATCTTTACATTGACATTGTACGAAGTTCACACTCACATTGAAAATTTAAGCGGCACAAGTGCAAATCATAAAATAATAGCGGTTGTTTTTAATCTTCATATTCATCATGTCATTATCTTTAGATGTTTTTTCAATCAGGCATATAAGATAGTCTGATGCTCAGAAGGTTATTCAACTCAAGTAGCAGGTTAGAGTCTGGAAAAGTTTTCTAATAGTTTAATTTCTAGAAACATGCCTCTAAGGTAACCGGACAATTTGTCGCAGGGCAATTCGACGGAGAAAAATGGACAATTCGGCATGGACAATTCGTTGCAGTAAATTTAAATGTGTCTACACCTCAATGTGAGGTCGATGGCTTTCATCGATTTAATGGATTGTACCCATTTGCTAACAGTCGAACAATTTCGGAGCGGATTTTTATAAATACATTTATTAACATATAGTTGAGAATGTGTAAGATTAGAGTAGGCCTACCTTCAGGATTTCATAGGCCCTAATTAGAGACAGTCTCGAGACAGTTTTTTACTGTCTGGGAAGCCTGCTGTCTCGGTCTCGAGGTAGTGTCTTGAATTTTTAGAAACTGTCTTGAAGTGAAAGTCTTGTTCTGTCTTGAACAAGAGATCTTGATAAGTTTCGCGTTAACTGTCTTAAAATCTTGCGGCAATATAAAAACTATTCTCAGGAATTGGTAATATATACATTACAAGTTTTAAATTGAAATTATAAATGAACCTAATTCCCGAAAACGGACCATTGCCAGTCTTTAACTGATATCACATTGTTCTAGAGAACAATGTGATATCACATTGTTCTCTAGAACAATGTGATATCACATTGTTCTGTGCAAAACTTTGGCATTATTCATGAGCTAACACTGTCATCGTACCTTGCTTGATTGGTGCCATATATCAAGCAAATCGAAACATTTTGGTACAAAGAAATGTAAAAATAATGTTCTGTTGTTAAAATCTCTTGATCAACAAGATCCCATAATTACCAAGAGCAGTACAACGAGTGAACTGATCCAAAGCACTCTTCGAAATGTTGTATGCAAGAACACCAGGAAACTAAAAGCAACAGCAACACAAGAAATTGTAGCAAAGTGATAATTGCTGACAGATTTATATTTTTGCTATAGCAATATTATTATAAATCTAGACAGTCACAAGCAGAAGTTTAAAACTTTTACAGCAAACAACAATATGCCTAACAACACTACATAAGAAACAGTTGACACTTACTGAACGAATGCCATTAACACTTGAGACGTTGACAATGTTGCCTTTTGTCTTAATTAGATGGGGCACGGCCAACATCGTTAAATGATAAATAGACCTGCAAGATCAAAGCAGACAATTGAACGACAAATAATGCCCTGGTTCAAAACCACATACAACAGAATATTTTTAACACAATCCATGGTTTTTGAAAGAACTTTTCATGCCCAATATAAAAATAATATAATAGTATTGCTATAATAACTAGAACATTACTAATGTTGTTAGTATTAACAGAACTGTCATAAATATGAATGATGGAAAGAAATTATGTGAACAATCAATAGTCACTTTGAGACAGAAATGCAACAAGTCAGCATAACCAGAAGAGAAGTCATGGAGGTATTAAGCTGAAACAAATGCGTTTTAAGTTTAGTTTTGATAGACTGCTAGTTAGTTTTGAAAGCATAAGTAATGAGATATATTTGAAACTCAGAAAAACATTCATGACAATAAAATTTAATTTAAGAGATGTTAGTGGAATTTTTACTAGTGATAGTATAAAATAATTCACTTCAGGACCTATATTAACTTATAAACAGTTTTAAAAGAATTCTAACTTCAACATAATGGCAAGCAAGGTCTGCTACGGCTGATACCAAACGAATAAGTAATTTATTTACCACATTTGGTAAAAAATTAAATTAAATTAACATAACAGCACAAATTCTAAAATTCACTTTAAAATTATGTGATTACCTTTACGGCGTTCTTGAGTGACAGCTCTGCCTTTGTGACATTATTCTTTTCTCACTGACAGCTCCTCTGATTAAATTGTACTTCAAGAAGCACTTTGGAAGTTGTTAGATACAATACATATTCAGTGGTATTCTGCCGGTGAAGTCACTCACGACCAATTGTGGTGGCGGCCAATGATATGGGTTAGTTTAAAATCCTAGCACTAATGGTAATTAAATCCTAAGGTACATTATTATAAAGTTGTGGCTCTAACTGGAATGACACAACAGGCAATTCATTTTACACCATTTCTACACTTTACACCACATAAAGTTAGACCATGTCACCTCATGTTTACATTCATAACATCATCATACTGTTCCAGTGAAGTTGTTTCAATTGTTCCTTGCTTAAGAATTCCAGCGGAATTCACCTGAACAAACAAAACAAAGGCTTCTATAACTTATCAAAAGATGAGAATTTTTCACAACCATCTTCTCTTGAATACCCAACTCCGTTAAATGCAAGCATGTTACAAATCACACTTGTTCAAAATCTTGTCACATGCTTGTGATTAGTCATCTTCATTGACACACTGTCAAGAGCAGTGGATTTAGAGTGCTGCAAGATCATTCAAATTGTCCACTTGTCCTTCAACTTAATGAATGAATGACTTAATAAGTTTTTATGGTAATCCATCAAACAATTCTACACTGAAACTGAGACTTCAACTGCTAGAATTTGCAACTGTCTAATTCACAGAGAGCAATAGAGTATGATAAATGGAAAGAGTTACGCTTATGCGGAAAGAGTTACGCTTATGCTCTTGCTGTCTCAGTATATATAATTGAAGTGGCTAAATAAATCAGTCACTCAACAAGAAAATGCAGATGAAAGTTTACCAAGATGTCAAGTTTGCCATATTTCTCGATGGTAGAATCAAGAAGCTTCTGCACATCAGCCTCCTTTGTTACATCTCCAACAACCATAAACACCTAAGAAAATAATCATAATGCATCGTATCTGGTTGTTAACGTGTTGTATCAAATCTAACAATTTCCAAAGTGCATTTCGAAGTACAACCTAATCAGAGGAGCTAAAAGCACGCAAGTCCGATGAGAAAAATCTTTAGACACAGTATCAATCAATCAATCAGTCAGTCAGTCAATCAATCAATGAAACTTGATATAGCACCATTTCAAGGAATCAATTCAGAGGCTGCCAGTCCAACCTTGGCCAACAAAGATAGATTTACGAGTAGAATAAATAGGGGACATAGAGCTTCTTGGCAAAAGCCAAAAGTTCGATTGGAGCCCATTCTAAGCAGTCTTTGTTGCTCAATCAATCAATCATTTCTTTGTTTCCATAAAAGACAAGTGTTCTCATTTACACAGTAATCACATAACAATATTGAGTCAGTTATTAATTAATATTTGGTAATAGATAGCCCAGCAATAGTGGAATAAATAGGCCCCAAAAGGAAGAATCGCCCTAACAGAGCCTTATCAAGAGATGTTTACAATGATGATGGACAGCTGATTTTGAAGTATTTGTCAGCACAGTGTTGTGAATTGGAGGAGGAGGTCATTCTAGAGCAAAGGACCAATAAAAGCATAGGCACGATGTTAGCCAGCAGTGGTTCGAGATCAGGAAACAAGAAGTCTAACGAACAAAGACAGATGTACATCATAGACTGCACTGCTTTGAGCTTTATGTTGTTGGCAAATGTTATAGGGCACGTGCCATATAGAGAGACATTTGCCATGTATACATGGCACATGTCTCACAGGGCACGGGTTTAATTTGAGGCTGACTGGCTAAAACGATTGGAGAAGGAATTAATTAAAGAAAATCAACGGTAGGCAGGTCTAACTGCATTATCCATGCTACGTTATACAGGCGCAACCTTCGAATGCAATATCGTCGGGTACTTGTGAAATTGTAACATCTTTGATGGCGAAAATGAGGCGCAGTGTCAATTTCGCCGTCGGCAAAATTTAATTTAATTTAATAATAGAACCTCTTAAACAATTTTTGACATCTAAAACGTCATCGAATGCGATGATTCACAATGGCTGCCATCTTTGTTTACAACGCCTGTACGCTAGGAGTAGAGGACTTAACTCCTACCTCAGAATCGGAGTAGACTTACACCTAGCGTAGAGGACTAGGCTGCTCTTATAATTACCAACCCACTACTCCAGCATAGGCCATTTACGCCAGTAGTAGAGATACGCCAACCGCCATAATTACCGGCCCCAAGTAGTAAAGTGCGAAAAGGTACCGTTAAAATCGCACATAACAACACTGTACACAGCAATACAGGGCAAGTTTGTGTATACACCATAAGACATCAGATTTGCACTCTGCAGCCCTAATCATTCCCTAGTCACCTCTCAAAATTTTGCCCAACTTCTGATGAGAGAGCAGCATATATCGGGTATCCCAAATGCATGATATCTTTATGACAAGTCTTTACACTAACCCGACAAGGCTTAACCTCAACCTAATCAAACGGCATTTCTCGAGGGGCACCAGTCAAACATTGTGACGAATGTCCAAATAGCATTCTCAAATATTTTGACAGCTCTTGACACAGTTGCCCTCATTTATTTCAGTGTTACTACAACTAATAAACATGCATGACCCCTCCAGCACCTCTTCTAGCATGTCAGTTGGAATAATTGACTTAAATTTGTCCTTTCATCAGGTGAATTTGTAAGTAAAATGATTGTTTTCCAACCTGATGATACAGAGTAAGAGTCACCACCAAGGGCGTATCTAATGCATTGATTTTATCCAAATTACCATGATCGCATCAGATAACAATATTGCCAAGAGCAAATTGTTGTCCAGAAAAAAATGATTGCAGTTCGAGAATGAACATCTTAACCATTAGAGCCATAAACATTAATTTTCTTTAACTTAAATAGATCTGGTTTTTACAGTAACACTTTGAGCACAATTAGAACATAGTCAAGACTCAAATAAAAGCAGTCAACTGCTATTTATACTGCCAAATATTGCAAATCATTAAAAAAACTAAATAATTGTTGAATCTATGAAAATTACCTCAGTGCATCCTGTCTGCTTTTTGCATTCTTCAGCTGTTTTTTTCAGGTTTTCTTCATCTCTGCCATTTAATGATAGTTTTGCTCCAAGTTTTGCAAAGCGTATGGCAGTTCCCGCACCAATTCCAGAACTTGCACCTGAGGTTTGTAACAAATGAAAACAAATGTATCTCTGAAGCAGATTAGTGCACCAGTCACCTTGAACACAAATTATTCAACTTTTTTTTAGAAAATTGCAGATATACAGAGGGCATGTCAAATAATCTCAGCTCTGTACTTAGATGCAAAATCGACAGAATTTTAAACCCTTAGCAGCAATAACAAAAACAGCAATATGCATATCATCTGGTGTTATGCATTTAGAGAAAGTGATAGCATATTTGATGTTCATTGTCCATCAGGTCAGAAAATGTGAAACCATTAGACAGTTTAGTAAAGCAGTAAATGACAAGAACAGTTAAGTCGGAGGCAGGCAACTAACAGAAATTCCTTCTTGTAATGATAACCGGCTCTCGGAACAATACCGTGCTCTAGGACTATGCAGAATCTTGCAATCGAGACTTGTCAAACTTGCTAGTGAGGCATCTGCTGACGCTGGGGCTGGACAAAAATCTAGACATGGTTTCATATTCACCTTCTTTCAATACCAAAGCAGAATTTCCATTGAAGTCAAATCAGTAGAATAATAAAATGAATACTAACTCATTTTTCAGTGATTATGAAAAGGCAAAACTTTTTGGATTGTTTATTGTGAATCTTATAGGATAGATCTACTGCAGCAGAGAATGTGTTTGAAACAATTCCATCGTGGAAGACCTTTGTACATCTGTTAAAAATACCTAACTTCTATTATTAGATGTTGTGAAAGTCGGATAGGGTGAGGTTAGGCATCACGAGGGTTGGTTAGTGTCATGGTCATTATTGCATACAATGTAAAAAACATTCAATATTGCTGCCATACAATCATTTCATTTTGTATGGTCATTAAATACATCATAAATAAATACTTTAAAAACTATTGCAATTAGCATCTTATATTTTGGGATTCATTAACATTTCTGAAACTTCCAGGAACACATTTTACAGCAAATACCTAAATTTAAAAAAATATCTAGCATAATAACTAACTACACCAAAAGGCAACAATTTGTCTCTGTTGTATTTAGTTTATGTTAGTTCTTCACACCACCCTGGGACTAATGTAGGTGAAGCAGAAGCATTAGGCCCCTACCATAAATATTAGTCCCCAGCACCACCCTATAAGTAAAGATGCTAGACTCTTAACAACTTTGCTATAAAGGTGCTCCAACAAAAAATGGTATGAAGATGCTTACCATCTGCTATATCAAATTTTCATATAAATTCATTCATTCATTTGCCAAACCGCACCTGTGATCAAAGCCACTTTGTCTTTCAGATCGCACATTTCTGACGCCATCTTTTCTAAATAAGCAGCACGACAATGCAACTACGACCGAAGACTTTGACCGGTACTAACAAACTTTATTATCTAATTAAGTACTGTATCAGTTTACCCTAGATTACTTGCATTTCACCTAAACTAAGGTAACCTAAGAATAAGTATAGCGAGGCTAAGCTCTATGTTTAAATATATTAATTTAATTTGATCATTAAATGAGTTAGGTCTGTGCCGTCATTATCATCCGATGGCGCTTCAAATCACGCGGTTTTGTAACTGTCGTATGCACGTGTTGCAATGCGTCCACATGTAGCCCCATGTGTAGATTCAAGATTCTTGAACCATTCATTGTTGTTTTCATTAGGGTACTTCAATTTTAATTCACCGCAACCACTATAAACGAACTTGCAAATAAAATTTTTATTGACCGCTAACCAGTTACTGTGCGGCAAGAGTTGGGCCTACAGTTCTGTGGTGATTATAATATCGTCGCAAGACTACAATTACTGTGGTGGCCAAAATTGAACAATGTCTGTAAGAAAGGTCGTCGACGCTACATTAACTCGCACATGTAGGCCCTACGAATCGAGAATAGTCTGTGTGCAATTGTGACCCCTTTGTCTCTCCTTTGCTGATTTCCATGAACGTTCGATGCGTTGAGTATGTGCATCTGTGTTAGGGTCCACGAAGTTCAGAGAGTGGCTTAGGCCTTATCAGTGAATCCCGGATTGCTCACAAAGATCAGAGTGGTTTACTAACTTCTGAGTAAATCCCTGAATGCTCTGATTTCCATTGTAGGCATACGCTCTCGCGATTGTCCTGACACGACTGTGGCCGAATGTGAGCTGTAATAATTGGCAAAAGTCTGCTGATCTATCTGGAGCACAGAACAAGAAGCACTCCTCTGTCTGGCGAAAGATGTGCCACCTTTAGACCCACTGTTGTGGCAAAACAGTCCCACGTTATTCTTTCGCAGTGTGATGAATTTGAATTGATTTGTCTTGCGGTGAATTAATTTGGTATTTTTATCAGTGTTGAATTCTTCCAAGTTTCCAGTATTTTGGCTGTACCATAATGACAAGGAGTATTTTGAACATATATACCAATAGCGTCTCTAACAAAGTATTAATAAAAGGAAAAGGATCAAAACAGTTTATAACTTTGTCCAAGTGCTGAAATGAATGCCCGTTAAGGCTGTCAGCGGGTACCCAGGTACCCGACCGAAGCTGACTACCCTGGTAATGAAATCAGTTTTTGGGTATACCCGAAATTCCGTAAAAATGCGCGATTTTACCTGAACATAGGCCAAAAATATTCCCTAGGTCATATTGGCCGAGTGCCCGGGCAATGAAAATCGATTCTCGGGTAACGACATTCTGTAAAAATGCGCGATTTTACCCGAACATTTGCCAGAAATATTCCGTTGGTTATATTGGCTGACTGCCCAGGCAATGAAAGCGATTCTTGGGTGTCCGACATTCCGTAAAAATGCGCAATTTTCTACATTTCCTAACAATCGGCCTATCCACGCGGTCGGGTACCCGACCGCGCGGGTGGGCGGGTACCCGGGCGTCATTTCAACATTTTTTGACAGCCTTAATGCCCGTTTGTTCTTGCTTTTTGTATTCTTTTGTTTGCAAGTACATTTTTTTTTATTGCTGACCAGGTTTAAATATTATTCCTATATTATGATGTTATAAGTAATAGTCATTCAATTTTCCAATAATTTTTCCTCATTAAAGAAAATGTTCTCCAATTGACATTGGATAGTGTCAACACCAACCAATAATTCCAAATAGACTCCACTGATCTGCGTCAGAAGTGACGCTGCTGCTAACATACACCACTCAACTAGCCATTGACAACATTTGAAGAGAAGTGGAAGCAATTTGAGGGCAACCTCCGGTTGATGTCGCTGATTATCAAGATGTATCCTAAATTTACAATTACATACACAACTGATTTGTCATTATTTATTCCATCCTTATAGCTAACCAGCCTATGCAACAACATGAAGGTTTACAAACTACTCAAGCTCTTTTCATTTATTTCCAGCTAAGTTAACAAGAAGGGAAGTTTTGCTCAAATCATCAAACACACATCCAAAGGTAAATATTAAGACAATTCTTAACAGAGTCTGTATTTTGTCAGTTCAACACTGTGAGGTAAAATAAAACATTTAAGTCTTCATGTAGACATGGAAAGTATATGCCAGGTCTCATCACCTCTTATTATTAGAGTTGTTAGCTAAATAAATGATTCACAACTATTCAATACAACTGTAACTTTAAAACTGGATGCACAACAGAGCAAATGTTTGTTTATTTTAAAAATGCCAAAATTGTGAAGAACTCCGTCTAGTTGCTTCTTGTTTGTCACATCGTTAGTACCTACTGGCTCACAGTGGCAACAGTAGTTCACAAACCAGAAAACTAATTAATCACGTTTCATAGGAACATAATTACATTTTGCAAACTAAAGATGTGAGAGTATGTTTGCCTCTTAAACCATTAATGAATGTAAATCTAATAACCAACATAATTCGTTAAATTAATTAAAGTCCCACTTATAAATTAACATCAAGATCAATCGACTCTAACTTTTCTCTGTTCTACTAGCACCAAAATGCATCACTATGCAATAGTTATGATTCCGTTTCTGGATTAGTTGAGTCCTCAGACAACAACTTTGGTGACCATGATGATGATTCATCAGAAGAAGGTGACGCAGGCAACACAAAGTGATCATAGCCAAAACCAGACACTCGTCCGCAGAACTTCTCATCGTCTATTTTTCCTTGGAAATATTTCTGTAAAGAAAAATGTCATTATGCAAAGTAAATTATATATTTCTTAAGGTCCAGGTATTTATCATGCATATCACTTAAAATTGAAGCTCAAGAGCTTAAGTCCCAAGGCTGAAAAATGAAGCACAATCATGACAAAATAGCAGTTGGACAACTCATGATGCAGTAGTGCTAAAAAATATGGCATGGCAGGTAAACGTTCTTGGCAGGAATTTATAAACCTTATAGTCGAAGCAGAAGCATTACCAACAACCAAACATAAAAAATTAAATTTTGACGAATATTTCATCTAAATTCAGAATTCGCTCAGTAACTTCAAACAAGTTGGAGTTCTCTAGTGCAAGGTTCGTGTATCGGAATAATTTGTCGGCTTCGCCAAGGATTTTGTATGGTCAAGAGGCATTTTGTTTGCAAGTTGCCTAGGACCTAGTTGCCTGTGACAGTCTCAGACCGTGTACACCTCCTGCAGTCAAGTGTTTTAGTCCCGGTGGTGGGCGGTTGACATGGCCGTTGGATTGACCTCGACTAATCATCACGGGTGGCTATCCAATCCACCGACCATCACACTACAAATGCTTTTTCTACATCCTCCCTGTGTCTCGACAAATATCCGGACATCAGTCATCTCCCACCAATGAGGGACTACTCGCCGACATCATCACCATGTTTGCGAAAGCTGCTCTACCTTATTTATGCAACTTCGTCCAGAGACTGAATACCCATTCTATCTGTCAGCTGCAGACGGGCATCTGTTGGTTGGCTGTAGGCGTGTGCGTGGGACCACCAATGGTGACACTTTCGCCTAAGGTACTATTTCGCTAACTGTTGTAACATATTCGTTAGTAATGACATTTAACATCCATATCGGCTAGTGCAGAGCGCCTCTGAGTATATATCTTGGAAGGGAGCTATATATATAAATGTTTGATTATTTGAAAAAAGGTGAAACTATCGTCTGTCTTGATATCGGATATATCTGATCATTTACCAATTCTGGCTGTATTTGACTACGATTTGACGGTCCAACACTGTCTAACCTCTATGACCAAACGGATCTTTTCCCCAGATGCAACAAATTCCTTCCTAGATTCTCTTGGCTGTACCGACTGGACACAAACCATTGATGCATGCAGCAGCTTAGATGTTAACAAGGCATATCAGATATTCATATCTGACTACCAAAAAGAATATAACAGGGCCTTCCCGTTAATTATACACAAAAAGAATAAAAGGATGTAACAAAAAAAGGCTTGGATGACACAAGGACTTATCAAATCATGTGCTAAAAAATCGAAACTCCACCTTAAGTTTATAAAGGACCTGTCCGTAGCCAACAAAACTAAATACACCAAGTATAGAAATTATTTCAAAAAAGTAAAAATACAAGCAGAAAAAAATTACTTAGATGCTGAATTCTCAAAATATAGCCAAGACTTGAAAAAAACCTGGCAGATCCTTAGATCCCTGTTAGACAATGGTAGTGATGCGAAACATAAGCATATTAAATCATTATTGGTTGATTGAGTGCCTACAACTGATCCGATAGCGATCGCTACCGAATTAAATACATATTTTGTGAGTATAGCTCAATCGCTGGCTAATAGTATTCCTGTTAATTTGACACCCATTGACAAATTCATGACATCACCCAGATGTGACTCGTTTGGCCTACCCGAAGTCTCCCCCCATGAAGTGATAGCACTAGCAAAGAGTCTAAAGACATCTCATTCGACAGGAGTAGATGATTTGGATCCTGAAATAGTTATCACTAGTATACCTAAAATATCTACTGTTCAATCAGAAATTATAAACTGCTCCTTCAGAGCAGGCATCTTTCCTGACGATTTAAAGATTGCGAAAGTAGTACCTGTTTTTAAAAAAGGCGTGCGAGATATTGCATCCAACTATAGGCCTATCTCGGTTTTACCTGTGTTTAGCACACTTTTTGAAAAAGTCATGCATGATCGTCTTACTGACTTTATATCAAAAGCGAATCTCCTATACAATGTTGAATATGGTTTCAGGCCAGGCCATTCGACTGTCATGCCTTTACTCACTATGCAAAATAAAATTTCAGACGCCATAGATAAAAATGAGTATTCAATTGGCATCTTTTTGGACTTAGCCAAGGCCTTTGACTCTATTAACCACACTATCCTTTAAGAAAATTATCTATATACGGAATTCGAAATACTCAACTCAACTGGTTTAAAAGCTATCTTTGCAGACAGCAATTGGTGAAATCTGGAAATGCCTCTTCTACTCTATTAACAATAAAACATGGGGTCCTGCAAGGCTCCATCTTGGGACCACTATTATTTATCATTTACATGAATGACCTGCCTTCTGTTGCTCCTAGTCTATTCATTATACTCTTCGCAGATGACACTAATTTATTTAATTCGCATCTATGTTTAGAAACTTTGATTAGTCAAACTAATGACGAGCTCAATAATATAGCTGAATGGTTTACAACAAACAAACTCACTCTCAATATAGATAAAACTACATACTTTATAGATCTCATAGAAAACCCCCACCGCAGCATTTACCTACGCTTACTATCATGAATACTCCCATCACACAGGTCATTTCAACCAAATTTCTAGGCGTCTATGTAGACCAACATCTATCACGGACTGACCACATAACGGCAATATCATCACAAATTGCTAAAACTCTTGGCAAACTGACTAAAATGTCAAAAATTCTACCGGCAAAGACACGAGCCACTCTCTATTATACCCTCATATATCCTTACTTTACATATGGTAACATCATATGGGCCACTGCATATAAATCTAACTTAAACAACCTGCACATCTTACAAAAAAGAGCGATAAGATTTTTCGCTAACTTGCCGTATAATGCACATATAGAAAGTGAATTTCAAGAGAAGGAAATACTAAGAATAGAACAAATACGAATATTGCAAGTTGGACTATTTATGTATCAATACTCAAACAAATTACTACCTCGATCTTTCCGACATTATTTCCCACCCAAACCAAATGAAAATCTGCATGTATTGAAACACCCAAATACTCTCTTTACCCCACTCGCGAGAGGGTAGTTAAGTTTGTTATAGTTCTGAAGTGCTTAAATAGCTAAAACAATCGATCTACCTATGTACAGTCATCTGACTTTCTAGAATTCTACTTAATGTGGGGGTGGCCCTAACTAGCGGGACTAAGTCCCTATTTGGGTCTCCCTTGGTGATCAGCAACAGTACTGTCTGTTATTACTCAAAACATTTGTATCATGATCTATGCTATTTTACTGAATAAAACACTGATTGATTGATTGATTACCTTACATTAACCACCAGAAACAGAATTCAGACACATTTGAAGAATGCTCAACAAATTAACTTGGCTGCTACATGCTGATGAAGCTCATTCTAATACAATATTTAAATTCTAAATAATATCTTAAAAACAAGTAAATAACATTGGGGTCATTGCATAATTACATAACGCATGAAGAGGGGTGGGTGGGGTGCTACAAAAAGTTACGAAACGTTACGGGGAGAGGGGGAGTTAGCTGAACGTTATGTAATGCTTTTTAATTTTGAACTAATTAGCAATTGATAAAAAATACTCAATCTTAACTATTAAAAACCAAAGATCAAGTTTTTCTTTGAGTCTCAAAGGCTCAGGAACAGAACGCTTTGGCGACAAAAAAATTCTACAAAACGTTCTTCTCACAATTTCTCAGCTAACGTGAATATTTTCAGAAAGGCGGGGGTTAATTTAAAACATCATACGAAAACGGGGTGAAATTCAATATGCAAATAAAGTCCATTTGATATGCATCAATATTATGATCACCATTGGCTTCAAGTCAAACCAAAGTCAAGTTAAATCAATTCAAAGCAAATGACATGACAAATCGTCTACATTTAACTTTCGAAATTTGAACATTTTTTGATTTGATATTAAAACAACCGCTATTTCCAATCGCATCATCTGAAGGCGCATTAGTTAAACATCCCGTGATGACTGACATGCAAATAGGGTATTAGTTATTATGACCACGCTTCCTAAAGAGGTCTGGTGATGCATGCGTTAGTTAATTAAGAAAGACACACTCGGGGCACACCCGCCGAGTTCAAAATTCAGTTCCAAGCAATGCTGGGTTATTTATAAGGCTAGTGGCTTTGCATATAAATTTGCACTGAACTAGCGGTTAGCCTCACAGCCTACACGTGGCGGTTCAATTGAAGTTGAAACTAAATATTATCTACCATTGATGGTAGTGGCAACGCTGCATGGACGCAAAATACGCAATTGCGTCCCAAAAAAGATAAAAAATGACCAAAAATATTTTAACAAACTTTTTTAACGAGGCAAAATAAATTAAAACATTTAACCAAATAATTCACAAATAGAATGAAATTTTCAACTTCGTCAGAACATACTTAGGCCTACTCAGTAGGCCTTCCTACAGTATATTGATGTTTCCAGACTCAGAATGGTTAATATATATTAACGGCTTTCCATAGCGGATGATAATCGAACAGTTCCTGTTTAAACACGTTCTGTTTTCATTTTGGTTTTAAATTAGTTTAAAATTGCAAATTTGTTTTTAAATTCTATTTTCAATTTTGTAAATCCATTAGATGTAGTTGTGCTGATACTTTTTAAGTTCACGTTGCAGAAGTTTAGTATGGCCTACTGCAGTTTACCAATAATATTTCAACAATAATTTTTAATGAAATAAAAGACATTGAAATACTCAACCAAATAATAAGTAAATGGAATGACATGTTCAACTTTGTCAGAACATAGGCCTACTTACTTAGCACTTAAGGTGTATTGATGTTTTTAAGACTCTGAATAGCTAATATAGTCTATAATAACGGCTTTCCATAGCAGATGATAATTGAACATTACCTGTTTAAAATGTTCTGTTTTCATTTTGCTTTTAAATTACAGTTTAAAATTGCGTATCAAATTTTCAAGGCCAGCGTCACCACCAATTGATGGAGATCAAATTTGGAGACCTGGGACTATATTATACCCAGGTAAAACTACACAGAGTTTTGTTCAAAATAAATACGTAACGCTCAGAGGGTTGGGTGGGGGTCTATGGAAACATTACGATGCGTTACAGGGTGGGTGGGTTGGTGGGTCAAAACTGGCCATTTTCAGTGTTATGTAATTATGCAATGACCCCATATTTCATTTCCAGCCAATGAACACATACAAACTAAATGAACATTGCAACAACAGTAACCTCTTTCATCTGGAAGAATGTGGCACCCGTAAGAAGACTGTCGCTACCAGCCTGATGTGGAACACCTGTGCGCTTCACCTGCAAAATTCAAAGAGTTCACCACGGCATTTGTCTTCTCACCAACATTGGTTCCTCAGCCCAAAAAATTGCTGAGGATCAACTCCATGTACATAATGACCATTTAGGGCTTGATTTTGTTAATGCAATGCTTAAAGTATCAACTCACTTCTGCTTGCAGTGTAAACCTAGCAGAAGTATGTGAAACATAATGATGCTGTCTGCCAACAAAAGATCTTATTTACCAAAACAGAATATATACCCGGAAACATGTAACATTTAACTTAAAAACATACCAAGAACAAGGCAATATACCAAACGAGGTCTTTAAATGAACATACACTGCATGCACAATCTGCAATTGAATCTGCTCTGTAATAGTGATATCCTAAAATCTCATCATATGCATAGGTCTACTGGTATAGCATAATGTGTGCCATAACGAAAGCGCGCCAACAAATGTGAGCAATGATAAACATTAAACATCCAAATAAACATGCAAGACATAAGCAAGCAATTAGTTTTATTTTCACCTATAGATTGCTTATGAATTCCAGTTTTTTATTTAAGAATTCATTACATCATTTCCATTAAAGCAGAAATCTTTTCATCAAACCAGCTTCCATTTAAGCATGATTCATTACATCAATCCAATCTCCATTTAAGCACAATTTTCTTCAATCAAACTTCCATATAAGCATAAATCTTTTCATCAATCCAGCTCCTATATTACAAAATTCCTTTCATACATCCAGATTCCAGTTACACAATTTTTTTCATCGATCCAGCTTCTAGTTATACAGAATTTTTTTCATCAATCCAGCTTCCATTTAAGTGTGATTCTTTTCATCAATCCAGGTTCCATTTATGCATAATTTACATCGCAAAATACATGTTTCAAACAACGGAAATAATTAACAACGCTTAAATACATGTTTACCGGTAAAATTTTTAGTATATATTAGTCTTCTAATACCAGTATTATTACTACTATAGTTTTTGTGCTTCTAGTATTAAAATACTCTGAAACTAAGAAACTAGTTTGATTTGGGTACTTTATGTGCATTTTTTTGTCCGTGCGCATTTGCCCTGCACGCTGCTGACGGATCACCATAATATGCATATATAATATATAATATGGGAATTCATCTAAAAACATGTACCACAAATTTAGTTATAATTTTGCACTACCTCATTTCACAGAAAATGTAACTTAAACTGAGTTTATTTATTTATTTCAATAGATTCTCAAGAAAACAGCCTACTTGCAATCTCGCTAATATCAAGCAAGTAGAATTTGTAACTTACATCAACTTGTTCAGCCATTTCTTGTAGACCGCCTTTCAGACTATTGCAAACTGTCATTAGGTATTTAACATCATACAGGTTAGGAAAGAACTCCTTTACCAATGCAAGGAAATCATCTTCTTTCTGAGGAAGCGAACAGTTAGTTAGAATCTTTACCATGTAGCCAAAGTCATATATGCTAAAAGACAAAATAAATTCAAGACAGTGGCAAGGGTATGAATTGATACATGCCATGTCACAAATACATAATTAGCATTAATTGTATCTATCTCAACACTTATGCAGCATCTTTCAAACTACTTTTAAAAAGCTTTGTTCTAAATGCACCTCCTAACCTACAGCACTTCAATCTGGCATATCATGCTGGACCATATCAAAACAGTGTTGGAAATGTAAGTGCAGACCACTAGGCCTATACTGCAACTAACCATACTTACACTAATAACATAAAGTCCAATCCCAGGTTTTTAAATGACATTGCATTAACAAATTCAAGTGCAGCAACCAATTTGCTTTTGTAGTGAAACATTTATAAATATTTATAAAAATGAAACAATACAACACTGTACTTTCACTCTGTTCTGGTCAAACAGCAGGCCATGCATCGGACATCTCTGAGCCGATGATATCCAATTCATGGCACACCTTCTGCTTCTACTCCACCTAGTAGAAACGATTATCTTGCTATCACAAGATCACCATTTTCGGATGACGGCAATTTGACTTAGCTCAAATCCCTCTGAGACTCAACTGACTTGGCTCAGAACCAAGCAACAGCTTATAAAACTTGATCGTCAATTGAGAGTCTCACTATTCCCAGATTTCTGTGTCTTCCACAGTGTTTATGACCATGGTGCATTCTCTTATTTGGCTCCTGGTTTTGTCTTGAATTAAGTCTCAATAGGGTTTAGTCTCTAAATATCTCTATGCCTTGAAGTAGAAGCCACTATCTGTGTGTTCTTCTCAACTTCTTCACTATACCTACTGATTTGATTTTCTCTCTTCTCGCACTCGGTCATAAACGCCTTTATTCCAGCACTGGGCTTTTGCTATACAATGACCTTTCCCGGCAGTCCAGAATAGGAGTCTTGTGGGGATCTCACCTGCATAGCTTCGACTCCCTTTTCATGATGGACCTATCATACTGAATAGTCTGCTGCATGAAGCACGTTACAAATGTCCATACAATAATAATAATCATTGTGACTATGATGTAACTGAGCTCTTACGAACCCAATCATTATAACTTGCATGAATCACTTTCTTTTTGAAGCTGTGATCATGTAATACACGCAATAAGTATTTTACAGGAGTTTGGCATGGTCCATACATGGCAATGCAGCAATTCAAAAAGAGCAGCAATGGTGAATGATCTAATCCTGCAAATTCACTGAAAAATGAGCAGAGGTCATATAATTACTTTACATACCTGTGGCATGAGACCCAAATAATATTTTCACTGAGGATGAGGTCATATCTCACAAGGTGTTCTCTGTTTCATACTAGTCATTAGCCAAGTATTGATAACGTCATACCTGTGGAAAGAGATCCATCTGATATTTTCACTGAGGATGAGGCCAGAGGTCATGAGATGCTCTCCAAGGTCACTTGCTTCAATGCCAAATTCCTTGTGGCTGGGAAAGTCAATTCCACTGTTTCTGAGCAACTCAACCGAATCCTGAGCAAACATGTCTGTTCTGACAAAACAATACATGATGTGCACTGCAATGCTGTGTGGATTCAAAGGGTTTACGAATCAAATGCAATATTGCAAAACATGAAACAGAAATGTATATTAATGTTAAGCAATGCAGCACCATAAATGAACAAAGTAGGGCATAACCGAGTAGACAATTTCCACCGACTACCGAATCCGAGTATTTGGATGAACTATTTGCCGGATCCGGGTACGAACCGAATAGTAGCGCTCGGCAAATCTGATAGTGAGTACCATCCGTAGGCAAAGCATAGTTAACCTGCCATGTGCACAGTTACAGAGAACTATCTATAGTCAATGCAGAGTCTATAGCAATATCCTTCATATATAACGCATTGTAGCACTCAAGGTTATAGCAATATATTTATTATTTAATAAGTTTATTTGTGAAAAAAATGTAAATCCTTGTTATAAAATTTGAAATATGAAGTTATCAATGACGTCTTTACTCTACTACTCTCTACTGTTTACCGGAAAGTGGGTGGAGCCAATTCAAGCGGGAAAATTACTAATTTGGTTGCCACCTGGGGAATACAACCAAAAGAAATTAAAATATATAAATTAACATGATCATTATTTTAAAGAAAATTCAGTGGAATATTAAGTTCTTGTTTAATTAATCAATAGCTTATAAGCAAGTCCATTAGTCCTAAATGCATCTAATAAAAAAATATTATTTTATAAAAAAAAATGATTTTTATAAAAAAAGTTATTTATAGCTATTTGCGGGTGTAATATTTGCTGATGCAAATACTTCCAAATAGTCCAATATTCGGCCGATTTCCGGTTCTGCCCTAGAACAAAGCATAAAACAGTTATAGTTATTCTGAATAGTATAATAGTATAACTTTTTGTTATATTGCATATCTTTGATTCGGCAAGCCACCGCAGAAACCCTAACCTGCTCAGACAGAGAAGCCTCACTTACTCCAGATTGAATTTGAGGTTGAACTGCCAGGAAGCAATTGGAGCCGGAGTATTTCCTTGTTCGTCAAAGAGGGTTAGTCCAATCTGAATGACCTTAAGGATGTCAACGTTACACTTCATCATCTGATATTGGAAGTCACAGCTTGATTTAAACTCACCAGTTGGCTTTGCCACTACTCCAGGGAATTCTGTGTCCTAAAAGGAAATAAGTAAGATACAAAAATCTTGAAGAAATAATTCAGTCAAGTGAAAACTTATAATTAGACACATCTTCAGGATTGCAGGAGCATCAATAGAATTATCAGCACTTGTGGATATGCTGACTAGCTTTAAAAAGGTGCTTTAGAAATTTTTAGTTTATGATTATGATAACATTGCAAGTCTTCTTGAAATTAATCAGTGCTGCATTCCCAAAGAAGAAGAGGTCAAACATTGGATCTCTGTATTGGCACATAATTGTATTATCTTTAAAGAACATCTAAAAGCTCTGCTTTGAAGTATGCCATGATATTCAATCACAGAGTCCCATTGTGTTCAATATTAAGGATGACTTCATGATCACTAGTGTGTAAAGCTGTAAATTTTTCACGGTCAAAAATCGAAAATATTCAAATGCCAATCACGGCCAAAAACACAGAATTCGCAGCTTGTTCGCGGTCAAATTTGTAACACAATAAATAAGTCAATTATGTGCAGCATATGACAATGTGAGACAGGCACTTGACATAATTGGTCACTAGAGTCACTACTATAGTAAATAGCAATCAGCCAATCACTCACACACTAAATATTATATAGTTATTCATATCTAACGTAAGCCATCAGTTTGTGTCAGTTTGCCAGCATTACGATATATAGAAGGTTGCATATTGGCAGATTTTCACATTTAACATTTCGGCAATCGTCCTGCAGGACGTCAGAGTACAGACTGAACGATCAGACCCATCCGCATCGTCAATTTCGAATTGGCAGCAAAATTTGCGATTTTTTTTAATCGTGTGACACCCGCGAAAACTTTACAGCCCTACAATGAATCCCATAGTGTTGAAGATCAAGAATGACTTCATGATCACTAATGAGCCACATCACAATCCAAACAACACTACTCTTCACTCTAAAATAACATACGCATTATTAAAAACACAATTTTTTAAATAGAAAAGTCATTGCAGAGGAAAAAAGCTAAAAATAATGGAATAACGAAATACATGAATACATACCATCGCTACATAGTTGAAATTTGCATGTATTCGACAGATGTTTTTGAACTCCTCATCGAGATTTGACTGCCAGACATCTTGAATTCCTGGTTGGCTCAATTCTGCGATCATGTTTCATAGAAAATCACCAAGCATTTTATTGTCGACCTTAAATGTAAACAAGCTTGTAATTAAATGCACAGAAATGAAAGTATGCAATATGTAGCTGCATGGAGTATCCAATGGGAGCAGGACATTATTCCTCTGCCATTGCCCCATATGATATAACCGCCTGCAATTATCCATCAGCCACCACCCACATTGTCAGATGATGCAAACAGACTTAGCCTAAATACCTCCAAGACACAAATGATTTGGTTTGGAAACAAGCAATAGCTTATTGAAATTCTTGAAATTTGATATCGCCCTTCTTTCAACATCTTTTGCTCAGAAGCGCAAATGCCTCGATGGTGCAATTACAGTTGCACTGAAGAGCAATTGCGCACGAAGGACTTGCTCAAGGTCCCTGTGCAGTGACTGATGCCCCGGACGAGGGTCGAACCCGCTCATTCAGCGCACACCGAGTGTTACGGGCCGACCGATCAGCCACCATGCCACACGGTTATAAAGACTGACCATCAGTTGACACTATTCCAGACTTTAATTTTTCCTCCAGTGTCCGTGATCTGGTCATCATGCTTGTACCTATACCTTGACGTTTAGGGAACACCAATTTCTGGTGACTCGTTCCTGTTAACCAACTAAGGGATCTTAGAGCAATTAGGAGATCAATGTCTTTCACGATGTTTATGGCCATGGTATTCTATTTTTCACGCATCGATCATCGTAATTCGCTATTTATTGGGCTACCTGAAGCTCGGCTGCCCCTGTGCAATCTGTCTTACATACTGCATCCAGGGTGATTGCTCATCCTATAGTAATTCAGTTCAATGGCTCATCCTCTTCATGGCCCTGTAACGCTAAGAGCGCCATTGAGCAGTCTATTAAGTGAGGCACTTAACAAATGTTCGCATAATAAAAAAAATAGTCAGAACTATTTAAAACGAATGTCAAATCTGCTCAAACCTATGCATCAACCCGTTTCGTAATGTGCGCGAAAATATCCCACCCACAAAAACATAGCACAATGTAAGAAAAATGACAACTTCGCTAAGCTGTGTTTTATAGCTCCATACACTAATATGTGCTGTATACCAGCTTGTTTTCAGACGGTGTTAACAGAGATGGTAGAGTCGTAAACTCTACCATATTTGTTGCTAACATACACAATGTCAATGGTCCTCGTTTTCTACAACGGACGGCCGTATATATGCCATTGACCCTGCTCATTTTCAATGCGAGCTTTATCGAGTGAAATCTGAAATGCTGCACCTCTACACCGCTAGCCCGTTTGAATGATAATTGTTGAATGGACACCGTGTCAGAGGTGTAACAAGCGGGTGGCAGGGGAGCACCGGCCCCCCGTTTCAAAACTGGGGGGGGGGGGAAGCGCCCCATCCAGTTTAGTGCCCCCAAATCGGTTCTTTTTTATGTTTATCAAATGGATTTTTAAGAATACTTTTGTTAAGATAATTTGTTTCCCCCCCATTTTTCAAATATCTGGGGGAGGGAATTCAAAAAGTGGGAGGGCAACAAAAAATTTTTATTATGCCCCCCCCACTTTTTAAAACCTTCTTACACCTCTGCACCGTGCTGTCCCCGTGCAAGGACCGTACTTGTAACTTCCTCAGCAATTAGCGATTTCGGGAAGCGAACCGCTACCTCGTACCTGGCACGCAAACGTTTGCTTTTTTTAACCTGTTATAGTACAATAAACATTTTTGCAAACATTGTGTTCGTTTGACAGTTCAAATTTTGCATTTGTCAATACTGTGACTATTTTTTCACCTTTACCATAGATCTTTGCATTTACTACAATATTGTGCAATGACCAATACACACAAAGTAATGAAAATATCGCTTCCTTATAATAATAGGAAAGATGTTGAGAATTTCTTGGACATTTTGTCCAAAAAATTAACCAAAATTGGCGCGCTTACGAATTGGCAGACCATAAAATAAAATGAACTGTTGGAGGCTTGGAGCATGTCCGAGCACGAAACATACGTTCCTTTCAGGGGTGTAACAAGCGGGGGGCAGGGGGCACCTGCCCCCAGTTTCAAAACTGGAGGGACAAAGCCCTCCAGTTTTAGTGCTCAGTGCCCCCATGTGCCCCCCAAATCGGTTCTTTTTATGTTTATATAATGACCTTTTAAGATTACCTTTGTTAAAATAATTTGTGCTTCCACATTTTCAAATTTAGGGGGGGGGCAAAATTCAAAAAGTGGGGGAGGGAATTCGGGCAATATTTTAAAAATTATGCCCCCCCCCCACTTTTTAAAGCCTTGTTACACCTCTGGTTCCTTTGGATAGATTTTTAGATAGCCGTGGAGCAATATTGAGGGCAACTTGATGACAGGTCTCGTTGAAGAGGATTCGCGGAAAGCCTAGAGTAAGATTGAAAATAATTATGTTGATGCATAGGCCAACTGTACTGGGCTACAAAACATTGGCCTAATGAGCGCAGTGCGTGACAGACGAGCATTTATGTAGCCAACCGTCGCGAAGCAACGGCGATATGACATAACATGACATGTATATTGTGCAATATCTTTGATGCGATAATGTTCGTCACCACTCACCAATAATAATTATTGAGTCACAATTTCTGGGTGTAGTTGTCTAGCGTGTACTAGGATCAGTGTCTGAAACACATGCTTCTGGCAGCCATATTGTTTATCTTGGTCGCGGTTAGTGACAACGATTTTTAAAAGATTTAAAATAGCAATATCAGTTTAAACTTATTAATATTCAATGGTGATATCTATTATTACGCAAGATATGTGTATTGTAGAGATCAATAACCATCGTTATTGTGATTTTACTAGAGATTACCGGAGACCTAATATTATACATTCTCCTATGATCTCCATTAATACACACCTGTGATGGTTACTGCCGTACTACTGTGAACCTTTTTTTACCATGAACAAGTGATAAATGTGTAGTTATTTAAACAGTGAACCTCGTTCAATGGTAATGCTGGTAATCCTGTAGTTTAGCGTATTTTATTCAACAAATGTTTCAAAAGAAAAAATAGCGTATTTAATTATTTGGCGTGAATAGATGTTGAACTGTAGTTCAGATCGATGAAAAGATATACTGTGCAAGTAGAAACTGGATTGATGAAAGAAATTATGCTGAAATGGAAGCTGTATCGGTGAAAGTTTCATGCTTGATTAAGTTGATTGATGCGAGAATGTTGTTACGATGGACGTGGAATCGATGTAAACTAGACCGTGTACGCGAGCAAAAACCTGATTGATGAAAAGAATATACCTAAATGGAAGCTGGATTGATGAAAGAATATACTTAAATGGAAGCTGGATTGACGAAGAGAAATACGTAAGAATGGAAGCTGGATCAGTGAAAATACCATGCATAATTAGAAGTTCGATTAATGATAAAATGGTGTCGTGATAAAATCTAGTGGAATTTCTGTTCAACATTTTTTTAATGAAATACTCTTAAGACACACTTTTAAAATTCCTTATAGATCCAGCTTCCATTTAGAGCATAATTATAATTATCAATCCAGTTTCTACTTACAAAATACATGACATAATGAAGGAAATAATTATGTACGCTAAAATACAGGATAAAAACTAAGCAATAATTAAATACGCTAAACTACAGGATAACCGGCAATGCTATATAGACTTGGTGCATATCAGTGCGGGAAAACTAGGTGTTTCTAGAAAGTTTCGAATGCTACTGGGTGGCACTAGACACCGAAGAGACACCGAAAAGGCTGAAAGATCTGGAAAAAATATCGAAAAGCACAAAGAAATTACTTCTGCACCTCTGTACCGATAAACTACACTAACCCTAACCGACCCTCACGTTACTCCCCCTGACCCTAACCGACCTTCACGATACTCACCCTGACCCTAACCGACCCTCACGTACGTCCTTTTTGGTATCTTTTCGGTCATTTTGGTCTCTTTTCGTCCTTTTCGGTGTTTAGTGTTATACTGAATGACCCATTTCTAACAGTTCTGTGCTACATATCTTGTCACTTGGTTTTCAGTCGATGAAACTCAATTTTTTTATTCGTTCAAAGATTTGAATAGACCACGAACTACTTCACTATTATAGTTGATGAAATTGCATAGTCTGTTATTGAACAAGTATCCTTCGTTTGTTTTGCATAATTGGTTGAAGGAAGACATTTGAACTGGAAAATTCATACAAGACTACTAATACAAACAAATAGCTACTCAGTGACGACGAACTAGTAATAAATATATTATTAGACTATTATTTATTTATGATAAATAATGAATAATGTTAATTTTGTATATATCTCATTACTCATTTGGAAACACATTTAATCCCAATATACTATTAATTAATCATTAATTATTAAATAGTTAGCTATTAACATTTTTATCAGTAAGAGCATAATTGCTAAGGATAAATCAGTTTACCTTTTGTAGATTTTGCTAAATAGTGACTTAAAACCATCGACAATGTTATCTCAAGCCAAGAATTCGGATACTCCAGAATCGATGTGGCAGAAGATCAAAGGCAATCAAAAGATAGAAACTCTGATTCCACTTCCACTCGACACCCCCATCTATCCAGACAAAGTACGATTTGTGTGCATGTCAGACACCCACTGTAATGCAGAAGCTTTCACGGATCGGATACCAAATGGAAATGTTTTCCTGCATGCCGGTGATTTCACATACACTGGTAAAGTCGACGAAGTGGAACGATTTAACAAATTTTTAGGCAAGTTAAAAGTTCAACCATTGCTCACACACATCCTGTGGGAGTATAAAAATAGGTGATGATGTAATTTGTAATTGAACATTTATATAGCACCCTGTCAGAAGCAAACTAAACTAAACAGACATGTTCTTTGTGCCTATATGATGTTATTAAGAGCTGCTATGTCATTGATCAGTTAGTTCCAAAGTTGACATTGTCCTTGGTGTTACTCTGGACCAGGAGCTCACTTTTTTCCTCACATTCACCAACTCAACCGTACTTGCATTGTTGCTCTCTGGTTTTCTGCTATTGCGATGCTTTTCCCATTTTTTCAGGACCACCAGACTTGACTACTGCTGGAAGTGCCTCTGAGTAGTTCCCTAGGAGAGTTGCTATAATATAAATTCTCATAATGAATGAATGGATTGTCTGGACTGAACACGCATTTTAGGAATAAGAACACCGAGATGAAGTTTTTACTGAAAATGATTTAAAGAATTATTATTGATGTAGAAGGGTTCTAAAGAAACCAGTTTGGTAAATGTTGAGAGGTATACTAGACCTATAATTTACTTATTATATATTATTAACTAGCTGGGGTACCCGGCGTTCGCCCAGGTGAAGAAGATTATGGGGGCACTTTGATTGAGGACAAAGTTGTGGGGAGGCATTCCTGTTCTTGCAGCATCTACAGCCTGTCATTCCTGACTGGCCTGAAGGGACTCTGCAGCCCTGCAGGAGGCTGCCTGTCTGACAGAATTCACCTTTCCTCAATCTAATCCCTCGTAAACTTTAATTCCTCTTCTCTTTCTCCGTCTTCTCTAATTTCTATTCACTCTTTGTTCTCACTCACCTTTTCCCAACTTTCTCCCCTTCCTCTGCTTTTCACCCTATCCTAACCGCTTCCTCCACCCACTCCATCCTCCTTTTTACACTCCTCACCCTCTTCTCATCATCACCCTTGTCCTTTCCCCTACTCCATAATCCTTCCCTACGACTTCCTCCTCCTCCACCTCTTCCTCCTCTTCAACAATCCACCATCCCCTCTGCTGGGTATTCGAGGTATTCCCCGAGCGATTGAGTGAATAGCTGTAAAAGTGTAAACGGAGAGACAGACACACACAGAATCTAGATATACATGTACATAAACAGTATTTATAGTACAGACCGATTGTGCAAACTTGACTTCACCGTAGCTTGCTCAGATGGACCATTTCTTCGAAAGTCTTTGCAATGTAATGTAATGTAAATTCATGAAAATTTCTCAGCGCCCACAAAAGCCACATGAGGGAGACCAGCTTAATCACCGGCGCTATACCAAATCAAGTCCGCAATAGCCAATCCTCTCGTTTCTTTCCGATGCCAGGTCAAATCCAGGAAGTTAAGCTCTGGTCAGGTAGTTCTGCTGTTGTGTGCAGTGTCAGATTAGGGTACTCTATTGTTCATGTATAAATATACACCTATACAAAGCAGACAGGCAGGCCACTCTATACGCCTATACAAAGCAGAGAGGCATGCAGACAGCTTGTGGCGCAGGTAAACGCTGGCAGGCTACGTGTACGAAGGAAACTTTGCTTTTATGGGTGTGTGAAGGTTCACCATAGGTTTTTGCCCAGGAGACGTGGAAGACGGCTTGAGCGGGCTTCAGGAACCCCCCTGGACTGCGTGTGTCTAGTCTTCCCCGAGCCAGCGATGTAGGTTTGGAGTGAATTGCTCTAAAACTGTGCAAATGCATCGACTGCCAAGGACACACAGACAGACAGACAGACAGACAGAATCCGTCTTATATATACAGATGACAATAATGACATTTAAAACAATTTGGTTATTGTCAGTTGGAAGCTACGATAATTTGTGATTTGGTACAAAACAGCTATGAACAAATGCAAAATTGGATGAATCTGGTTTTGTTTGGAACAGCTCATAATATTATTATTGTTTGCATTGTTATTACTGTTGGAAGTTAGTGTTTTGTTTATTTATTTGTTTATTACCGAAATTTCATACCGCCCTTCTTCCAACATTTTTCGCTCAGAAGTGCATACACACGCCTCGATAGCGTAACTGCAGTTGTACTGCAGAGCAAAGGTGCACAAAGGACTTGCTCAAGGTCCCTACACAGTGACTCCCCAGATGAGGGTTGAACCCGCTCGCTCAACACACTGAATGTTACGGGCTGACCGTTCTAACCAACCGGCCACTGTGCCACACCATATGATATATATATTTATAGTTTTAATCACTCATATCCTTCTAATCACAGGTACGCTTCCCCACCAACACAAAATTGTCATCGCTGGCAACCACGAACTAACTTTTGACGAGAAGATTTTGCCAATGACTGGCCCCATAGCAGAAGATTTACACCTTTCAGAGGAGAAGCTGACATTCAGTCGTAATCACCTGAAGCAGAAGAATTTAAACCACATGAGCGATCTATTGACCAATTGCACTTTCCTGTTTGACACTGAAGCAACCGTCTATGGTCTACGAGTCTATGGCTCACCATGGTAAGTTGTGATGAGTACCTGCCAGAGTTTTAGAGACATTCTGTAATATTGAGAAAACTAGTAAAGAATTGAAAGAAAAAATTTATTCTTATTCGGTAATTCTACTTAAGTAGTTGTTGTATTACAACTGATGATGGCCTAGAGAATTGAAGTTTTTGATAGTTCTAGTGTATTATAAAATGATTGACTACACTGCATATGCCTGTATCCTTCAATTGCCTCACCAATTGCCAATTAGAAGAAAGATGCATTAGACTATAATTAAATTTAGGCTCAATGTCTCATGTGCATTGTACTGAATTTCTGTTACTGATCAGCTAGACACTTAGTATAGGACCATTTTAAGTACCAATAAGAGTGCTGCGTTGTCATAATGTGTTGCAGGATGGTTCCATATCATGCCTGGCTTTTGCTCTTAACCAATTATACAGCTAAAATGAAGCAATTAGCTCATTTCTTATTTGTTTATTTATTGGATTTGTAAAGCAAGGTAGCACTGAAATGTGTATCTGAGGCATGCATATTGATTTCCAAATTATTGAAATCCAAGGAGAAATAATGATTAATGAAAGGCAACCGTATTTATCTAACCAATACTTATTGTAGGCAGCCTGAATTTCATCATTGGGCATTTAATGTGAAGCGCGGAGATGACATCTTAAAGAAATGGGATCTCATTCCTGCTGGCATAGATGTCCTCATGACACATGGACCACCACTGGGTAAGATGTTGGAGAGAATAACTTTGTATAAAGTGACTCTAATAGTTTGTGTTTGAATAAAACTTTACTTCTCTTGCCTTAGTTACAAATTAGCCACTACAGTGTGAAAGTTTTATTATATGTTCAATCTTAGTGTAATGTAACAGAAATGTAATCTCTAAAACACTGATGTAATCTAAAAAACTGTCTATTTGTTATACTGAGGATGCATTAAGAAGTGCTAGATCAAAATAGGTGCAAAAGATCCAAGTCTTTGAGTAAATATCAATGCCAGATCTGAATTCAGGAGTTGTGCCAGTTAGATTTAAGCAAATTTCAGAGGTTCTTAGAGGGCACTGTGTAATGTGCAAAATTTTTCAGAAAATATCTTAAATTTTTGTCTTTGGTGTCTGATGGTGTGGTTTGTCAAATTCTTTGTGTATAGGGCGAGGAGATTGGTGCAATGGAAAACGGCATGAAGGTTGCTTCGATTTGCTTAACACTATTCAGAAGCGTGTCCGACCCAAATTTCATGTTTTTGGACATATACATGAAGGTAAAAAAGTCCGATCTTGTCTAGACACTAAACATGCTCTGGGATTTAATATAACTCTGTAGCCTATAGTCAACTGTGTTGTGAGAATTGATTAGTAAGTGAGAAATTAACTGCAGTTTTTATAACACCTTTATAAGGTACTCCTTTTTAGAAAAGATGTTGGAATTCTTTAAGAACAAATGAATGACTTAATTAGCACCTTTACATTATATTATATTAGTGGAGCTGGAAAATATGTGTAGGGTCGAACCAGTGATGCATTTGCATGCATTTGTCATGCATTTGCTGCCTCTTCATCCATTCAGCCAAATGAAACTGTAATATGTTGAAGAAGCCAAGTCAAAATCTAATGGATCTAGAAGTTATGCTGTGATTGTTGAGCAAGAGAAACACCTTGACCTATCTATCAAACCTATTGCATCTAAAGTTTAGGCCTGAATGACTGAAGAACCAACAGAATACATGTAAGTGGGAGGTGATCTCCAAAGCTTTGGACCAACCATTGAGAACATAATTTATGAGAGGTAGGGCATAACTGGAAATCGCCTCTGACATTCGCCTCGGCCAAATATTGGACTATTAAGAAGTATTCGCCTCGGCAAATATTAGACCTGCAAATAGCTAAAAAAACTTTTTTTGATAAAATAATTTTTTTTCTATTCAAATAATTAGGACTAACGGACTTACTTATAAGTTATTGATTAATTAAACAAGAGCTTAATATTCCATTGAATTTTCTTAAAAATAAAGATGTTAATTTATATATTTTAATTTCTTTTGGTTGTATTCCCCAGGTGGCAACTAAATCAGTAATTTTCCCCCTTGGATTGGCTCCACCCACTTTCCCGTAAACATTAGAGAGTGAAGACGTCGTTGATAACTTCATATTTCAAATTTTATAACAAGGTTTTACATTTTTTTTCACAAATAAATTTATTAAATAATAAATATATTGTTATAGCTTAGAGTGTGACAATATGCTATATGAAGGATATTGCTATAGACTCTGCATTGACTATAGATAGTTCTAGGTAGCTGTGCGCATGGCAGGTTAACTACGCTTTGCCTACGGATGGTACTCGCCGAGTCGCTGGCCAGATTTGCCGCTACTATTCGGTTCGTACCCAGATCCGGCAAATAGTTCAAACGCTCTGATTCAATACTCTGTGGAAATTGTCTACTCGATTATGCCCTAATGAGGGCCCATCACTGTCTGGAGCATGGCACTAGAGTCGGACTTTTAGTGGAGCTGGTTAAATATGTGTAGGTACAAACCAGTCTTTCTGCTGTTTGATAAGCTGGAAAAGTCACAGGCAGGCTTTCAAACAAATGTAGAACTCCCTTGATACATAGACTGCTTGGCATGCTCAAATGTGCAGTTATTTTTATTATTCCCATTATGCCCAAGCTACCAATCACACCAGCATTTTGTGCTTTTGCCATGATGTTGCACACGACACTCGAAGAAAATAAATGATCTAAAATTGACATTTTTGTGCAGTGGATGTATTATTAGTTTATAGTTAATTAACATCATATTTTTGTGTAGGCACCCTTGTAAGGGCTAAGCAGGCTAAATTTCCAGGTAAGTAGGGTTGACCACTAGATTTAAGTTTGACAAAGATTACCTTACAGAGAGCAGTAATGTACTATGCAGTCTGTGTGAACTTTGCATCAAAATTTGTGTAAATTCTTGTATAAAATGGATTATATAATACAGTTGCTGGTTGGTTTCACACCCTGTATTTATTGCACAATATTTCTTAATGAGATCTGAGAATGACATTTTGAGATTATTAATCCAGTATACACTTCGTCACCAACAATTGTTGTCCAGAACGAAGAAGAATACTAAGCTGGGATTCCCTGCACACTAAACTTACACCCATCTGAGAATGATATTTTGAGTAGAGCTGTACCGATTAATCAGCCGATTATAGAGATATCTGAAGTATCGGATATCGGCAAGATAATCGGCGCCGATATTAAAAATAATTTTTTAATTTTATAATATTATTTTCAGTCTATAAAAGCAAAATGACGACACCAACATCACTGGGTCTGTGAAGGACGACTTTTTATTCTGTTTCCATATCGTGTCGTCGAGCCAATGGCTTCTTCAGACCAGTGGTGAGACCACCCAGTGTGCTAGTATAGACCATGGGAACGTGTCAACATAGGTGTCGTGCAGAGTGAGTCATAGTGCCTGCTTAAAGGCCAAGGAACGGCTGGCCAATTTAACAGAAATCGATGAATAAATATCGTGGAGGCATTCCTAATGAATACATGCTAGCTGCGAATCAGAACTCCCAGAACATTTCGGTCACCTGCGACTAGATGGGTGGCTGTGAATTGACCAGTCGTTCCTAGGCCTTTAATTACCCTGGGCACAGTTTGACGGCAGGCGGTGTGTCTAACCTGTATTGCCTGCCTAGGATTAGTCCCAACTATATGCATACTTCTCCTACGGAGCAGTGTTTTGCTTGTATCACAACAATAGGCAGTAGCAGTAGGTCTGTCTTTTGGAACCGGACATCTTGGGAAACACAATGAAATAATCGGCTAAATAATCAGCTAAATAATCAATTATCGGCAAATGAATAATCGGCAATAATCAGTATCGATATAATCGGCAAAAAGTGATATCGGTAGGCCTACAGCTCTAATTTTTAGATTATTAATCCAGTACACATTTCATCACCAAAACTTGTTGTCCATGACGTTGACGAATACTAAGCTGGGATTCTTTGCACACTAAACTTACACCCATCTGAGAATGACATTTTTAGATTATTATTTGCTCATAGAGACTTTAACCAGCATTGAATTTTATCCTGTTTCAGGAAGGGATGAAGGCGGTGGTTATTCAACAGACGGTGTCACAACTTTCATAAACGCATCGAATGTTGACATAAAATATAGACCTGTCAATCCTCCAATCATCTTTGATATTCCTCTTCCATCTGGAATCAGCAAATATGGACTCTTATAAACTTTAATGATGTTTGGGTTTTGCTAATATTTAATCTATCTATATAATTACCTAAATCACGTGACCTACGTGTGTCTGTCACATTTAAGGCACCTGATTGGACAGGGCATGATTGGAAAGCTCGAAAGTGTTGCTGCTGACCTACATAGGCTATTGTTTACGAGTTAGTTAGTTAAACATTGTGTCGGAGTACGTCCGATTCTAGTTTCAAAAACGTTTTATTCACGTCTCTGTAACTATATTTGCAGTTATTAAAATTAAATACATTGTGTAATGTAAGTATATTTGCAGTTATTAACATGAAGTACACACTTATTGGATGAAACTCGATTTTGAATCGGTTGAATCGCCGTTACTAATATACGGGTGGTGTAAAAAAATGTTGTTCAGAGGGCGTTTCACAGGTAAAACGCTGAATTTTGTTGCCTTTGGAGCACAGTTTGCAGCAGCCTTTCTGTGCAATGGGAGGAATTGGGTTGATCGTGAGCTATTATATTTTCCGACCCGTGATTCTTCAAGTTAACAGCTAGTTGTTTTAATAATTTTTGACTTTTTTCCTAATGTTTTGTTTTTGTTTTGCTAATGTTTAGTTTATGTTTCACTAGTGTTTCTATTGTCTTTTGCTAATGCTTTTATGTTTTGCTGTTTTGTTTGTGTCTCACTAATGTTTTGTTTGCATTTTGCTAAGGTTTTGTTTGGATCATGCTAATATTTTGCTTTCTAGTGGGTCAGTTGTGTTTTGTTGGTGTTTTGCCATTTCATTTGTGTCTTGCTAATGATTCATTTATGTCTTGCTGTTTAGTTTATGTTTTGTATACACTTTTTTGATGTTTATTTGCAATTGTTTTGTTTGAGATTTGCTAATGTATTGTCATATGTATAGACTCATTTGCAGATGGATTTTGTGATCATAGATATAGATACAAACTTATGATTTGTTAGTTTAATGACTTTACAAATATTTTAATCAAAAATTACTAGAGAATGGTCTGTTTGACTTGTTTACAGGCTCATTTGGATTTTGAGATATTTGCTTGGATGCTAAGATTTGCACAATTGCTTATTTTAGTGTTTTATCTGCATTTATTTCCCTTGGGAATTGTTTTGGCTGTGTCGTTTGTTTTCTAACTTGCAATAAACTTTTTGACACGAAAGACTGATATGTGTTAGATTATTAGATTAATTAGTTAAGGCTTTGGGAAATTGTTAAGGATCAGGTTAATTTTTGAAGGCTTAGGTTATGCTACCCGATTGATCATGCTATAATAAGTAGGGCCTGTATCTACTGTTAATATAATATTTGTACAAATACTCTAGTATTGATGTGTAACCATTTGGTCAATACATATTTGGCTGGTCCTTAGCATACTGGTAAAAATTCAAATTATAAAAGGTGAATGCTTGACCCCCTCAAGTGGTTCATTTTTATGAATAACAAATATTTGAAAAGTTTTCTCAATATATTTTAATGTTTAGAGGTGGTTCAAATATAATAAAGTTTACTATAATTATATTTTAATGTCCATTGTTAGAGTATGCTATAACAAATGTCAATATCATGTATACACAATTATACACAGAAATCAGACAATGGGACTTATATAATTGGACTTTAGCAAGAGAAGGGCGCATGAAGGGACTGGAGAACCTGACAGAAGGGGGGACGGGGGACAAAAACCCACCCAGACAAAAGCATGAATGTAAAGAAGCTGAAAAAATTTGTTTACTAAGCATGTTATCTCAGGGGTGCCACATTTGTTTTTTTGGTGAGAAGCTTTTCTATGTATTTTGTAATGGTAGGTAAAGTAGGCCTAAAACTGGTTAAGCCACATCCAAACATTATTCAATCAAGTTAATATTTGGCCTAAATTATTTTAAAATTCATTGGAACCAACTGAGAGGGCATTTAACATTTCAAAACTTCCAAAATAAGGGCCACCCTAATACATATGCATATTTTCGCTACTTTAACTACTCTACGCTGTGTTTATGGGCTGCGGTGGTGTACTGATATGTTCTGTGCTTAGTAATCAGAGGGGTGCAGATTCTAATTTACCTCAAGTCACTGCACAGTGAATCTGGACAAATTGCTCACCCATAATTGTCTGTGATGAAGGCAATGAAAAAACCACCTCACTCATCTCATCTGCGGGTGGCATAAAGCCAATTCACAAATTCACTAATTCTGCATTTAATATGTTAGCATTACCTACTAGACTATTATTATTACTATTGCTGGTGACACTAATTAATTATATTGGTAGTAATGTGGTGTTGTACTGATATTACTATTATTATTATTACTAGTATTCTTAGTAGTACCATTAAGTACTATCCCATTCTAATAAAGTAGCAAATACATGAATGAATAACGAAGAAAGATGGGTCGGTTATAAGCTAAAGGTATTTCTTTTCTACTGATGATTGTAACTGATATGCTTGTTTTGTGCAATAAACAATTAAATTAAATTCTATTTTTACAACCAAATGGCCACCATTAGCTTTAAGAGTATCAAATTTCAAAATGTTTTGTTACTTCAATGTTTAGTAGAACTAAAACTACATTACTACATGGCTTTGCAATTCAGTAGTAGTTGAATACTTGCTTCATCATCATCATGATTCATGGGCTGAAAAGCCCATAGGTGTCTACTGCACATTTGACCATTGTTCTCTATGCTCCTCTGTCTTAGGTTAGCTGTAATAAGTTATGTATATCGGTTCAACACCAGTCTTCAATGTCCTCTAGCCATTCTCTGCAAGGTCTTCCTCTTTTTCCCGTTCCCTCCATAATTCCTGTTATTACAATACTTGCTAGGTTTTGATATTATCATTATTATTATTAATATAAATAAACTTTATTGAAGTCTTAAACCACTTCTATCGGCACTGAAATAATTGAGCAAATTTTGAATGATGACGACTTAACATGCTACCACTGGAATGGAAATTCCAAACTATTCAAAAATTACGAAGGGCACACATGCTTCCCAAAAGCCTCCCCTCCTCGTGGCTGTAGAGTCAAGGATGTATCATCTAGGAGTTACCAACTTAACAAGTTACCATGAAGGAATCGACACACGCCAACTGCGTCGACGTAGGCGCACAAACTGCGTAGGGCATAACGCCACTGAACTAAATTTCCTGAACTATAAGAACTACGTCTCTTATTCAGCTACGTCTCTTATTCAGCCTAAATGCAAATTGCTTAGTAAGCCTACTTCCGCGTACGCCTATTATCGTGATAAATCTCTGGTTGAAGGCAAATCGCCATGGGGCCTGTTTGCTATGTTTACTGAAGGATGAGCGAAAACGAAGTCCAAGGTAGGTCTTGCTTTCGAATTTGATCACTAAGCCTTGTCCTATATAATATAGGCCTATATATATATATATATATATATATATACATATATATATATATATATATATATATATATATATATATATATATATATATATATATATATGATAGTGATACATTTAAGTAGGCCTAAGGTTTAATTTAAGTCTTCTTTACAACATAAGCCATCGATGATCAATAGGACTCAATGTTAGACCTATAAGCATGATTAGTCAATTAGGCTATTACACGGATATTAATTTTGTATGCCTACATTAAATTATGTAAAAGACAATAAATCACACAATCGGCCTAATATCGGTGGTGGATAAGTCGTTGGCTGATTTCTATAAACGAGGAACAATGACTATGATCGAGGGCTGAGCCGATATGATTGAAGTGCGTTTGGATGCTCGTTCAGGTTGATAAGTTTCTTCATGTAAGTCCAGCTGATCTTATTCTGAATAAGCTCATTTACTGTTGCACGATTCTGAACTATTATCTTAATCTTCGAATTTGCCTATGAACCATATAATGCCAATTGAATGGGGTCATATTATTTTGACATTCACAACCTACGACAAATTAGTGCTACTGAAATTTAGGTCACAAGTTGTATATAAACTAGACCTATAATAGCCTAGGTAGCGAATTGTAGACGTATGCCAGCGAATAGGAAAACACGGACCTAAGGTTGTAAAACATTGGTCCAACGTTCCCAAACACTGACACAACGTTGTCAAACATTGACCTGACGTTGTCAGACCCAGCATTGAAAAACATTTACCTGACATTGTCATTTGTTCGATTCTTATTACAGAAACACATTATTTAAGTGACAGATCTATTCTTTTATGTGTCGCATCTCATAGTGATCATGTGGAGTATTTTGTTCCGATGTTCCGCATCTGAGATCAGGATATATAGATCCAGCTGAATTTAATTACTAGCCATAGACCTAAAAAGTGTATTTGGCTAATCTGCCTCATAACCGACTCCTTATCCACAGACCATCGTGTCCTCTGTCCTCCCTAATTAATTTCT
The DNA here is from genome assembly GCA_959347315.1 of Bimastos eiseni. Lineage (NCBI taxonomy): Eukaryota > Metazoa > Annelida > Clitellata > Crassiclitellata > Lumbricidae > Bimastos > Bimastos eiseni. The sequence goes on from OY365810.1 coordinate 17,531,407, forward strand.
ACCAATCAGGTTCATCTGTCGTGTCAGCCGCAGACGCCTCAAAAGATTCTTAATTTCGGTCAATATCCCGGTTACACGCTATTGTTCACTTGATATAATTTTGATTAGCTTTAATGCTTTAGATATATATATATATATATATATATATATATATATATATATATATTGTTACGTCCCGGGTTATTAATGAAACTAGGGTATGATAAAATACCCTTTATTTTAACAGAAAAATAACTCGAACATTGAAGTCACGGTGAAAAGGTCCGCACCACAGCAGTTGCTTTCGGAAAACAAAACACGGAAACCACACGTAGACGCCCACAGCTAACGTGTACGAAACGTAAAGCCAACTCTGCCCAACGACAGCCAGAGGAATACAACTGGAGAGTTGACGGCTTAACTAAAACGACCAACGGGGTCGGTACCGAACGTCAATCTCCCCGATTACTGTAAAAAAACCGATCTTAAATACTCCGTCTGACCACTCCTTTTTTTAACAGAATTAATGCCCCGTTCCAAAACGTTTTAAATACGCATGTATCCCCAGATCACAGATGGTACACATAACATATCCCCATCCCTGGAGCGAGAGTAAACCATGGGTTTACGACAAAAAAACGTAACGCATCTACCCATGAAGACAACACCGCAACCGAAAACCGACGAAGCTATAACAACCCACACCCCAACTTCGTCGAAGAACCGCGAACATTCAGCTCGTAGGACGGCTGAGGAGATCCGGGATCCAGTTCTGTTTGCCTGGTCGGTGGCGAATTTCCAATGAGTATTGCTGTAATTCTAAGTACCAATGCAGAAGCTTCTGATTGTAGTTTACCATTGATTGTAAGAACTGCAGAAGACTGTGGTCCGAGTAGACCGTCACAAGAGACGACCCAAAATACACACTGAATGTGCGAACGGCCGACACGAGGTCCAACGCCTCTTTCTCAATCGTCATATCCAGTTTCCTTAGAAATCTCATACCCCCTACTTTATCAATCAACACCTCGACACGAGGCATGGGAAAAGGATCTGGTACGGTAAGCGCATTGAGCTTGGGAAAATCCGCACACAACCTGAGGGAACCATCCGCTTTGGGCACCATCACAATCGGCGCAGCTCACGGACTATCAGATTCCTCAATAATCCCAGACCGTAGCAACGTTGAAATTTCATCATTCACTACTTTTGCTTTATCAGGATGCAAACGATTAGGGATTTGTCTGACCGGCTTGGCCCCATCTATCAACTGTATATGATGTGTTATCAAATCGGTTTTTCCCGGTGATCGCTGAACACCGTACGAAACTCAGTCAGCAGACGTGTCAACTCGCTGGCGTTTTCCACCACCAAATGTGTCATTTCCACATGTTGAAGAAACAAATCATCAGAATCGTTATCCACTACAAGATCAGACAATAAAACCGGCACTGATTGAACACCGTCATTATCTGTTTCCCTAGGCCAATACTTTCGCATCAAATTTACGTGCACTACCCTCAGAGTCTTTCTTCGGTCCGGAGTTAAGACAAAGTAGTCCACCTCCCCCAATCTGCATTCAACAGAATAGGGTCCACAGTATTTGGCCTCTAAAGGTTTGCCGACCAAAGGCAAGAACAATAGAACTTTATCGCCTTTCTCAATGACCACATTCTTCGCATGCTTGTCATACCACTCATTCGATTTTGACTTCGCCACAAGTTCGTTATCATTAACTACCTCCATTGCCTTCCTAACATGTTCCCGCAATGTCAAAACAAAATCAATCAGATTAGATTTCTGTAGATCACCCACAGCAACTTCCTGCAACCAGTTACGTTTTACTAACTGCAACAGGGCCTTTAACAGCACGACCAAACAGCAAATCAAAGGATGAAAACCCCAACCCTTGCACAGGAACCTCCCGATATGCGAAAAAAACCACGGAAGCGCTACGTCTCATGATCCGGGAAATCCCTCTCCCACTGCGATCATCATGTCCTTCAAAGTACGGTGGAATCTTTCCACACAACCATTAGTCTGTGGGTGATATGGACTACTTTTCAATTGTAACACCTGACATTGCAGCAAAAAAGTTGAAACATCTCAGACATGAATTCACTGCCGCAGTCGGACAATATTTCATCAGGAAAACCGAACATAGTGAATACAGAAATCAAGCATTTCGCCACTACCGGTGCGGTATGTGTGCGCAATGGAAACGCTAGCGGGTAATGCGTAGCCAAGTCCATAACTGTAAGAATAAACCAATTTCTTGACCTCTCACAAATGCTCAAAGGCCCCACTTTGTCAATTGACAATTTTGAGAACGCCTTAGCAACAACTGGGACACGAACCAAGAGAGCATATGTTTTTCTTGCTCCTTTTCCCAGGCGCCGACAGACGTCACAGGTTCGACAATAATAACGCACATCCCCAAACAAGCCAGGCCACCAATAATGGCGCACCAGGCGATCAATCGTCTTCTGGGTCCCCAAATAACCACTAGATGGAATATCATGGGCTAAGCGAAGAATCTTCTGCCTCAATATCTTAGGAACCACCACCTGTGTCCATTCTAACCCCAGCGGTGTACATCTGTCACGCCATCTACGAGTCAAAACACCATTTCGGACCTCATAGTAATTCCGTTCCACTTTCTTACCTTCGACCTCGGTCAAAGCAAACAATGGTTGAAAGGTCACCCCATCCCGTTGATGACGGATTAAGTCATCGCGTGACACAAATTCATCCCCATTCGACAAATCCTGCGCAGACTCAGAAAACAACGCCTGTAAGTCATCATGCAGGGAAACATCATTAACATCATCAAGCCGCGAATGACAAGCGTTCACTGCATCAGGAACTAACTTATCCAACCCAGACGCTACCTGAGCACGCATCACCACCGCCACATCCAATGCTGCAGGGATCACTACATCAGTTATCAGTAGTAATTGAACTCCACTAGGTAAACTATCTACGACTCCACACAAAATTCTGTCTGCAATGCCCGAAGACCTAATCCTTAATTCGACTAAGGGAACTTCCACGGGGCAACCAACCACTCCCTGAATTACACGGCCTTCCTGTGTATCCAAAAATTCATTAGCAAGCACCCCATCTTTAGCCACCAGGGATTGCAATGCCCCTGTATCTCGCAAAGCTACAATTGGACGCAATGAACTCTTGTTATTTAAAACTTCGACCCTAACACAAAACGGTTGAAACTGTGGATGTACCCGTGAGAACAAACCATCATCGATGCGTCCATTATGCGGCGTACCCACTAATTGTATCGCATGAGGGACATCCGCATTAAATCCCGCAGCCGCCTCATGTTCCCGTGCCTCTTTATTTTGTCTAACCCAGCATTGAGAAATGGTATGACCGACCCTTCTGCAGTATCCGCAAGTAACTCGGGCACCAAATTTATTAAATCCCGTATCAGGTTGACTATGCATTAGTTGTGTATGCCAAGTCCCACCCGTCCGGCCAAAAGCACCTTGCGACTCTACTCTTGTACCACCAAGAACCTCTACCTTAAAGGCTTAAACAAGATGGAATACTCATCCGCCAGCTTAGCTGCAGACGCCATTGATGATGGCTTCTTCTCAAGAATCCACCGATGAATTTTCAACGGAAGGCAATTCCGGCACGCGTGCATATGCAACGAGCAACGCATTTTTTTTGTGTCTTAGTCTTGGCACTCGTCAACCGACAATTCCGCAAAAACTTTCTGCGCTTTACCGGTAAGCTTAGAATGCATTACGGACGTCCACTTCGAACGTGGACACTGATGTATCAGCATCGCCTTTTCGAACGAAACTAAAAAATGTTCGACTTCGGATTCGTCAAAAGGTGGTACAAACTTAATGGCTGTAGCAACTCGAAATTTCTCTGTTTCAGTGTCTGAATTCGTCACGCTCGCTCTCTCTGTCCGCCCTTATCTGCTCTTTTTTCAACTCTTCTGCCTCCTTTTGCACCCTTAACTCCAAAGCCTGACTTTTTATTTGCCACTTTTCTATCTTCTGAGCAGGCGACCCTTTAGCCACAAGCTTTTGCAATTGAATTCTATTTAAGCCTTTTGTCTCAAGACCTAATGTTTCCGCTTCCTGTCTCAACTCATCAACCGTCATTTCAAAAACCTCATCTAGAGTTAACGGATTCGACGATAACGAAGACTTCATCCTCTCACTTCAGTCTGTCCAAGTCAAATGATAATAATAATTTGATAGAAAAACTTCGACTCACGCTTGAAATACACCTGGAAACGCCCCCTTTAAGAAACACCCAAAATTAACGTCTTTGTTATTCTAAACGACCATACACACGGAAAATATAGATAAAGGTAACGACCCTTTTTTAGCAAACAGCGAAAAACCGGACTGGAGCCCCCATGTGTTACGTCCCGGGTTATTAATAAAACTAGGGTATGATAAAATACTCTTTATTTTAACAGAACTCACGGTGAAAAGATCCGCACCACAGCAGCTGCTTTCGGGAAAAAAAACACGGAAACCACACGTAGACGCCCACAGCTAACGTGTACGAAACGTAAAGCCAACTCTGCCCAACGACAGCCAGAGGAATACAACTGGAGAGTTGACGGCTTAACTAAAACGACCAACGGGGTCGGTACCGAACGTCAATCTCCCCGATTACTGTAAAAAAAACCGATCTTAAATACTCCGTCTGACCACTCCTTTTTTTAACAGAATTAATGCCCCGTTCCAAAACGTTTTAAATACGCATATATCTCCAGATCACAGATGGTACACATAACAATATGTCCATATATATATATATACGGATTTTGCATTCTGATTCAGTGAAATAATGTCTTCAACGATGGACCTGAAACCGATGAGTCTTCATACACCCATTCATCCAGAACGTGTTCGCTTCGTCTGCATTTCGGACACACACAACCGCGAAGAGGAATTGGAAAAGCGCATTCCTGATGGAGATGTCTTCCTCCATTGCGGTGACTTCACTGACTACGGTACAGTGAAAGAGGTCAACAAGTTCAACAATTTCCTCGGTTAGTTAGTGTCACTTAGTGACCGATGCTGTGTTTGTTTGCGTGAAAAGAACCAGGTCAGAATTCAGGCGAGATAGCTTAATTAGGTCGACTGAAAAGCCTAAAAAGGCGCTGTGTTAAGAGAGTGTCTATCAATCGCATATATCGTACGCCATGTTGTCTATTTCTGGCTAGTAACGTTTAATCATTATCTGTCCGATATTACTAATGTCAAATTTATTTGACCTCATTTTCTGATTAGACGTGTCATGCGTTCAACTCAATTTTAGCGCCTCATGAAAAGGTTGACTCGTACAATTATAAAAGTAAAAATTTAATGCAAGGTGTTAATAGATTCCCCAAGATTCCGCAAGATTGTTCATACTGACTCTAAGATCAATCAAGCCGCTGTTTGAACATATTCTCTCCGGTTTAGAACTGCATATCGGGTTTAAAGCAATTATGTATACACACAAAAACTGTTTCTAGGCCTGTATCTCAAATCCTAATAAGCACAGATGCTACTTTCTACAAATTTCAGGGCGTGTATTCCTAACAGTCGGAGAAAAGAGGCGAAAATAATGACATTAAGCCTACTTTTCTTTATCTATATAGACATAATACTTTCTATTTTTATCTATAATTTGCTGAGAAGTGTCATGAATTGGATGGCTGGTCTAACATTCGCCGACTTTACAAGACCTGCCACAAGGGAAAATAATTGAAGACCAACCGCAGAGACGTTGGGCGTCGCTAGGCTTAAATTCAATAGGAGGCAATTCCGGTGAACATCGAGGTGTATTTGGGAATACGTATTGGGAGGGAGTATTTGTAAAGTACTGGTCATTAGACAGTACTAATGGTCAATCGAAAAAGCAAGATCAGGCAACAACGATTGGCTTTGGTTGAATTTTCCAGGAAGACTTCCTCATCGTCATAAGATCGTAATTGCTGGTAATCATGAGCTGACCTTTGACAAGAACGTTCTTCCGATGACCGGTGACGTCAGAGATCATTATCGCATGAGACAGTCACAACTTCTGAAGAACCGCGATGAACTGACCAGTCGAGGTCTGACCCATATGAGCCAACTACTCACGAACTGTATCTACCTCCAGGACTCAATGACCACCGTTCATGGACTTCGAATATATGGCTCTCCATGGTCAGTTCTAGTAAATTCGCCAGAACGATGATGGCTTTGCATACGGAGAAAAAGACTTTCAAATCAGTTTATTCTTGATGAAGTTTTGTTCAAGATATTCAAGTTGCCATTATAATAGCAGTTCCTGTTTTTTGGACACCATAGATGACATAGAGGATTCACGTCTGTAGTATCCGTCATTTGGCCAACAAAAGGCTAACGCTCGTGGGTTTAGCGACATTCGTCCAATGATGTTGTTATGACTGGGGCAGAGTGCATGGGACCCTATCAAAGGAAACTTGATGGAGACACAGCTAAGTCTTGTACATGTATTTGGTAGCCATTCACCTATGGCATTTATAGTACGAATGCAAACCAGAATCGCGTGTGTGCTTCTCTGTTATACAGGCAGCCACAATTCTGTGAGTGGGCTTTTAACTTGCACAGCCTTGAAGAGCTGAGGGAAGTCTGGGGCAAGATCCCGGAAGGAGTGGACGTCCTTATGACTCATGGACCTCCGTTTGGTAAGAGACGACGACCTTTCCATATGGTGCTAGATCGTAAGAAGACTTTCTATAGATAATCTTAATTGTGTTTTGTACGACTATGGTACGCACCATAGCGTAACTGCCGAAGTCGAATTTAACGGTATGGCAGCCATGCAAGGCTTCCATTATATAGTCCTACATCTAATTTAGCCACTGCCTAACGAATCGAAGGACTAGTCAACTTTATCTGTCAAGAGTAGTAATCAATCTCGCTTCCTATTACTTTTCTCGCCTGTGTGGTAGGCCTATCCATTACTCGTAGGCCTATACGGTCCCCACTCGAAAACTGAAATAAAAATCCAATCGCAATGACTATAACCTGAACTAAAATATGATACTTATAACCAGAATCCAGTGTTTGAATTGTCAAATTTGAACTGGGGGGGGGGGGTTGAAAATTATCCGCATGTCATAATTTGTAGGGACCTTAACCAGTATGTAGAGGATAAATTGTAGAGGGCGACAGGGGGTGGGTGTGGGGACACGAATTTGATCTCATAGTTGTGTTGTGCTCAATCATCAGTTTAATGACATTTATAGCTATTTCAACTGTTGGCAAGCCTATAGCTTTGTCCAGGGCTCCGAGTTTGCCTGGTTTGAACCAACTTATAAACACACTTTTCGACATTACAATGGGCGAGAGGGAGGACCAGTAATACAAACCATACAGAAGTCATCAACAGAATGTTAATCAGTCTGTTTTTTTCTCTAGTATGATAGAGATTAATTTGACTAAATCATCTCTCACAATCAGCTCGAGATACGGGCAGCACTATCAAAGTCATTAGCTTAACTTGTTGGGCATATACCTAACATTGCCCCATCACTGTTGTTGAACATGCCATACTCTTATACTATATTATGCTGCTTGTATTTCATTAACAGGAAATTCTTTGCTTACTTTTGCAACCTGTTTTTCGCAAAAATTGCACTATTGAAAGGATTTTGGGGCCATGATGATTGGAGAGTGAAAAGATAGACATTATAAAGGAATGAAAATTGAGAAAAGTGGAGATACTCAAACTGCCCTAGAGGCCAGTTTTGCAGTCCTTTGGCCATTGTAATTTCTGTGAGAACGAGATTTCTCATGCACAATTACCAGCTTTTGATTTTTCAGCCTACTCGGCTACACTGTCACATCATCCTAATTTAGTTATTGCTGGTTCAGTTTCTCCATCAGGACCATCACGTTCTTCAGTATCGGAAATCGCTTTGTCGGGAAAATAAAAAGTTTTTTCTGTAGGCTCATTCATGCAGTGCTGAAAGTGGTTTGTTGGTACATACCAACTACAAATTTAGGTCAGTGGCAGATTCCATATCACTGTACATGGGCTTCATCTCAATATCATCCCAGTACATGCACGTACTGTAGCTGCAGCTGCTGCGCCCAGTGGGCACACAGCGTATAAAGAAAGTGGTCAGAGGTCATACCCTCTCTCTGACACTGCCCGAGACTTAAATGTCGACCCCTAGTAGTGCTGGTTGACGAGGCTTCAATAAATACTCAGTATTATATTATCATCCTCACCGAGCCACTTCATTATCACAGGCAACTCTGTATATTCAGAATAGTTCAAACACACGCAATTGCCTACTAGATATTGTTGTCATGTTACTGAAAATGTAACATGACGATTTTTTAAATAACAAAATATCATAATCAAAGCCTTGAGTGCTAGGGACCTGGTTAAGATACACTTAGTCACTGAAAGTTTATTTGGGGGAGTTTGCCCTGACTCCCCCCCAAGGTAATTTTTGAGAATTAACTAGGAGGGTTGAAAAACGAACTGGGGGGGTTGAACCCTCCCAACCCCCCTGACAATTCAATCACTGCCAGAATCATAACCATAATATTTATTATTTTCAAAAATGCAACATTACAACAACAATGCAAAACTGTAGTTTACAATAGGAGAGGGGATCAAGGGAAGAGAGAACCCCAAAGGGACGACAGTCCCGCTAGAGGGTTAATGACCCTTACATGGAAATGGAACAAATAAGTGTACAAGCGGACTTAATACTTTAACTTTATGCTATAACCATAACAATATGCTATAACTTTTACTATTATTAAAATGAAAAAAACATTAAATGGAATTAAATTTGTAGGGGTATAATGGCGGAGAAAATTACCTTTCGACAGGTGATGATAAAAAGGCTGAAATCATTATTTAACGAATAAATTTGAGATTGACAGAACGAATTATGTAATTAAACTAAGCGATAGTTTTACTAAGAATATTTCTGTTTCTTGAAGGTCGAGGTGATCGGTGTACATCTGATGTCAAAGGTGGTTGTCCTGAGCTGCTGTTCGCCGTTCAAAATCGCGTCCTACCCAAGTTCCATGTCTACGGACACATTCACGAAGGTCTTGAAACGGGTTTCTACAACTATGCTCATTATAAGAGCATATACGCAATAGCCCGTTGGCTGGCTATAATTATGTTCCCATTGACTTTTTCTTTACGATTTTCCATCTCTTTCCACTGATGTCTTATTCTACTTAATAGAAGATTATAATTTATTTTTAATAGCCTATTTGCCTTTCAAATCAGAATCTAGCTCTATAGTTTGAATGCATCAGGTCACCCGGTGCATGAGGTACATGTAGATAACAAGAGAAGATCCTTGGATCCAGAAATTATTGAAGTTAGGGGCAAATCAGGCGAACTAATGCATGGTATTGGCCATATTTAGGTTTTCTATGTGTCTATGCTTCTGTTTTCCAGGCAGAGATCCAAACTGGAATGAAGACGAAGGATTCTCAACAGATGGTGTCACCACTTTCATCAATGCTGCCGTCCTTGATCGTTCCTACAGACTAGCCTTTCTTCCGGTCATTTTCGACGTACAACTTCCTCCTGGTTATTCCAAGACTGAACCGTGTCATGAACTTAAGTCAACGTCATTAGACAAACAGAAATAAAACTAAAGCCCCTATGTCCTAATAGAGTAGGCTATCAGGCCATGTCGGGCCATCTACAGAGAAAGTGATACGGTTCCAAAACAATCTCCAGTATTTTCCTTAACGTTATTAGAAATATTCATAATATATAGGACTTCTAAATTATTTCAAAGTTGGGGCAAAATATTATATGCATCTTTTTAAATGAATGGTACAGGAAATGACGTCATGATCAGTGAGGACAATAACCGCAAAATTGGTTTTTGGACATTAGACCGTTTTGAGAATGACAACGTCCTCTGAACGTCCTCTGAAATACCTCAGCCTGGTGTAGTTCGGTGGACTATCTCAGAATCAACTGGTTTCATTTGACCGCACTCCCCTCACATACTATTGTGCTGTATTGTATTTAGCCTACATATTTCCATAGCGTCTCTCCCAGTAGGCCTACAACCTTATCAGATTCTCTCTCAGAGTTTTCGTATTATTGTATTATATTTTCGTTTATTGAAAAAGAAATATCGCTGTCAATACTTAAAAGTTTATGATAAAACAGAGGTATCAGACAGTCACTCAGTCATTGAGTTTACTATAAATTATATGCCTAATTTAGTGGGGACTGTGGACGCATAGGGACATGAGAGTGACCAATAGATGTTTTTTGCACAGTAATCTGGGTATACAGTTTTTATTACCCCTATCTCACTATGGAATTACCTTTCCCCAGCAGTTCAGAGTTGGATCCTTGAAAGAATTTCATCCGCATCTCTTTGCTGCTAAAGACCTTCCTTTTCACAGCATATCATACTTCATTTGTGAGCATTTTGCGGTATAGGCCTACATTGTATGTCAGATTGAAATCAAAGGAAGATTACTATTATTTTCTGTTACGCTGAGAGCGTCTCTGAATAGTCTGTTGGGAGTGGTGCTTTACAAAAAATGTCCATCACCAGATAGGCCTACTCTTAAAATATAAGTCTGTACAGACCTACGTGCGGTGGACAAGCAGTACCTGTCTATAACACATTCAGGAGACTTTTGACTAACTATCTCTGTGACAAATGTGCTGTACAGCGAGAACAGGACAGTTTTCGTTGGGTTATTCTTCGTGAAGGTAGCCTATATCAGACGCGTCGATCGACGATGCCTTGTTGATGTGTCTGACGTCAATTCTGACCCTATAATATTGAGTGGATAGGAGTCCAATCTAAGGAATCATTGGCTCTATTGCCACATTCACGACTCGCTTCTTGTACTGGCCTTGTTTAAGTCTAAGTAAGTCTCGGCTATAACCTCTGAACATCCTTCTCTGACCACCAAATGCGCGAATTACGGCGACTACAACCTACCACAACTGCCCAATTGTAGCCTATAGACAAGATATCCCAAGATAATAATAATCAGACCCAAAGTACTCTTGCTCTGCTGCAGCTAGGAACCGAGTCATGAAGACACTTAAATCTACATGCACTGCGACAGTATTATCGTTGTCTACATCTTGAGAATATTGTGATGAAGGCATATTGAATAACTTATTGATGCATTATAATCATGGTCATCATGAGATCAACTTACGAATATTACCAACTAAGTCTCTTTTAAATGTCTATGTATTTCAGTTGCAGCATATATTTTTATTTGGCGTAGGCTGTTAGATTTGGTTGTAAATTGCGCTGATTGTTCAGCAGAATATCATCCGACTGAATGCCGTGGAAGGAAGTTTCCGTTCTAAAAATAAACAGAACATAAGAAGTTGTTCAGCAAAACAGAAACAGTTGTAAGCAATACAAAGCCGAACATTGACCACACATAAGTTGTTCCTTTTTCGCTTCACGTCATTTGACTGACGCGAAGATGACGTATATAGATCTACGACGAAGAGTTTGGACGATTAGTTGGTTCAGATAGTTACGGTACATTGGTGATATGTGGCAGTTAAAGTTTTCGTGTCGTTAAATATATGAAAAGAAAATAATGATGCCATTTTGTAGAAATAGTGTTACGATACGTGACACCTTATTAAATATAATTAATGGAGCGCAGTGGCGTAGTGGGATGTTCTGTGCCTTGCGTTTGGAGTATCACAGGTTCGAACCCACCCCGAGTCACTGCGTAGCGACCTTGGACAAGTTGCTCACCCATAAATGTTGTCATCATCATCATCGTCATCATCATCATCATTATCATTATCATGTAATAATAATTATGTATATGGGTGGAGCGTCAATTACGTCAATCTATACATATGTACTTCGGTTGTAACAGCGCAACATAAAAGCCTAATTCTATTGTATAAAAAGTTACTTTCAGTATTATGGATGTCAGATATCGGGTGATCGCTGAGCGTTGCGTCGAACCTCAGCTCTGTGCTGGTTGATTTCACCCAATGAAGTATGGCCACAAAACCTGAACCAACCTGTTGCCTGCTAGAAGCAGTCCTTGAGTCAGAGGTGAGTCGACTGAGATCAGATGTTCCATGGGAGCTGGTGAAGGGGGATACTGGTGCTTCCTGGTGTTGTCTAGCAACCCATCCGTCTCACTGAAATACCTGATGACCGTTGTCTCCCTTGGAAGAGACTCCTCTCCAGCGTATGTCGGAAGCTGCTCCGGTTCACTCGTCGCATGAGGGGAACTGGAAGCGTAGCGTAGCTCAGTACTCGTCCGCGGCTGCATTGTATGCGACGGGTACTGCAGATACTGCATGTACTGGTACGCGTGGCATTTAGGGTCGTCGTCGTACGCTGGTACGGAGAAGTCTTGGTTGTAGGGGGTGCGCCCACTGAGGGCAGAGGGTGGTCTCATCTGGGGACGATGAGCTGCTACGCTGGAATCATTAGTCGTTTGATACGGCTGTTGGTGAGGTTTGTTGATGTGGAAGACGGTCGGTGGCACATGCATCATCCTCTGCTGCAGGACCGGATCGTTGTAGTCTAGAAGATGACCACCTGCTGCTGAAACATATGATATCTTCTGCTTCGCCCTGGATGCTGTACGCCCAAGTGTGCAGTAGCCTTGTGGGTAATCAGAGGGGTCGATGGGATAGCCAGACTGAACGTACTCTGGGCTGTTGGGAGCAGATGTCTCATAATAGCCACTCGTTAGTTGATCTAGAAATCGTTAACAAATAGGCATCAACGATAACGTATGACATTATGCACAAGGTTTTCAATAAAAGACATTTAAACCCAATTGTAAGACCCCGCTGTTATACTCACAAGTCCAGAAGTGAAGCTAAGCAAGTTGTAATCTAGTTCGATTGCTATGATCTTATTCAATTGTGCCTTCAGCAAATGGTCATATCATCATGAGTCTGCCTTTGATGAGTTTCTACAAAAGTGTGTCGTCGTTCTCATCTTTGATACTAAATGTCCGCACATGTGCCAAACCCTTTGATTATACATGACCGCACATGTGCCAAACCCTTTGATTATGCATGACCACACCTGTGCCAAACCTTTGATTATGGATGACCGCACATGTGCCAAACCCTTTGATTATGCATGGCCACGCTTTATCTCATTGCACAGTGAAGCTGACAACATACACCATTAACCACCTACATCATGTATGTATGTCTGTACTAGCGTTGTGTACCTGCATAGGTGTCTGGTTTGGTTGGGTTGCTACTACAAGCGTAGACGGGTTTTGGTTTGATGATGTAGGCTTCATAGAAGGGTTCGAGCAGATGTCCCGATGAGAACCCGGATGACGACGGGTAGTTGATCGGAAGACCTGGCTGGTAGGCTGGGCTGTTATCGGGGTCAGCAGGGGCCACAGAGGTAACTGTGGCAGCCGAAAACGAAGACCCAGCACCACTTGCGATAGCAGCCTTTTCGGGATTGGGTTTGGCACAAGGAGATGCTGTATTCCCAAGTGCCGTTGCAGCCTTTATGGATGCGACGTTCTCATACGTGTTCTCGAGCATCCCACGAGAGTCGTCTCCACTCTCTCCGGCAAGTGACGTCACGGAAGGCTCTGCAAACAGTGGCCGCATCATTATCCAGGTGAAGGTCACATTGGCTGATGACATGAAACACTCTGTCGACATCATACGATTAGTCGCGCAAAGACATAGCCTGTGCAATGACGAATGACATTTACTATGACATGACGTATGACATATAGACTGACATGACTTATGAAACTATGACATGACGTATGATACAATTGCGATGCATGACTAATGACTGCTCATTGTATCCATACACTTTGGCTACATATTCAGTTTATGGGAGATGAAGTAAATGAAATGGTAGCACTCTGGATCGAAGAGCAGAAGATCAGCTTGCACGTGGGATCGATTCCCGCTACCCTCCCTAAGTTCGACTCAACCTTTCATTCACTAGGCGGCGTTCGTATGACGTGATAGGCGCATTGCATTATTGCAGTACAACCCTGAAATTCGACTTCTACTGCGACTTATAATCATATTGTATTATGTCAGGTTGAATTTAGTAGACGACGATTATCGTGTTCAATTACCGCATACGTGAAAACTGTGAATCCTCTTCTATTCGCGCTTTCCATTCTCAACTAAACTCTTCAGATGCCTATTGCTTTGCAGTTTGCTTTCAAGAGGTGTTCTAAAAATTTGAAATTCACGATCTCTTGTTTTCCCGATCGACTCTTCAGACCGATAATAAAACCAAGTCAACAAATTGACCGAATGACTTGATTCGGTCAAATGCAGTGAATAAACTGCTTTATCCCTCTTTCCAGCTTTTGAGTGACCTGCAGACTCTCATTTTGAAAAGGCTAAACGTCTGAGGGATGATGATGACATTGTCTACAGGGTTGTTCAATAAAAAATACCACACCAAGAGAAATCCAATTTCTCAACAACCAATAGAAATACCTTTACCAAACTTTTAAGATTTACAGAGAAAAAATTTGCGAACGTTCTCTAAAAATGTAATTGAAAACTTATCATTGCTTAAAATATTACAGCTGTCTGAATTTAATATTTCGTATTCTCACAATAACGCAGAAAAATGGACAGGTACTTGTAGGGCCAACTTTTCAATGTCAAATAACAACAGCTTTAATTGCAAATTAAAAAATCTGTTGAGCAGTATATCTCAAAGCCGTGTTGGAAAAGCATGCTGGAAAATAAATAAAAACTTATGCCTAAACCCTCCCGTTAACCATCAGAACGGCCGTGTTTCGTCTTCCGGCAAAAAACGCGATGTTCACGAAACTCGCCTGGTGGTTGAGAGAGCCAAGTCTGCGATGCGCGTCATGGTTTCTGTCTGGCGTGTGTTACTGTATTTCATTCCAGAAAAGGCTAAAATAAACGCTAAGCTGTACGTTGATACGCTGCTGCCCTCACTTTTTGAAGACTGCAAGTCTGTTCTACCGTCTGATTTCATTTTCCAGCAGCTCATGCGGTAAAGTTGGCTCAAGACTTTATTGCCACCAACTGCAGTGACTTCATTGGCAAAGATGAATGGCCGCCAAACTCATCAGACCTTAACCTTCTCGATTGGGCCAGCTGCCGCAGGACTCGATCAACATGGCCACATTGAGCTTCACAAAAACGCGATGTTCACGCGATGTTCGCGTGAACATCGCGTTCATCGAGCTTGTGTGAAAGCTGGGGTCGGACACTTCAAACATAGTTTGAAATATACTGCTTAACAGATTTTTGAATTTGCAATAAAAGGTGGTGATATTTGACATTGAAAATTACAAGTTCCTGTCCATTATTCCGCGTTATTGTGAAAATACAGAATATTAAATTTAGACAGCTGTAATATTTGAAATAATGAAAAGTTTTCATTGAAATTTTCAGGGATTGTTCGAAAATTTATGCAAGTGTAAATCTTTACAAGCCTAGTAAAGATATTTCTATCGGTTGTTGAGAAATTGCATTTCTTCTGGTGGGGCATTTTTTATTGAGCCAGACTGTACACAGTAAAAGAATCGACAATTAAGAAGAATCGATCGTCTTACTTATCTGTCTGTTGTCATACTTGCTGTCTCGGTTGCTCTTGTGACGTCTTCTGCGTCGCCGCCGATAGAGCCAGACAACGAGGGTGCACAGGGCCACCCAGAGGGCACCGCCGAGACACGCGATCACAGTCACCAGTAGCCAAGAGTGATAGTCAGTGGTCACCATCTGCTGCGGTTTCTCTCTGCTGCCGCGATACTCTGCAGGAGATATTTATAGCTATCAACAGAAGAGCTTCGACAGGAAAGAAAAGCGATCGATGAACATCAGTTTCACTCACTAGCTTCCACTTGTTTCCAATATTGTTGGCGAGAAATTACCTTTAGGATAAGTACTGCGATCCTAGACTTACGTGACATATCCTATATAAATGTTTCATGGAAACAATATAGTCTTAGGGCCTACTCATCCATCAGTTTTGACAGTTCATATTACATGGACTGGCCAGTCAACATATTTGTCTAAACATGCTTAACACACACTAAGCCTAACTTTAGTAATTTCAGTTTCACGACACTGTGTGCGTGATATAAAGTATCGTGAGCGTCGCCCTACTCCTTCGTCCAGGCTTGAGACTGGCACTGCCAGAGCGAAAGCAGTGGAGGAGTTTAAGGCTACAGCGTTACTTGAGTTTAAGGTTACTTGTCTGACCAGACATTATTGCACTGCAGTTGCTGTACCGACCTACGAGCAGAGGATCGCTTCTCACTCCTTCTCCCACGCTGTTGTACGCGGATATTTGAATGTGGTAGGCGACATCCTTCGACAGACTGTAGACATAGGCTTCACCGGTCGACACATTTGTCCAGATGTCATGCCATAACTGCGATTCATTGGCGCTTAGGAAGATCTTCGTTGCACAATACAAACCAACCAAAAGATCATGAACTCACATATTAGTTAATAAAGACTATTATAAGCGACTGGCATTCATTGATTGAAGTTAATCAATTATACAGAAATTTATCAGATAATCAAGTGATCCAAATTTTCAAGCTGCGAAAAATGATTAGGCATGATACTTTTGTATTTCTATGATGTCCCCTATTGATGTTCGTCTTAACCGACTCGTTGCTTCGTGTCACTAGTATTGTGGATCTGAGCGAAGTGCTTCATGTCAATGACAGAAAGTCCTCACTCCTCGTATGTTACACAGAGGAGGATATACTAATTAAGACACGGCGCAACTCAGGACTTACAATATATACAACTGAACCCATACACCACACACACCCACATATATATGTGTGTATATATATAATATAGATACATAGATATATATGTACAGATATATAGACGCATATCTGTATACAGACGCCTTAACAAGACGAGTGCAATGTAAAACCCGTTTGAAGCTGAATGTGATGACGCCACAAAATAAGGCTTGAAGAGATAACTGGAGCGTTTAATAGTTGTGAGCTTACAACATCAATCAGAATGTTATACTACAACCGTCTGATTGTGTTGCGTCGACACGCCATTAGAATTTGATGATAAATAAAATTAGTAAAATGAACACTGAAGGCGGGTCGGGTTGGATTAGTTCGGGTCATGCACTTCAATGGTCGGGTCGGATCAGATACTTGACTTAATAACCCGGGTCGGATTCATTTTGAATGGGTCGGGCTAGGTAGGTTATGAAAATTGCACAAATAACAACTCTGATACGGTACTTCTTTTAATAACAGCATTCTTGCTTCTTTGCCAATCTGTGGCTCAACATTATTAGGGGCTAATGAGTACACAATAAATAGAACCAGTGATAAAACTACTTGGCAAGGATGGTTGTCACGTACTTTGTATCCCGTGAGTAGACCATTTTGGTGTTGTTTAGGAGGTGGTTGCCACGTCATGTGCAACGTGTTGTTCTCACTCATCACAGCCCTGATGTCGATAGGAGCTGCTGAAGGTACTGATAATCACACGAGCTCATAAGCTACTATCACAGAATAGGCTTAACCAATTGTATTTCCTACATTACCATAATCGTAATAATTTCATTCTCTGCATCTTTGACGACTTAGGTCTCGCACTGGTCAGTATATTTATTTGTCTAACGATGAAGCTCATAGAATCTTAGTTAAGAGCGCCTAGAGAGACTATAGAAATACAATCTAGCAGACATGCTTTACAGGTTGATCTTGCGATAACTTTGGTACAAATATGAACGTATCGAAATCTGTTTAGAAACCGACATGGCTAAGGCTATAGGCAGATTTGACATAGGCCTAATTATATGCATCGACTCATCACAAGCATATCCATCCTGGAGCCTCGGAAACAGAACACTTAGAGTTATAGATCTATGATCATCTAAGATTAAAACCATGGCTGATTCAGCTACATAGGCTATGGATGTACACATGAAAATGTTGCACAGCAGAACAACGCAACTTGCAGACTATAGAAAACGACGCATTTTGTCCACGTATATTGTAATGTAATCAAACATTTATATACCAACTCTTCAAAATATCTACTCTGAGGCGCTCTCTGCGCTGGACTCAACTATGTTAATAAGTGTTATAGTTAAGTAAAAGATACATCTATTAGCAAAAAACTGAAGAGAATCATAAATCCAAAACCCATATATACAACTCTTAACTCGTGTGTGTGTATGTGTGAGTGTGTGTGTGTGTGTTTGTGTGTGTGTGAGAGAGAGAGAGAGAGAGAGAGAGAGAGAGAGAGAGAGAGAGAGAGAGAGAGCGTACGCGTGTCTGTGTGTGTAACTGGTGTGAACGTCTGTGACAATGTGCTTCCTGTGTAGTTCATTGCATCTTATTCTTCACAAATTGTTGACAGTGTGTTGTTATCCCATTTGAAGCTACATTTAGCTTACTTTTGCAGTTGCTGGGATAATTGAGCAACCATGTCTAGAAGGCCAAAGAGCACTTGCGTCGTGTTGCGTAATAAGATCGATATGCTAAAGGAAGTTGTAACATGGTCCATCACAGCAACTCCGTCGTTCGCATAAGACTTGCTTCATGACTGGTAAACGACGTAACGAACGGAAGACGGGTTATTTAGAGCTAATTCAATATCGATTCCGCCCAAAGCGTCGGAAGGGTGACAATGAAAGGCCCACGGATCAACAATGCAACTGTTTTATTGTCTCGTGAACGTGCATTGTACGAACTAAATCTGCGTCAGCTGATCGGTCGTTGGCAATAACACAAATAGATCCGGTTAAGCAGGCCCACGTCTGTTATGAAGGTGATAGCATCACCCCAACTGAGAAGAAGGGTGAGGTGGTAGGATCACCCCAACTGAGAAGAAGGGTGAGGTGGTAGGGTCACCCCAACTGAGACGAAGAGTGAGGTGGTAGGATCACCCCAACTGAGAAGAAGGGTGAGGTGGTAAGGTCACCAGAACTTAGAAGAAGGGTGAGGTGGTAGGATCACCCCAGCTGAGACGAAGGGTGAGGTGGAAGGATCAACCACAACTGAGGATCACCCCAACTTAGAATAAGGGCGCGGTGGTAAGATCACCACAACTGAGAAGAAGGGTGTGGTGGTATGGTCACCCCAACTGAGACGAAGTGTGAGGTGGTAGGGTCACCCCAACTGAAAAGAAGGGTGAGGTGGTAATGTCACTACAACTGAGAAGAAGGGTAAGGTGATAGGATCACCCCAACTGAGAAGAAACGTGAGGTGGTAATGTCACCCCAACTGAGAAGAAGGGTGAGGTGGTAGGATCACCCCAAATGAGAAGGATGAGGTGGTAGGTCACCCCCACTGAGACGAAAGGTGAGGTGGCAGGGTCACCTCAACTGAGAAGAAGGATGAGGTGGTAGGATCAACACAACTGAGAAGAAGGATGAGGTGGTAAGGTCACCCCAACTGAGACGAAAGGTGAGGTGGTAGGATCACCCCAACTGAGGATCACCCCTACTTAGAATAATGGCATGGTGGTAAGATCACCACAACTGAGAAGAAGGGTGTGGTGGTATGGTCACCCCAACTGAGAAGAAGTGTGAGGTGGTAGGGTCACCCCAACTGAAAAGAAGGGTGAGGTGGTAATGTCACTCCAACTGAGAAGAAGGGTAAGGTGGTAGGATCAACCACAACTGAGAAGAAGGGTAAGGTGGTTGGATCACTCCAACTGATAAGAAGGGTGAGGTGGTAGGGTCACCCCAACTGACACGAGGGGTGAGGTGGTAGGATCATCCACAACTGAAAAGAAGGGTGAGGTGGTAATGCCACTCCAACTGAGAAGAAGGATGAGGTGGTAGGATCAACCACAACTGAGAAGAAGGGTAAGGTGGTTGGATCACTCCAACTGACACGAGGGGTGAGGTGGTAGGATCATCCACAACTGAGAAGAAGGGTGAGGTGGTAGGATCACCCCAACTGAGGATCACCCTAACTGAGAAGAAGGATGAGGTGGTAGTGTCACCCCAACTGAGACGATGGATGAGGTGGTAGGGTCACCTCAACTGAGGCGAATGGTAAAATGGTAGGATCACCCCAACTGAGAAGAAGGGTGAAGTGGCAGGGTCACCTCAACTGAGACGAAGGGTAAGGTGGTAAGGTCACCCCAACTGAGACGAAGGATGAGATGGTAAGTCACCCCAACTGAGACGAAAGGTGAGGTGGCAGGGTCACCTCAACTGAGACGAAGGGTAAGGTGGTTGGATCACCCCAACTGAGAAGAAGGGTGAGGTGGTAGGATCACCCCAACTTAGAAGAAGGGTGATTTGGTAGGATCACCCTAACTTAGAAGAAGGGTGAGGTGGTAAGGATCACCCCAACTTAGAAGAATGGCGTAGGATGAACCCATTAAACTCGGCACACACGGCTATTTCAGTATCTGTTGGCCTTCTGATACGTACTGTAGTCTATTCTTCGTTGGATTTAATTCTAGTTCCTTTGCTTGACTTGGCCGAATCCAAATACTCCACATGAAATCCCGTTGTTAGCCCCGCAAGATCAATAGCGTGTCCTGATATACAGGTATTGGTATTCAGTTGAACTGTGCACACATTCATTAAGGAGAACGGAGAGAGTCATGCGGAATGTAATGAGGAGGCAGTTGGTCAACCCAGAAGACAAACTGAGAGTTTAGAATAACAAGCGTTTCAAGTTAACTTGTCTTTCGCCTGTCTTTTATCAAGGTCTAATATACGTGGAATCTTGAATGAGAGACTGGTAGATCGAGCGACCATTGTTTGCATTGACTTAATATGAAACGAATCGCTTTGTGATGACATTCGAGTGGCAATCGAACAAATTAAGAGACATTTTCAGCCAATATGATATTGCGCCTCATTGATCTAGCTATAGATATTTGTCAGAGGTTGTTAACTTAAAGACGACGTTATATAAATGCCCGTCATAAGTATGAATCTGTACCATCTTCCTTTGTCCTGGCGTATACGTGGTTGCTTTCGGCGCCCTCTGTCAGCAGGTAGTAGGGTCTGAGGGAAATCCTATACCACGTGTTCTCCTCCAGATGGTTGAGCACATGGGTTCTTGCGTCTCCATTTTGTACGGTCTGGATGGCTGGTGGATAGCTGTGAATGTCGCAGTTCGGTTCAGGACCACTCTCCTCCTCATTCTCCTCCTCCGATGACCTTGAGATGACACAGTAGTTGATGTGGAAGCCCTCAATGGCACGCGGGTTCTTGCGGACATCCCATCGCAGCTGCATCGAAGTAGATCCAATGGCCTCTGGTGGACCCAGGTGGACGACCGGCGCTAACCCTCCTGTTCCTCCTCCTCCTGCCCCTCCGTGGGGACCGGTGGGGTGACTCATCGGCTGCTGCTTCGAAAGGGAGATGATGGAGTTCTGGTCAGGTGACAGAACAACAGCAGCACCACTCTGCGACGACGTCGGCTTCTGGCTGAACCCAACTACAAACATCAAAATCAACCAATCAATCAATCGATTGATCAATAAACCAATCAATCAAAAACACTTTTTGTAGCGCCCTTTTAGGCAATCTGCTCATCATAATTATATGTAATATGTAGAACCAATTGAATTCATTTATTCATTCATTAGGACAATTTATATAGAGTCCCTTCAGGCATAAATTTTAATAAGAGGTGCTCCTGACTCAGTCCCGACTGAAAGGAACGGAATCCAACTATAATGAAAGTAATAAGTTTGGTCACAAATCATAGTATTTCCTGATCCTACTTTTAGCTTTGCTGTCCTGGTGGCATCGTATTCGCACCCATCTGCGCCCTTTGTCTTTTGTCCCAAGACACGTACAGTACTTTTTCCGGTCATTAATATTAATGACGATTTGCTGGCTGTGTCTTGGTGCTGGTTGTACGATGCTGGATCAGTGGGACGAGGAAACACATTGCTGTGTGAGCATCGTTGTACTAATGGATAATCTGATCCATCTAAGTCATCCAATGGTCTAGCACATGAACTTTACATTAGATGGACGTAGAAATTTTGCATAAGATGGGTGTAGAAATTTTTTCTTAAGATGAGTGTAAAAATCCTTACATAAGATGAGTGTAGAAATCCTTACATATGATGGGTGCAGAAATCTTTACATAAGATGAGTGTAGAAATCTGTACAAAAGATCGGTGTAGAAATCCTTACATAAGATGAGTGTAGAAATCTGTACAAAAGATGGGTGTAGAAATCCATACATAAGATGGGTGTAGAAATCCTTACATAAGATGAGAGTAGAAATCCTTACATAAGATGGGTGTAGAAATCCTTACATAAGATGAGTGTAGAAATCTGTACAAAAGATGGGTGTAGAAATCCATACATAAGATGGGTGTAGAAATCCTTACATAAGATGAGTGTAGAAATCTTTGCGTAAGATGAGTGTAGAAATCCTTACATAAGATGAGTGTAGAAATCCTTACAAAAGATGAGTGTAGAAATCTTTGCGTAAGATGAGTGTAGAAATCCTTACATAAGATGAGTGTAGAAATCTTTGCGTAAGATGAGTGTAGAAATCCTTACAGAACATGGGTGTACAAATCCTCACATAAGATGGGTGTAGAAATCCTTGCATGAGATGGGTGCAAAAATCTTTACATGGTGTAGAAAGAGCTTCAGTCAAAAGACCTCTGGGACCATGCTGCCTATATGCGAAGCTATTGTGTAAGACCCACAAGATTACAACGACAATATGTTCCCTTAACCATCTTCAGAATATACGGTAACCTGACATATAAACGCGTTTTAGAAATAAATCGGCTCAAAACATATCGCTTCGTAGAAATAAAAGCACCAATCCATATTTGCAGCCAAATGAATTGTGAACTGTACGATACCTTTAGTTCTGATAGTATTTGTGACTGGACTTGGAAGACTGAGTCCCTGGGAGTTCTGAGCTCTGACTAGAAACCTATAGACTGTGTCCGGCCTCAGACCTCGCACGATGTAAGATGGTTCCCGAATGCGATCAGAATCCACCGTCCAACCCTAAAATAACATCAAACAAACAAACAATGAACTCACAATAAGTCACACAATGCATGACTAACGTAACACAATAGCAGTATCATCTTCTTCTGTATTGTCACTCTTCAACTCCGATTGACATGGTAAGGATATAAACCAGTTACGTCAGTTCCGCACTGTTTCTGACTGTTGCCCGCTCGCTAACTCCAGACGCCGCAGCAACCCTTGTCCACGCCTTCATCGCAGTCCGACAAGATTATTGTTTTTAGTCTACGCAGGCCTTCCAGGTGAGCGGTGGCGGTGCCTGGACCGGGTCCTGTGTTCTGATGTACCGGCACTGAAATTTGGCCATGTCTCCGGTTACGTACTGGATGTGCTCCACTGGCTCCCCCTCCAACAGCGAATCTCATACCGTGTCATCTCTTCGGCATGGCGGTCCTTGCTGGGACTCGCCTCTGCTTATCGCAATCTCTGCTACTCTACTTTGAGTGCACTGACTCGCCGCTCTCTCCGCTCTACTGAGCGAGGCCTACTCATTGTCTCATTGCCCCATTTGCCCATACAACTACTAAATAAAAGCGTGCCTTTTCAGTGGACGGCCCCTCGCTCTGGAACACGCACTCGTTGGTGTTGCGGTTGTCACCAAGGGCTCAGACTCTTTTTATACTCGCCTTAAAACTGTTATTTTTAGGGCCGGAAGCGCTCCTGAGTAGTAACCCAAAGGGGCGCTATATAAATTTCGTAATGAATGAATTTTAAAATGCGATAGATTTATCTCTCGGTTACAATTGTCAGTCAAAATATTATTTTCGTCGTTGATAGGTTCGTTCGCATATTTCGAACTTGAAGAACTGTTGTCATGAAAATATGTTTGTCAGGTATTACGAGTAGAAAAAAAGACCTTGTCTAAGCTCGAATTTACGTTACGATGCAAATTGGATGAGTTTATAGGTGATAAGATAATTCGAAGGCGATGTGAAGGTCAGGTAGAGACGACGATGACGACCTCTCCTGTCTCATGGCTGAAGTATTCGACGGTGAAGGCGGACACAGGCGACGCTCCGTTGTTTGGGTTTGGCTTCCACGCCAACCGGACGCTCGTCTCCCGCACCTCAGACATCACTGGCCGCGATGGAGGACCCGGATAGGTCGATGGATCAGGAGTCCGGCGGAAGATGATGGAAGGGTCCGTGGGAGCCTCAACGGACAGCGATCCGCTCCAGGCTGTCTCACCTGTCTCACTGATTGCTTTACAGGTGTACCATCCGGTGTCTGTACGTCGCAGCTCTACAAGAGAACAACGCTGAACAATTGGCAAAACTAGATTAAGCCATATTGTCTGATGACATTGTTTCTTAGTGTAAATATATTCTCAACTTATACAGAGTTACATTTAGTAAATTGTTTTGATGTTTTATGTTTGATGTTTTGATGTTTGATGTTTTGTGTAGCTACAACACTGTCGCGATGTCATTGCACCTGATCAACACTCGTGTCTCAAAAATTCACGTTCTCAGCATATTCCCAATCAACATTCTTCGTTGCTCGTGAAACTGAGTTTGCATAACATACCTGTCCTGTACGATCATCGCAACAACGTTAGACTTCAGTCTGAATGAATTGCATTTGGATTCTACAGAGTCTAACCATGAATCTGAAGAGTTCCGGAGTCGAGAAGAACAAATCTCGATTCGCTGAGAGGAAGGATGCGGTTGTTCTTGAACCAGCGAATGGCCGGAGGGGGGTCACCAGATGCTGAGCACTGGAGCGTCGCGAGGCTGTTGATCGGCAAAGTCTGATTCTGTGGACCATGAAAGATAATCGGAGGCGGACGAGAGTCGACGTCTAACGACCAAAGACAGAACAAAGGAACCAGTCACTCTCGCGTCTTATGTCTGCTATTCATTGCATCATCATGACATCATGGCATCCGGTCTTTTATGTGCATCAATAGACAAAGATAAACGGTTTACCTGGTCTCATCTACACAGGATTCAGTTTCAAAGCGGATCGTTAGCTCGTTCGTATTTTCTATATTGTGCGATTTGCTAACCTTTTCTGACTTTGTGGGGAATATTTCTTAGACACCGTAACATGTATAATACGAGAAACCACTGAGTATGCAAAGAGGATGAGGAGGGGAGTAGAACGAGAAGGGGAGGAGAAAGAAGAGGAAGAGGAGGAGGAGGAAGAAAAAGAGGAGGAGGAGGAGGAAGAGGCGACTGACCTTTGACGTCTAGCCGTGCCTTGGCCACTGCGGTGCCTGCGATGCTCTGCGCCTGACAGACGTAGACTCCTGCGTCTGTCTTCTGAACGCCTTCGATGACCATCGTTGCATCTTGTTTGATCGAATGTCGATCGTAACTCTCGCCAGGAAACATTAGACTCTGCAACAGGTCAACCAATCATTACATCCCTAGCAACGACACAAAGAGAAAAACAGCGAGGCAAAATGTCTGTTTGATATCCTTGATACAATTGCGAAAGTGTATGGAGTGCATCATCCAAAGGGGTCATCAAGTACAGTGAACCATAAAGAAGAATTTGCTACAGATTACAAATAACAAACACAGTGTATACAACAAGTTCTGACAACTTTATGGGGGTCAATAGTTACAGATGAAAACCCAACTGGAAAACAAGTCTTGGAAGCAGGGCCATCCCTCCAGGTGATGAGTAGGTCCATAGGTGTTTCTTCTTATTTATTATTAATGATAATAACTCATCAAAGAGTGGTAAGAACCTAATTAGCAAACGCTGTTATAAAGAATCAGTATCAACGCCAGATTCGCACAAAAATAAAGAAAGACAGTATGGACCATCGTTGATCGATCAAATAATCTGGCAATTTGATTTTTATATTTATTCGGTCAGAAAAGAACGCAATTCATTCGGAATAACTTTTCATGCTTCATGCAACACAGGAGTCATGATCACAAATGATGCAAAGTGTCATGCAGAAAAATAGAGAAGAATAGCAATGGGAAAGATATTTCTTGTAAAAGAAAGAGATTAACGAGATGAAAGCTAAATAAAAATCTAAAGAAACGAACAATAAAGTCTATGATAGAAATTAGGGAGTATGATATTACACGCATCGGAAACATGGAAAACGAGGAAGGAAGGCATCAAAAGATTTTGGAGACCTTTGAGATGTGGTTATAGCGAAGGATGGAGAGAGTCTGCTTGAGGGAATTCAGGACAAATGAGGAGATGCTACAAAATGGTGGACGAAAAATCCCTGGTAGGAATAATTAGAATCCAACAGAGAAAATTGTTGGGCAACATAATTAGGGGAGACTTCTTCATAAGAACTATTATTTGAGAAGAATGGAGGGGCAAAGGACAAGAGGGAGACCGAGAATAATGTCATTAGACCGGATGATGAAGGAGGGTTACTTGGACGTACGAATCTGCCTATATATAGGAGGGTAAAGAACCAAACGAAAAAGAGAGTTAAAGAGGATTGTAAACCACAGGGATATGCAATGGAGGTGAATAGTAATTGTAGAATACTGAAGGTCATTGTTTGTAGTGTGTATATATATATGTATATATGTATATATGTATATATGTATAAGCCTATTTGACTTATTACACGAATTCCTTGGTTTGATAAATCATTCACTGCTCAACTTTTACTATGCGTTGTCTGTTTGTTGATGTGTTCCGTGGTTGCAACCATCGATTATGCGGCCAGTAATATATATATATATACATATATTATATATTAAACATAAGAGTATATGGAAGAATATATATATATGATGGAGACATAGAGAGAAACAGAGAAACTGAGAGAGATACAGAGCGAAAGAGAAGGAGGGAGAGGACACTGAAGCAAAAGACTTTATAATGGGGATGTGGGGGGAGGGTGAAGAGGTTCTGAGAGGACCGCCGTAGATTATGTTGGCGTCTGTTCTAATTTGCGGAACAAAACAATGCATTAAATCAGAACAATGCATATACGTCAGCTCCATCTGCGGTCGGATGCCTGGATTTGACACCATTTCTCCTGTTCATATATGACGGTGATATTGCTTGTGATAGGAGTGAATTGAATGCGATGCTGTCGTAAAAGATAGTTATGTCTGGATTTGACTATATATAATTTCCTTTGCTTATGACGACGACGATGACGATGACGATGATGACGATGATGATGATGATGATGATGATGATGATGATGTTGATGATAGTGATGAAGACGATGACGATGATGATGACGGTGACGATAACGGTGACGATAATGATTCTAATGATTTATCTGCCCGAAAGCAGACCCATTGGCTTTTATATAATCTGAGGTTGAGAGAATAGATTTCCAGTTGCCTTCATCACAGACAATAATCGTATGTGAATAAAACGAATTATGCAAGTATTCCATCATCAAAGGCTCCAAGAACAAGGCATAATTTTTCTCGCCTCAAAAGTGAATTTCACAATAGATGAATAATTTTTCCCGCCAAGTTACAAACGTTTTTTGTGAATGAGCAACTTGTACAGGGTCGCGACGCGGAGGTTATGGTAGATTCGTACCACGGTATACCTGCGACCCTACGGTAACAAGGTGCAGAACACACCCTATAGGCTATAGGAGGGGGATATTGATTGTGATAGGAGTGAAGTGAATGATAATGTTGGTGTAAATGTTGATGCCGTGGTTGCTGCCATGAATCTTGCATCGTCTTCGTAATGCTCGATACGTGATATGTAAATGAAAGGAGAAAGGAGAAAAGCGTTGCCACAGCCTACGAGAAGAACTATTAGATGGATGGTCATTTGACGGAGCAACATCTGTCTGTGTCGCCCTGTTCCACGTAGAAAACATGGAACCGAGTACACGACAGTGCTACGCAGACAGACACAGAGACAGACACAGGGACAGAGACTGATAGACAGAAATACCAGAAAAAGACCGAGAGGAACGTTGAAAAGGAAACAGACAGACACGCGGTGCAAGAGTATGTCTGCGAGAGAGAGACAGACAGACAGATACAGAGACAGAATGGCAGAGACAGAGTTAAGGCCACCTTGTTGCACGCAGAGAACACGGAACCGAGTTCACGACAAAATGGATTAAAAACTTTCGAAAGAGAAGTAAGAGGAGAAACGATAGACAGACGCAGTTAAAGATTCTCTCTCCTCCGCATCCGCTATCTTTCCTCTCTGTCAATCTGGCTCAAGTGTGAGGCAGATTGTGTAGACAAACTGTTTCAGATAGAGAGAAATAGGAGAGAGAAATAGGAGAGAGAAATAGGAGAGAGAAATAGGAGAGAGAAATAGGAGAGAGATATAGGAGAGAGAAATAGGAGAGAGAAATAGGAGAGAGAAATAGGAGAGAGAAATAGGAGAGAGAAATAGGAGACAGAAATAGGAGAGAGAAATAGGAGAGAGAAATAGGAGAGAGAAATAGGAGAGAGAAATAGGAGAGAGAAATAGGAGAGAGAAATAGGAGAGAGAAATAGGAGAGAGAAATAGGAGAGAGAAATAGGAGAGAGAAATAGGAGAGAGAAATAGGAGAGAGATATAGGAGAGAGATATAGGAGAGAGAAATAGGAGAGAGAAATAGGAGAGAGAAATAGGAGAGAGAAATAGGAGAGAGAAATAGGAGAGAGAAATAGGAGAGAGAAATAGGAGAGAGAAATAGGAGAGAGAAATAGGAGAGAGAAATAGGAGAGAGAAATAGGAGAGAGAAATAGGAGAGAGAAATAGGAGAGAGATATAGGAGAGAGACAGAGCCAGAGAGACAGAGCCAGAGAGACAGAGCCAGAGAGACAGAGCCAGAGAGACAGAGCCAGAGAGACAGAGCCAGAGAGACAGAGCGAGTTGACATCGCTCAACCTACCTCCATCCTTTTGCTGCTCTGTGTCGTCTCAAACGTCGGGTGAGCTACAATCGAAGACGACTTTGGTTGACATTAACAAGTATTATTGTGTGGCTGAAGGTCGCTTATTTCTTCGTCGATCCCACATTCGATAGATATAGAGATAGATATAGACTGTGAGATACAAAGCCAGGAAGATGACATGGCCCAACCTACCTGGCTGTTTTCTCTTTTCCAGAAGATGGCTGGTACAGGGTTCCCGCTGGCCTCGCATTCGAAGGAGACGCATCGACCGACCCCAACCCATTTGTTGCTCGGTGTCGTCACAAAAATCGGCTGAGCTACAAACGAAGAAGACGACGACGACGATGAAGAATTCGGTTGACACTAACAGAGGCATATCGTGTGGTCAAAGTTCTTTTTTCCTTCGTCATGAGAGTAGTTGTTCGATTCCATAAGAACTTTGATTATATATGACGATAAGTATGGTGATGTAGCAGGAGTAACGAAGTCCACGATACCAGCGACGTTCAACAACACAACCCCCAGTATACACCAAAAACTATACCCTACCAAACTACACCCCACCCACTACACCCCACCCACAACACCATTACCCACTAGGCTACTACACACCACCCATCACTCCCACCCACTCACTACACCCCAACCATTAACACACCAACCCGTGTAATAGCTTCCGTTGCGATGCATGAACAAACATTTCGTGGTCGAGGTAACTTACGTCCATCTTCACTTATGCGTGTTACTGTGTATATATAAGTGCTTTGAGACGATGATCATTCTAGGAAGCTCTCTTGACGACGCGTTCATTGATGCATAGATGTATTATACCGACTATGTATCATATGAGAGGTCTGGCATACATTTGTTGTTCACGTGGGATGCGTGGAGTGCATTGCATGACTTACATCGTACATTCAGACGCACTTCCGCTTCCTGCCAACCAACCGAGTTTTCCACCCGACAGACGTAGATGCCCTCGTCTTGAACTTTGACCTTCTTGATTCTTAGCGTTCGGTCGTCTAAGACACGAGATCTACACAGAGAGAAGGAGTTATGCGTTAAGACAAAGAGAGTGATAATTGACAGCCATGGAGTGATTGACAGCCATGGAGTGATTGACACTCATGGAGTGATTGACAGCCATGGAGCGATTGACAGTCAGGGATTTATGGACAGCCACGTAGGTATACATACGAAAGCCGAATTCAACAAAAAAAACAAAACATATGCAAGTTGTCCTTCACCAAAGGCTCCGAGACACACGATGCTTTCTAACCACCAGCCTTAAAACATTATTATTATTGATTGTACGGCGTTTGAGCATTGACCTAAATGATCAAATAATTATGTATGTATTCAAACACTTACATGTGGCTAATTTTAGGTCATTCACAAGAACAAATATTATAATAATTTTACAAAACATATGATGCACTTTTAATAACCGTGTTTTGGACGTTATTTTAGGAACAGCCAGGACTACTGTACTGAACGCACAGAGCCTGTCAGACCCTCGACCCTCCAAAGCCTCTGAAGGGTCGACCCTCTGATGCCATTGAACAGATGGCTTCGTAAGTTCGTATGTCACCTGTGAGCCGGAAGAATGCCTTTACGCTTTTTCCAGGTTGCCACCAGCTCTGCGTCTCCAGTTGCTCGACAGGGCAGAAGGACATCGGAATCTTCGGGAGGATAGACTTCAGGTGGAACCTCCATTATCTTCGGTTTATCTGTAAACGATAAACAACATCAATAACAACAGCAACTAATCATTTCCAAATGTGACATCATCTCATGAAGCAAACGCTTATAAAGAACTGGGAAATGTGCTGGCTGACGTGTAGTCTACAGCGTTTCACAAACATCCATTCGCTGCATATGACTCTAAAACTCACAGAACACCGTGTGAACTGCATGCAGCCCAGTAAGCAGTTTATTTTCCTAAGTAACTGTAATGCGTCTAATTATTGTGTAATGCAGGACAGATCGTGTGAAACTCAGGCCAAGCTAGATGAGCCAGGATGAAAGCTATTAAGCCATTCTATGTAAGTAGTGTACAAGTGTTCGTTGTTTTGCATGTTGCTGTAAATAGCTGAGATTTCCTGGATCCAAACAGTTGCAAAAAGCAAGTGAATGAGCATTGGCCAGCGGCAAGCAAAAGTTTTTCAGCGCTAGAACCTGCCAACTATGGCTTGCATTAGTTCAATGTGAGGAGGTCATTCCGTCTCTTTTCCAGCTGTGCCTGAGAATCAACGTCTATAATGGAACCGCGTAACTGCCACCAGTCAGTCAGTCATTCGTTCAATAAGTCAGTCGGTTTCAAATGATTCCGTCTCTTTGGAATATAAGTCAGTCGGTGAGTCACTGGGTTTGTCAGTGAGTAAGTGAGTCAGTCAACAGGCAAAACAGACACAGAAATAATTTCTTTCTTTCCTTAGCAGGTTATTAGAGCTGCAAAGACTGTGCGATAACGTATATCCTGACCGAGGACTGTGAGTTCCGCTGTCTTGCTGTCTCTGTGTCCTCCTGCATTGTAAGCGACGCAAGTGTAGAGTCCGGCGTCTGACTTTCTCAGGTCGTTCAGATGGAGGTTTCCGTGTTGGATGTAGACCCTGCTGGTGGTGGTGGAGGTGTCGGCGGTGGAGGACGGTGCCACTGGCTCTCCATCCTTCTTCCATTTGATCTGAGGCTCTGGGTCTCCTCTAGGACCTCGACACGGAAGAACCAAGGACTCACCAGTGGCTGCCCGGCTGCTCTGCGGATGCTCTCGAAACTCATCTCGTATCACTACGAACACATTGTGTGAAAATATTTTGTATAGCTTGTATATTTTGCTTATTTTGTTTCTTCACTCTCTCTACGTGTCTGTCTCTTGTGTCCTTCCTCTCGTCTCTGTCCTTACCTTTCTTCCAATTCGTCCGTTCGCCTCTACACACGTCATCATGCAAACGACAAACTGCAGATAGGAGAGAAACTGAGGAAGTAAGAGAAGAAGAGTTTTTTTTAGAGCTTTATCACATTTGAAGCGGATGATGATGAAGACTCTAGAGGCGTTTAGATAGACAAACTATGTATAAGACAATAGCAAATGTTCAAGGGGTCAAAGGTCACAATGCCCTCGGCAGCTTCAGCAACAGCACAAAGAACATCGCGCCAATTATACAATGTAGTAGCTAATTGGAAAAGCTGCGATTGTTTTTTTATTTATCCTAATACAACTTAGGTCTTTAATGTTTTTTAACTGAAACAAACACACGCACGCACACACACTCACACAAATACACATCCACACACCCACACGTCACATTGCAGTTATTTTTTCTTCCATCAGCCGAACAACTATAAACCGTTCGTTTTCTTCTTTTCCTTTCATCTATTCCAAATTACGTCGAATCATATTTTGAACCTGAGTCTTAGCGGTGAATATCGAGGGTGTCACCGCTTGACCATCAGGCGACCCAGGCGACTGGGGCGAATTGGCAGCAGCGGCAGCAACCGAATGCATCTGCTGTGAATCATCGGGTGGAATTGTAGATGGAACAAACGACAGAGGAAGTTCCA
The DNA here is from genome assembly GCA_959347315.1 of Bimastos eiseni. Classification (NCBI taxonomy): domain Eukaryota; kingdom Metazoa; phylum Annelida; class Clitellata; order Crassiclitellata; family Lumbricidae; genus Bimastos; species Bimastos eiseni. Next base: position 17,563,749 of record OY365810.1, read on the forward strand.
ATAAAGACGCCATTTGCATATAATAAAATTGGGTGAAGAAGGAAATGATCGATTACGATCCAATATACAGACCACATTTAGACGACGAAAGGCTGTTCTATCTCGATGATGAACTGCGTTGAAACAGTGAGAGACAGAGATACAGAGAGCGAGACAAGCAGAGAGACGGTGAGAGACAGAGAGAGAGAGACAGAGAGAGACACAGAGAGAGACAGAGAGAGAGAGACAGACAGAGAGAGACAGAGAGATAGAGACAGAGAGAGAGTGAGAGATAGAGAGAGAGAGAACTTGATGACACTTTTAGGCACATTCACAGACAGACAGAGCGAAAGAGAGGCAGACAAGAACGAAGCAGTGGAAGGCAATGTAAGGACGACAATAGTAGATGTTATGAAAGAGAAGACGATCTATCGCTTTGAATAATTATTTACGATCCTAGATATATCAGCCCTCACACTATGCTATATCCATTTTCCTCTGTCGTAGGTCTCTATATCTATCTGATGAACTGTTCTTCCTCTTCTTCTCGTTCTTCGTATATATCACACGTCGATCTAAGCCGCAAACTTGGTTCGAGTTAAAAGGTATTCCAGGAATGATGTAAATCTCAGTGTACACAATGCAGCAGTTGATGTCATACGTGCATTATGCATGGATCTCTTTATATGCATTAGTAAAGTAGGTAATTCATGTCTTTCCCCGAAACAGCCATTCAGCCTCCTCTAAGCCATTCATTTAGCCATTCACTACCTTTGGAATAGACATTTTGTATTAGCATAATTGATATCAGCACTTTATATATCATTATCCCTTCATCCTAGTCATGATCATAATTCTAATGATATCCGAGTGAAGCTGGTCATAGAGAATGTGGTGAGTGGTTAATCTTCGTCTCACTGCTGCCATCTCTGCCTTTAGATGCATTGCTTAAGGTGGTCGTAGTCGACTACTCAGAGGGTCTTCAACGGTCTAAGCCGGATAATAGGTGATTGTGCGTCACGTTTCAGCCATTAGCTACGTCATCCACTTGCCTCATAACGTGTCGCTGTCCTTGCCATAGATTACAGCACTGACTCTCTCGTGATGGCATCTGATGGCAGGTCTTCTGCTATAGACAGACGCTGCTCTCCGAATACAAAGACTGGGCAGCATGTACTGGCCAAAGGATGAAAGCCACCTCCGCAGTTCAAACACCTCAGCTTGGAGCTAAGCGTGTTTCGGCGCTATATAAATTCAGACCATAATTTACATTCAACTGCACCAAGAACAGTGTTGATTTAACAGCAGGAGCAACGCATGATGAAATATACTCCAATGCTCGTGAATAAGCTGGTGTCCCCTGCGCTTGGCTTTCGACTGGCGCTTTAGATATTATGATAACGATTGTGTGTGAACGTGTTTCTCTGCAGCAACCGTTAAGCTCAGCGCATACATTGACGCATTAGATATAATGAGTAAATGCATGCGCTGAACTGTCAGGTTCTGACCTTTAGTAGTTAATTAGTTGGCCGGACATACGTACGCTCTGCACGTGTGGCATCAAAAATTATGATGCTGGGGTTGTCAATTGGAAGTGTGTAGGCTACAATGTAATAGTACAGAATGCACAACATGTCAACAGTCAATGTATCAAAGATTCTGTTGAAATTAATACTGGTTTACCGTGTTAGAAAGAAGAACTATTTAAATAATTTGAACCGCGTCTATGTGAATAAACAGCCGCGTATTAGCAGAAGTTATTTATTTATAAGTTACAGTACATGTAGTTATAGGTGACATCATTGCTGGCATTGCCTGTGGGGTAGGCCAACCATACTACAAATTGAATCGACTAGTGAAAAGAATATTCGACGGAATATATAGAACGACGACGAATAGCTGGACAATTGAGGTATAAACTTTCGTTCTTAGTAACAAAGAAAAGATCAAACCCCTTGCTAATTCACCCTCGAAAATCCCTGTCTTTCTATGAAATAAAATCATCAAAGTAAAAAAGATGGAGAAGTCAATATACGAATCAGTTAATCAAGAGTGTGAAACAGAATGAATTTGAACCTGGATAGATGGTTATCGTATTGAATATATAGGCCTACCCAAGGTAGGCCTATATATTCTGCCAGAGCAGAGCTGTGGCTGGCAGAGAAACGTTCACACACAACGTTGACATCATCTCAACAGAAAGAGTCGTGTGAAGTATTGATAAATATTGTCACAGATTTTGTTAGAAAACTGGACCATGCACTTACACAGTTGGTCGAACACGAAATTGCACCGAAACCTGACTTTCTTGATAAAGAGTTGACACAATAGTAGCCTTCAGCTAATCGCAGACCTACATTGTTCTGATAATAAGTTTGGCCAAAGCGTCCAATGATTCATTCAGTTGATCGTCATATAAATAATGCATTCGTTCAATAAAAGTCGTTAGTCGTCGGTGGCTTAGTAAGGATGCTCCTCATTTATTCTTCCATTCTCAGTCCACTAATCCTTCTCCCTTTACAGTTTCTGCCCTTTCACAAATGCAGCCAATTTCCGCTTGCTTTATCCTTGCCGCCTTCATATCATACATATACACACATTATACATATATATATATATATATATAAGTAATATATGTCTAATATATATCTTGATATGCTGTCGGTCGCATCCACGGTCTTATGGTGTATACTATGATATATAAGTAATGGTCCTGTATGTATGTTGTATGTCTATCGATGCATAATGCAGAAGCGCAAATGAACAGTGCGTGCAATATACAGACGAAGAAGGAGAAGAAGAAGGAGAAGAAGAAGGAGAAGAAGAAGGAGAAGAAGAAGGAGAAGAAGAAGGAGCGTCTGTCCGTCGTCGTAATCCGAAGACTACGACGACGATGATGATGATGACGACGACGACCTGTATTAGTCCCTAAATAACAACGACGACGACCGACGACGACCCATGTGGCACCAACGGCCACCTTGGAAATTGACGCCTAAGTGGCATTTCGATCGAGGGTCACCAGTTGCCCACCTCCCCTCAACCACCGGGTCTCCCCTCCACCACCCATTCATTACTACTGATGCTCCTCACGCCGGCCATTCGCTTCCTCTGTTCTTCTGCCTCATCTGGTATAATATAGTCCCAACCAACTGCATCAGGTCCCGTAAGAATCATTTTCTCCCAACAACCCACGATTTACAGTTCAGCGCGAAAAGGACAAAAATGTATGTGCGTACACAAATTGATGCGGTGTCATGTTAAGTTAGAGGTTATGTTAAGTTCAATGGATGATAGAAAGAAGTATTCGCTTACAGTTAGAAAGAAGTATTGTGTACACAGAATATAATATGCAGTAGATGTTAAAATAGTTACTATGAGATTCATGTTTTATTAGTGTGAATCACGTAATGTTGCAATACACAGAACAGTGCACAGTAAACAAATAAGTTAAACACATTAAAAATTGATATTGTTCGATCGCATATTTTGAGTTTTTCGGTCGTAAGAAGTTTAATCGAAATATGAAATATTCTTGTTTCGCAAAATAATCCATTTCCATGCATCATACGTGAGTTGTGTCACATCAAAATTCATTGTATTTTTTGATAATTAGGGCCTATATAAAAATGCGTTACATCAACTAACATTACACATCATTGCATTACGCTTTATTGCATCACAGATGCGATGCCTGAGAGCAGAGCAGAGCATATGGATTGAGTGACCTCATGACAACTGATCCAATGGTCCGCTGTATTGTTCCGCTCAACAATGGCGCTGGAAATAATTATCAATCTTTTCAGACTGATTTCTGCTGTTCAATTCCCTTCACTGCGTCCTACGCTAAAGATTAAGTCGAGCAGTTACCACTTCCAACAAGTCGATGTTACAGTACGTTAGTCAATGTTTCTAAAAGGATAATCACTGGGAAAGAACAGCACAACTGGATACAAGTTTCATATTTACGTGTATATGTGTCAATTGAATTATCGTAATTAACTTATTTTCTATTTCTATTAATGGCAATGATTTTAAACTGTTGAAAAGTTGTTAGGTTTCCATTGATCTAATAAATAATAATATTATTAATAAATATTAATAATAAAATATTAATAATAACTGTGGTGTGTAACCTTTGTCATTGAGTACACACAACATCATATATAACTCGTATCTGCTGAATTCGAATTGACATTCGATTCGAATTCGAACTTTCATCCAGATGAAATTCGAAATTCGAATTGACTGAAACCATGAGATTGACAGGCCTCTAGCATCTCTGGAAGAAGGAGGAGAGGTAGGAGGAGGAGGACGAGGAGGAGGAGGAGGAGGAGGTAGAGGTGGACGAAAAGAAAGAAGGGGAGGAGGAGTAAGAGAAGGAGGAGATATCAGTACAGCTCTATTTCTCAATCTTTGGACTCAAACTTTCACTGACTGACTCGGGTGAAACCCTGACGAATCAACATCATCCAAGTGTCGACTAAATCCTGAAAGCTCATCGGACCCAATGTAATAAAACTTGTCTGGACAGGACATGGCCGCTGCATTTGACAGAAGCTACATAGCGGTCGGATGCTGCTACTGTTGATGATGCTTCGGGTACGTCTAAAAGAGAGTGTGGATGAGGAGGGTGTGGAGGAGAGGGGTGGAGGCGATGGGAGGGGTGAAGAGTGGCGCCCAATTCTATTCGCATTTGTTTGCTGAAATATTGATCAACCTCCCTCTACGAATTACGCTGAGTTTCGACGAAGAAAATTAGATAGAACGGGACACGGATGAAACCCGGAGAAAGTAGAATGAGGAGAAGAAGAGGGAAGGGAATGGACGATGCGGTGATGCTGAAGAGAGGCAGCAGCAGTAGCAGCAGCAGCAGCGGGTGACTTATCATAGAGAGTCCATCGGTCAATTGATGGATGATGGACGGACTACTACATAAATAAATACATAGATTAACAAACAAATGCGCAAATAAACGTAATGCGAGAGTTGATTTGAGGATATCCGCCGGTCAACGTGTGCTTACAAAGGAAGTGACGAGTGTTTCTTTGTAGTGACAGACTTAGCATGCTTAGCCAATGGATGCGTATTAGTGACGTCAGTGGCGGGTTCAGCCTACGTGGCACTCCCCTGTCTTAACTTTGTTCAACCTACCTAGGAGTCGGACGTGTTGTCAGTTGAATCTAATTACATGTATCATAGATGACGTCGGGGCTGATTAATTGACTAATTAATCGTTTAAGAGAAGCTTAGAGATCGTGTCTCTTATTTTGTCTTGTGCTTCTGATCTTTTAAATCAACCGTGCGAGACCCAAATCGTTGGAGATCCTGGAAAAGTCGTCTGATGAATACAATAATTATTGACTCCTAATCGGCCAAACGGTTGGAGTTATTGGCGGTTGAGGTCGCTCCAATGACTCCCTGTGCTCCTATTCCCTCATCTCCAAGATGCTCTGGCTGCAGACGGCTTGCATAGGTCTGCTGTGACCAGACTGTTTAGCTGGGAACCTGCACTCTCTGCAATCTGCATGCGCGAGGACAAAACAGTCCGAAAAGTAGTAAATTGATGGTCGAATTCCGAAACGAAACTAATATCGACATGGAGGCTCAATTGAAGTAACGTCCTAAACATTACAAAACTACTCGGATTCGTGTCTGAACAGCGTTAGACCATTGACTCTTCAATTTCGTCTTCGAATATCATGTATTGAAATCGGCGAAGCAGCAGAGAGAAGGAAGCTTTCATTTGGTGTCGATTGTCCATTTAGCCGACCAATCACCTGCTCAATACCTGTACTCCTGCATCGGCCATCTGATGACCCGTTTCTGCGTTTTCATTGACAAGAGAAATAATGTGAATTTCCAAGAGGAGCAGATGGAGCAGGAACAATCCAGCACACCAACAATTACACTGACGAGCCATAACCATGTAGAAAGCTATCAGAAACCATGCAGTGCTACTAAGCATTTTTTTAAGGCTCATATTCAATATATTTCAAATGATCGATTACGGAGCAGAGCATAAAGCTGGAATAAACCAGATGCAAACCCATCAATGTTCATCAGCTTAATTAAACAAACACCACTCGTCACCTTTTCGCTTTCTCTGTCCATTCATTCCTTCTTCCCTCTCTCTTCTTCCCTTTTCCTGTCGTGTCTTTCCCTATATTTGTCATTTAATCTCTATCTTTCATTTGTCCAATCGATTCCGTTCTGTTTGTTCTGCCGGGAAATATGTTTGTCGAAGGTTTCTTATCCGCATTAATTGATTTCTCACAATTCCTATTCACTCGGCAACATATTCATCGCGCGACTCACAAATAACTCAGAAGAGATTATTCCGAAGCCGAAAAATTGAATTATGTGAAGGTCCAGACATAGAGAATAAGACGACGGTACTTGCACCGCGGCTCATCAATGTGTAGATTGACTTAAGAAAACGCAATAGATTTAGACATGATATAATAATTATGTGTGGAGTTTCTGATAGCTTATACGTTTACAAATGGCAACAATTGGTAACACATGTAAATAGGCTCTGAATTGAATTGCGGTTATTAAGGATCATGCATCAGTGCATAAGTTTAAATGGAGAATCGCCTTCGTTCATCTTCTGACTCATCTCCAGAAATCATCGATCCTTATAAGCCGTAATATATTTTCCACTTCACGCACTGTCACCCAAGTGAAGCCAATTTCCATTTTGCTCAAGAAGCGACTTCGTATATCATTTGATCCGGAACGGAAAGAGATTATTTATATCTAAACAGTTTAGGTCATGATTCTTGTATCGGGATAACAAAGATGACATCTTCCAGGGCTTGGGAAGATTCGAGATTTAAAATTGCAAGGAAAAAGACTAAGAGATGTTGAGAGATAAAGAGAGAGAGAGAGAGAGAGAGAGAGAGAGAGAGAGATAGATAGATAGAGAGAGAGAGAGAAATAGGAGAGAGACAAAGAGAGACAAAGAGATAGAGAACGAGAGAGACGGACAGAGACAAACAGAGACTGACATACAGAGAGATAGACAGACAAACAGACAGACATCAGAGACAGATAGAGAGCTAAGGCCGCCGACTTAATGGCCGCTGTCCTCTCTGCCGTTGCCATAGCAACACAGTAGTTGCCTTTGTCACCGAAGACGGAATGGTGTGGGGTGCATCGAGAGGTCACCATGGCAGCCACCAGCTGCAGCGACATCAATTCCACCCCCAGCATATGGGTAGGAACACGGTGAGGGCAGGGGAGGTGGTGGAAGATTATTAACGCGATACGGAGAGGCAGGTATCCTGATTGATGGCCTTCTGTTCCTCCCCTCTCCACTTAGAAATGCAATCACCTCCGTCACGACGAAATCAATACGATGCCAAACACGACCACTATAGACCTTAGTACGCGACCAGCATGCACACATAGGGCGCATTGCTAATATATATATATATATATTTATATTTATATTATATATATATATTGGATAAGTCAGATTGTCCGACGCCATCTGCAGCCAAAAATTGGCGGGAAACCAAACCATATTAAGGTGGTTGAAAATGATTACATTCAACCCAAAAGTTGAATGTCCATCGCTAATATTCTGGTGTGTCTTCCAATATCTTGACTGATTTTTGTCAGTCTCACTGAGTCGATGGCTGGGTGTTTGAAAGACGTTTGTCGGAGGCGCGTTTACAGAAAACGGTGTAGTAGGGGCCAACATTTGGAGGCCCTTCAGATCCTGTAGACTGAGATGAGTCTGAAACTCTGATGGTGTTTTGCCTAACATGTAAAACAAACACGAAGACTTCTTCGCGATTTGAAGCCGTTTTTTTTATATTATTGTCAATGCAATCATGATTAGTTGTAAATGTTATTTCTAAGGAATGCGGAGTTGTTCGATTTTGAGCAAAGAAAACACAAGAATATTTGAAAGGGCTTACCTACATATTTGTTGCAATGTAATGCAGCATTGCTATAACATACTGTATAAGATAAAAACAATGTTTGAAAAACTCATTCTGTGAAATTGAATCGGTGTTGAGAATGGCAACCTTTGCCAATGCATCGGTACACGTTATAAGACTAACTCTACAAGTTACAAATGCATCAATCGAAACTATGCTTATCTTGGCTCATTTATCTCTTACCTTCGACTCTTTAGTTTCACAGCTCCAGAATTATAGCAACGTTTCATTACGCCAGATTTTTACCAACATTTAAGATAATAAAAATAAAAATTATTAATATTGGTCACCAAAAACTAATAAAAGTTTTTTTAAATGATGGAATTATCGGACTAAAACTGTTGTTGCAAACAAGTTTGATGTTATTTCACATAAATATTGTCATCCAATATTTTACATTATAATACAAAACAGCACCACACACTGTAAATGTGATTGAACTAGATATGAATAGCAGAGATTTGATTAGGTATTATTGAATCGAGATTAACCATTTCAACAGGAAAATCAGTCGCTGTCTCTCGTTCATCGAGATCGTGCAAATAATTGTTATCGCTTCTATCTGCAGAGTGGCCATTGCCACCCGTTCGAAGTCGGTCATTGCTTATGAGGGGGTACTTGAAAGGGAGTACTTGATAATTAGAGTACTTGAAAAGGGAGAGTACTTGAGGGGAGTACTTGAGAGGGAGTACTCTCGACTACAGTCTCACTTCCGATTACTCTAGCATTTCTACCGTCAGACAGTTCTAGAATGGGTTCTTGAAAGGTGCTATATAAATATGCACGTGCTAAATAAAGCCAGCTAATTAAAGGTTTATTCTTAGCATAAGCACCGACCTTATTAGATTCGCTTACTACTCCCCATAATAAACATATACATACATACACATATATGCGATAAGCCATATAATACAAACGGGGACTTACTTATAAAGATACATACAATACATACAAAGATACGTCAAGTAGTATGAGTTGATGATGATGATGATGATGACGATATTTGAATGACTTACTGGCTATGGCAATCGTTGCATTTCTGCTGATTGCACTTGTTCCTGTCAGTGGATTCGTTGCGTTGCAGTAGTAGACTCCTGCGTCTGATGAGGATCGGTTTCCCTTCGAATGGGAGACTCGTAGGAAGAAGAGCTGACCATTTGGAAGCAACATCCGGTGTGACGACGGATTGTCGTTCGTCGTGATCACCAGCTGACCATTGCGATACCACGTGATGACCGGAAGTGGCTGACCGTCGGCCTTGCAGTTCAGCATCGCCGCGTCGTTCCTCGCAACGAACTGATCATCAGGATGTTCAGTGATGCGTGGCTCACTCGTCTCCTGGACCCCTGCATCACACGCACAACACCCACCGATTCAACTCCAGTCGTGAAGATAAAGGCAAAGCCTGCAGTGTCCGATTTGTCGGGGGGTCAGAGGGTTTGGACCCCCACGCTTCTTTTTCCTGACCCCCAAGCTCTCAGCCTCCAATCGACCCCGGGAGGTCGGCTTGACTCCCTCAAGTTCATTACCCAGGCGACTGCATTTGCTGCGCACTCTGTCTTCACTGGTTGTGGACTTGGACATATTGTGTGGGTCTGGAGTTCAATTTGACTTGGTGATACGGGTAGGCCTACTTCTTTTCTAAGGACTGTTGCTGGAAAAGAGATTATGGAAGGCCCCTATTTTCTTGGAAGGTATCGTGTGACGTTTTGGGCAGACTCATGCCAGCATTTTTAAATACATATAAATCCAATAATAATTAGACCTATCTCTGCATACGGCATAATTTCACTAACTTTCTAGAATTTTGTGCTGCTATAAACCAGCGCATAACTCTAACTTAATCCATTTACAGCCTATAGAGTTTTAAACAGTTATGGAATGTCTGACTTAAATGATTACTATTGTATCTCTGTCGTATTAAAAGTCCGAGCATTGCTCGCAAACCGACTGGTTGGTTAGAAGAATTGAAAAAGGCACGGTTAGAGGGGAAAGATGGCGAAACCCATGGCAACCATCTCGGTGTCACAGCGCCTATATCAGGACGTTTACATGTATTCATGTACGGTAGAGGAACGTTTCTAGAGTAGCATAGACAACAGAACGCGAATTCAGTTAAGAGCGGCTGCTGCGGTCGTAGTTCAGTCCATTCAGTCGACACTAATATCTACAAATGACATTAGCTGAAATGTAGGCTGCGCTCAAACGAACGCTTCCTATTCCTCCTCTCCTCCTCCCATCCCTCCACCTCTTCCTCCTTCTCAGCTTCCTCTCTCCTTCTCCTCTTCCTCTCCCATCCCACTCCTACTCCTTCTCCCCATCATCTCCTCCCCATCATCCCCTCTTCCTCCCTTCCCCTCCACTCCTCCTCCTCCTCCTCCTCCTCCTCCTCCTCCTCCTCCTCCTCCTCCTTCGTCTTACTAATCGAATCGCTGGGTTCTTCTAAGGTGTTGGTCGACGAACTTCTTCTGACTCAGATGACGTATTCACCCATCGCCATCTGGTGTCGCCTTCTGACTCGCGCATGCGCAACGAGCTCTACTGGAATGGATAAATCCCATTGAATAGAGTAAGTATCAAATTTTCTGCATATTAAACACAGGCTTAATCCTATATTGCATGCAGTCTTAATTTCGAGATTTCTACTGCGCCCAAAAATGAAGTCTTGATAACCAAACGGGGTTAAATGCGAGTCTGTTACCCTTAAAACCGACAAACACGAATTTCAAGCTACAGAATTCCAAGATACAGACGCCTCATGTTCATTTCAACCGAAGGACAATCAATGAAACCCAGTAGTAGGCCTAGACATAAGACCCATCTAAGTCATATCTACGTCATTAATTGAGTTCAGAAGTCAAGTTCTATCTATTACTTATTTGGACAATGCATGTAGGATATGGACGTATATTTCAGGCAATCGCAGAAGAGGATTAGAAAATTAGCAGATGGGAATTTCCTAACCGGCATTGGGGGTACAATATTCCATCAATTCATTGATAAGTGAGAAGGGCCAAGACTACACAAAAACATCTGCATTCACATATACTTGGAACTTGTGATTAACTGTATTTCCACCTGTATCCTGATGCGGTCGCGGAGGCAACTATAACATCTACGCCTCCCCGTCCTGGTGTGGTGTGACCTCGGCCGCTGATCGGTCCAGCCTGGACCGATTTCTGAATAAATGCAAGAGCATTGGATACCTCCCCGATGGGCTTTCAACAATGGAGAAGATGGCCGACGCATCGGATAGGCGCCTTTTGCATGTTGTTACTGAAAATGCCAATCACGTATTACGAAATCTCTTTCCACCGGTTTATATGACTCGCTACAGCTTAAGACCACGCCCACACATTTTTCACACTTCCGGAGGGAGATGTTCTCAATTACATTCATAAAATTCTGCACAAGTGATGACTTTATATTTTTTATTTACGTATTTTCTAACTGACTGCGGTTTGACATTCAGACACATTAACGAATATATATATATATATAATATATATTTATATATATGTATATATACATATATGGGTTGTCATCTGGTTTGTTGCCAATGGACGAATAATGTATGTAGATATAAATGTAAACTTTTTATATATACTATAGATACATAAAGAGAGAGGGAGACAGACAGACAGAGAGGGAGAGAGGGAGATGTTCGACCAATGTTTCAACCGTGCTAGCCACCAAGACCGTCCCCTCACTTGTGTATCGCTGCAGTCCCGGTGTAGTTATCCCTAACCCAACCCATCAATGATGTATGCTGTGATCGTCGTCTGGTGTGATGGCGCCAATTTGAAGCGGACAACCACGTGTCATGAATAATGCATAAAGTTCTCCGATGGTACCTTTAACGCCCGCTTTGCTATCCTCTGCGGTCAGGAACGCCGCCCCATGAAAGAAACAGGACTCGGCACCCATAATACCCATAATGCATAGTGGCGGATGTACGCAGCAAACGATGAGCTTCCGCTGAGGACTCTTCAGCGAAACAAAGATAATGAGTGGACAGCAAGCGCTTACAAGAGATGCCAGGTTTCGTATATCAGTGACACCATAAAAACTATGCGACACTTCAATCACTATTTAAGCATGCAGTACAACAATTTCTGCTGCGTCCGTTTGGATTCTAACAGTTGTTGAATTCTGGATTTGAATCTGAAGTATTATGGATCTCAGAAGACAAAAAACAGTCCCTTCAGTTAGAACTGATTCAGTCATGAGTATAAAGTGTAGGCTATTCATTTATTTGCCTCTGCATGTAGATATCGTTTCGTGTCGTATCGGTATCTGAGAACTTATTGTCCGCTTCTTACAGCCTAGCTCTACAGCCCCGAGGAAATAAATATCTTCAGGAAGCGAAGGGATGAGGCGGGTGACATAGTCACATAATGCAAGTAGTAGACTAAAATCTTAAACTACGGATTGAAGGGAGGTAGGTCAGTACACATAGAAGGGTCCACGATGGCAAAGGCACGGTGTTGGGTCATAGCAGACCTTGCTTACCCTGGGAACTAGTAGATCATGTCGATCCGCTGACCGAAGAGGACGAGAAGAGACTGCAGACAGAGAGATTTGTGTATTAAGTGCAGTTGAAGTCGCATAGGCGTGTGGCATAGTGCAAGTGGTACTCGGCGATCGACAGGGTGCCTCCAAGGGTGACACACCTAAGTCACGGACACTGCAGGATGAAAATGATACATTGACGTGAGAAGTGGGAGGTCAAATTTCAGAAGCCGCTGTTTGGTTCCAAATCAGATGAGTTGAGTCTTAGAGGAGTTGCGCTTAAGTCGATTGGCCAACATCTATCGTGGATATCATGTGATAGTGAGTCAATCGAGCCCACATGATAGAGAGCTGTTCAGCGGGAGGACTTTGTACAAAGACGAGGACGTCGTCAGCACAAGGGTGGTCAATGGGTCACTGGTCATGTGTGTAGTAAATGAGGAAGGAATATCCGCTGTATAGTGTAGCTACGCACAAGATGGGGCCAACGACTGAACCTTGTGGAACATTGAACTCGACGCAAGTCGAAGTCTGTCTGTAATCAAAAAAGGCAACTATCTGGGAACGATCTAAACGATAAGATTTGAACAAGACAAGAGGAGGTCCACAGAGGAGACGAAACAGCTGAAGGTGCTGCACAAGATCGTATGATCGACCAAATCCATGGCGGAGGAAAGAAAGAAAAATGCCAAGTGTGAGATATGTGATTTATCATTGGAGGATATGAGAGTGGAGAAACAAGAGGACTGTATCCTTGGACTGCTGACATCTGTGTGACCCTTGCAGCCGGGTCCCATGAGAGATGGTGGCGTCTTTCCAAACACAGCGAACGTCATTCATCATCAAATGAAACAGAAAGAAGTCTTAGACGCGTCTTGACCGTCCGCAGAAACAGAAGATATTGTCCACTGGTTCAATTGTGGTGGTGGAGTAAAGGTCGAAGAGGTCCGACATCCGATAAGACGTCAAGAGAGGAGGATTCAGAGGCAGGCTATGAGTGACGGAGTGTATACCAGTCAGAGCCTGATAGTCAAGAGATTTCCAGCAACATACGAATGGTGTGTATGGGTGAATGGAGTGAATGGTGTTTAGATAGTTAATAGGTTGAATGGAGTGAACTGAGCGAACGGACTGAAGGGGAGGAAGATTGACTTCAATGGGCGAGTGACCCGATGGGTGGACAATTGGACATAATATAAGTCACATACAAGTGCTTCGTCAGAGGTTAGAACCAAATCGAGAGTTCTCTATAGGTGAATATTATAATCAAATAAATTGACCAGTTGACTGCTGCGCGTGGTGTGAAAGACTCCAAAAACTTTCCTATGAGGGAACGGAGCTACATATAAGTCTGTAGACGGAAAGTAGAATGGAAGAGTTGAGGATGGTAATCATTCAGTCAATCAATGTGAACTTAGACGATAGGCTCTTGATGTAAAGCCTAGAACCTCAAACATTGAGGGCGGATTATGATCATTCCTCTCCCTCGCCGTCTCATCTCAGGATCGATAATGTACAGTAAGCACGTAATGTAGGCTTACTCATTTTAGATGGGATATTAAAACTTAACCAAGTTTTCTGAAACTCTAACTACATGTATCTAACCCAAACGAATGCATGAATTTTGCAGAGATTTTCATTTTTTGGATCTTTAGTTTTGACCAATTTTGGATGTTTAATATTTGAGAGGATGGCTATTAGGTGATGCAACGCAATTATAGAACAGATTCTCATGTGACGCATAATTGCTAATCTCGTTTTTGCGTCTCAGCCGAGTAATGACATTGGAAAACCTGGATGAACCGACATAACGAACTGTGCTTGGGTGTATCGAGGCACATAATAATTGGCATGATTACCTCGTTTTGGACAGAAGACTGCAGTTCATCTCAGCCATTGTGAAGAATGTGAATTGGATTTAAGGGAAGAAGCACTCATAATCATATCTCATTAGAATCTTACAACCACAGGATTATCAATGAATGAGTGTCGCCAATTTATCATCTCTCTCCTCATACTTAATTTCACGCCTAATGGCCATGATGGACCGACGCCATCTGACGACCATTGAGTAGACCAAATGGACTTCCTTAGAGGGGAAAGGACGTCCTTAGAGGGAAAAAAACGTCACACGCCGATGACCTGATGAGTCCTCTCTGATTGGTCGGCTGATAGGCTCATGTGTGGCAGGAAGACAGACGAGGAAAGCGGCAGAAGAAGAAGAAGTGATTTAAGGGTCGGCGGCGGTGATGACGGGGGTTGTGGTAGAGGAGGCTGGTGTAAATGGAGATGGTCGGTGGAGAAGAGGCATGAGGAATTTATATAGCATCGGAAGACAAACATACAGTTAGACAAATATACAGTAAGACAAACATACATGAAAACAAACATACATGAAAACAAACATATATGAAAACAAACATACATGAAGACAAACATACATGAAAACAAACATACATGAAGACAAACATATATGAAAACAAACATACATGAAAACAAACATATATGAAAACAAACATACATGAAGACAAACATACATGAAAACAAACATACATGAAGACAAACATATATGAAAACAAACATACATGAAGACAAACATACATGAAAACAAACATACATGAAAACGAACATACATGAAGACAAACATACATGAAAGCAAACATACATGAAGAGAAACATACATGATGACAAACATACATGAAAACAAACATATATGAAGACAAACAAACATGAAAACAAACAAGCATGAAAACAAACATACATGAAGAGAAACATACATGAAAACAAACATACATGAAAACAAACATACATGAGGACAAACATACATGAAGAGAAGCATTCATGATGACAAACATACATGAAAACAAACATATATGAAGACAAACATACATGAAAACAAGTATACATGAAAACAAACATACATGAAAACAAAAATACATGAAAACGAACATACATGAAGACAAACATACATGAAAGCAAACATATATGAAGACAAACAAACATGAAAACAAACAAGCATGAAAACAAACATACATGAAGAGAAACATACATGATGACAAACATACATGAAAACAAACATACATAAAAACAAACATACATGAAGACAAACATACTTGAAGACAAACATGCGCAAAGACAAACATGCATCATAGCAAACATACATGAAGACAGATATACATGAAAACAAACATACATGAAGACAAACAAACATGAAAACAAACAAGCATGAAAACAAACATACATGAAGAGAAACATACATGATGACAAACATACATGAAAACAAACATACATAAAAACAAACATACATGAAGACAAACATACTTGAAAACAAACATGCGCAAAGACAAACATGCATCATAACAAACATACATGAAGACAGATATACATGAAAACAAACATACATGAAACCAAATTTGCATGAAGACAAACATACCTGAAGACTAACATACATGAGAACAAACATACATGAAAACAAACATACATGAAAACAACAATACATGAAAACAAACATACATGAAAACAAACATACATGAAGACAAACATACATGAAAACAAACATACATGAAAACAAACATACATGAGGACAAACATACATGAAAACAAACATATATGAAGACAAACAAATATGAAATCAAACATTCATGAAGAGAAGCATTCATGATGACAAACATACATGAAAACAAACATATATGAAGACAAACATACATGAAGACAAACATACAGTAAAACAAACATACATGAAAACAAACATACATGAGAACAAACATACATGAAAGCAAACATACATGAAGAGAAACATACATGAAGACAAACATACATGAAGACAAACATACATGAAGACAAACATACCTGAAGACAAACATACATGAAAACAAACATACATGAAAACAAACATACATGAGGACAAACATACATGAAAACAAACATATATGAAGACAAACAAATATGAAATCAAACATTCATGAAGAGAAGCATTCATGATGACAAACATACATGAAAACAAACATATATGAAGACAAACATACATGAAGACAAACATACAGTAAAACAAACATACATGAAAACAAACATACATGAGAACAAACATACATGAAAGCAAACATACATGAAGAGAAACATACATGAAGACAAACATACATGAAGACAAACATACATGAAGACAAACATACCTGAAGACAAACATACATGAAAACAAACATACATAAAGACTAACATACATGAAAACAAACATACATGAAAACAAGCATACATGAAAACAAACATACAGTAAGGCAAACATACATGAAGACACTGAAAGGCAAACAGGTGGTGTAGGAGAAGGATGATGAGGGCAACGTAGAGAAAGCAATTACAAGACAACTGGGAGGACGGATAGAGACAGCGACGAAGATGATGGAGAGGCGAAAGACGTCGTTGTTGTTGTGGATCAAGAGGTAGAAGAATTGAAAGAAGAAGAAGATAAC
>OY365810.1:17585857-17613357 GCA_959347315.1 Bimastos eiseni
TTCCGCCTTTTTAAGCGAGCTTCATAAAAATCTCTACAAAATGGATCGCTGACGCTTCGGCGCATTAGACAAACAGAGAAACAGATACACGATCAGACAGACAGACAAATAGTCAGAGAGACAAACGAAGAACAGATATGCAATACAACCACTCAGCGAACGTTGCATGCATGACGATTCTGTCTGCGAGAAAATTCGGAAATCGGTCAACCAAGGAGAGAGAAAGGAACGGACGAAGGGAAAGAGAGGGACGGAGAGAGACAGACAAAGAGAAAATTAAGAAGACACAGAGGAAAAAGTAGAGGGAGGAAAATATGTAGATGTTGGCAGAAGAAGAGAATGACGACCCTAGATATGAAGGAGTGAAGTCTCTGAAGTAAGCTAAGAATTAGTAATTTTTAGTTCAATCCAAACATAAACTTCTATTCTGAAATCACTTCATTCGCATATAACGCAGTGGAACACATTGAATTAAAGACTAACTTTTAAAAAATGTTATTTACTCTCAAAGACAGGAGAAACCCTGAAAGAAGTGGGCCAGAATTGGAGACTTTAGGTGATAGGGTTTACTTCCATGGCTTCAGGTCTTGTCACGCATGCAGACGGGTTTCCGTTAAGCCACACTGTAAATTCAGAGACAGAGAGAACGAGAAATATAGAGAAAGAGATAGAGATGGAGATAGAGATAGAGATGGAGATGGAGATAGAGATGGAGATAGAGATGGAGATGGAGATGGAGATAGAGATGGAGATGGAGATGGAGATGGAGATAGAGATGGAGATAGAGATGGAGATGGAGATAGAGATGGAGATGGAGATGGAGATGGAGATGGAGATGGAGATGGAGATGGAGATGGAGATGGAGATAGAGATGGAGATAGAGATGGAGATAGAGATGGAGATAGAGATGGAGATGGAGATGGAGATAGAGATAGAGATTAGAGATAGAGAGATAGAGAGAGAGAGACAGACAGACTGACAGAGAGAGACAGAGACAGAAACAGACAGATAGAGGCAGAGGCAGAGACATAGACAGAAAGACAGAGTGGGGTTGAGCGACAACGAATGATTTTTGTAAGGTCGTCCATGGGATTCTGGTCTGTCAGAACTAACTGGTTGTGACTTGCAAGTCGGTGTCATTTGCCCGGAGCAGCCAAATGTTCTGTTCGTCTTATGTCATGTCGTGATGAGGACCTCTGTCGGAAATATGTTACACTTTGCATGCATGTGACAAGATCGTAATGATCGGTGTAAGTGGGTGGGGGTGTCCCGCCCCAACCGATCTCTGCCGAACCCTGTGATGGTCAAAGTTCACGAAGGA
Source organism: Bimastos eiseni (assembly GCA_959347315.1). Lineage (NCBI taxonomy): Eukaryota > Metazoa > Annelida > Clitellata > Crassiclitellata > Lumbricidae > Bimastos > Bimastos eiseni. The sequence goes on from OY365810.1 coordinate 17,587,179, forward strand.
AAACTTTCCGTTGAAGGAATCGGTCAGTTGTAACCGGAGAAGAGGCGAAAAGATATCCCTCAAACCATGTCATGGAATCAGACAGAGTCTGACAGACCATGATGGGCTCCTATAATACATGTTGAAGAACGTGGCTATCGTACAAAGACATGTACAGAGACACACATCAATCAATCAATCAATCAATCAATCAACAGTCATTCGATCGATCCGTTCGTCAGTCAATCAGTCAGTCAGTAAGTAAGTAGGTAAATAAGTCGATCAATCAATCAAGCAGCAAGCAATTAATCAACATGCTTTATTGATCATCATGACACAAACACGTATTTTGGCAATAATGTACAGTGCATGGTTTTATGAATAGGAACACCGAAAGGAACATAAGGTTCCGCTTACAGGGTCGCCCTAGTTACATCAATCAAAGAGAAATTCATTGATATGGTATCCATAGTCAATCATATAAGTATCTTCAAGCACAGGTCGTCAACAACACGTTGAGTGCAAGTAAACACGCAACAAAACCAACGCAGTAGTAGTAGCCTACATAGACAGCAATCCTGTAATAAGTTTAAACAAGTGTATTTAGGAAATAATAATTATTTTTGAACTGATACATTGTAGGCAGACTGGTAAGTTCATCACGCGTCGTATTTCAAATGGTATCGTCGTCGTTTAGGCCTACTAAATCTTTCGCATTCCATTCGAACACATGACAAATTCTGGTTCGTGCGGGTTTTCCTCTAGTCTGAGTTTTGCTATTGTGGGCCCATCTGCCTGGGATGACCTTCAGACCTCACTGTAAGGGAGCTAAGCTAATGACTGGCTCCTCTCCAACGGCCTCTAACTCGTTAAGCGTTTTGTCACCCGGATGTCCGTGTTTACGGCTATTCTGCGAGAGGCGCGATTTAAATCTAAAAATAAAAATTATGATACGATAAAAGAAATAAAAAGTTGCAGAATGGATCGTCCGATATAAAGAACGGATGGTCAGATGGACAAAACAAATGCCTTCTATCTGACGAGTGACGGCTTCAATCGATGTGAACGCAAGCACGGGCATTCACTCGTTGTAATACTGTAACTCTTTAGAAACCTGGCTAATATTGATAGCAATCAGAGGCGGATTTTACGATTTTCCGCGCCATGGCTAAGATTTCTATGCCACCGCTCCCAAAATTGAAATTGCATATTGAAATCCACATATTTTAACAGACGTTATAGTATGAAGATAAACCAGCACTACCAGTCTGTTTCTATTTAAAAAAATTAAAATAAATTTCAATAACAGTATAACACAACGATTAAAACATTTCTTCCTTAGGCTTGCTATCATTTACTTTTTACATTTAAAAAATGTTAAATCCAACTATTTTCACCTTTTCCAATGTGCCGCCCCTGTGAAATCTCAATTAAACCAATTCGAATCTTATGTTGTGGGATGTTTCACCTTCGTTATTAGTTTTTGAGCATTTAGGAATTAACTCTTCTACTTCTTCTGGTGTTTGTTTTTCATGCGTCTGCTTCAATCAAACCATCAATCAAAACATCTGCCAGGATGCATGGCACATTATTGGCGGTTTTATCATGTTAATCAATGCATCCTGCGAATTGTTTGGACTACTTTGGAGCCCTTCATAAATAGATCGGTCTGAAAACATCTCTAGAATCAACATCAGGTGCAGCTAGTAACAAATTTCGTCTAAATAGACTCACAACTCACAAGAGCTACTTAATGAAATAGCAGCCTCTTACTGACATGTGATATCTATGACCTATTACATTAAACCCATGAGCACCATCTATAAAAGAATCTGAAACCTACTTGAGGCTACTTCCTTATAATTTTTTATAGTCAGGGATGTCACAGCAGCGGCATCTACTAGCTATCTAAAAACATCATCATGTATATCTCATAATGTCTGTGGAAGGCTCAGGGATCTGAAATGGTCTTCCCTATTGCTTCGTCTACACTCTGAAACGATACCTAAAACCTTTCTCACTAAACAAACAGCTGTTCCCCTTTGGGGGCGTTGTAGTCGGGATCGTCTCTGAGTAGTTTCCTTAAGGGGCGCTATATAAATTTCCGAATGGATGAATCACTGAATCGAAATGAACAACATTTAAACGAAATAAGTATTTTTTTCTTTAAAGCGACTGTGGAGCCGCGGATTGTGAAATCATTCTAACGAGATGACTGTATCTGTGAATAACTCACCTTCAGAGGACGAAGCGAACCGCAGCAGCAGCAACAACGGCAGCAGGGCCTTGGTCGGAAGATGCATCAGACAATGGCGTCTTTTGTCTCCCATGACAACATTCATCTCACAGTGACAACGAAAATCAGAAACGGCGTAGTTACAAACAGCTCATGATTGAACATATTCGATCTGAGCCTCTTGAGTTGTTGGAATTATGATCGTCATGATGAAGATTATCGTCATTGTTTTTGTTGTCGCTTGGTCGTCATCACTAGGCTCTGTTTAGACGTCCATCTGAGGAATCTTTGAGATCAATTTCGTTCTGATTGACTTCCTGTGTAATGAGACATTCAACCACGAACGGCAGTAGAGAAGAGTAAATATCTGAGCAAAATTAGACACAATCATCTGCCATACTCTAAGCGGCAGAAGCCGCCAGAGACAAATGAACCTAGGGCACGGGAAGGAAGAGAGACAGCAATATTGCTCCTAAGACGCATTGCCTTCATAGGCTCATGAAGCAGCTGTAATGGAAGCAAGCAGACAGTTGTTGAAATTCACTGAGAACGCCCATGTTTTGCACTTCCTTCAGAATAGGAATGCACAAAGAACGATACATGGTTAAAAAACGACATATGGCTAAAGAACGACACGTGACTAAACAACGACACTTGTCTATCGCAAATCGCATAGAATTGCAGTATAACCAATGGTAGGACCGATCAACTGAGTTGACGTTCAGTCGTTCGTTCGGTTGGTTTCGCCAAGGAGAGAATGAATGATCTTTGCATCGTCTGCTGTGATATTCAACGCCTTCGCCATTCTCGTTTTTGGTTTCAAAGAGCGACCAAAATATAGACAGATGCAGGCATACTGAGGCGGAAGAGCAGTAGGAGAGACAAGGATAGAAAGCAGAGACTGGGTGCACTTAGAGAAGAACCGACGACGCCAACGACGATGTGACTCAGAATGGAAGAACATCATCTCTACACAGACGGGATTCGCATTACTCTTCCATTCCATTCTACATTGTTAATCCACCAATCCTTCAATTGTTCTGACCATATCGACCAACTCAATGCCTCTTTCTTCATTTATTTCCATTTGTCTACCTGTCTGTCTATTCGTCTGTCCGTCCGTCTGTCTGTCTCTGTCTTTCTTCAACGGATGGTTGTTCTCTTTCTGCAAACCCATGCATGTCCAGCGGCCAGATACAGATGATGCACTGGTGAGATACTTCCACCGATATTGGCACTTACCTCTGCTGTACTCGACTCGTTCTCCTTCCAGATGCTCCATACGATTGATTCCCAGCGGACTCGATCTGTTCTGTCATTCGGACGGACTCCTTCTTCTTCGTTGCCTATTGGCAGAGTGACGTATTCCTACGCCTGGTGCTTTGGCGTCTCCTCGCTCGGTCGGTCGGTCGATGACGTTCATAGATAGGTCTTCAAGCGCCGATGCTTCAGATGCGGCGTCTACTGACACACCTCTCCTTCTCCTCCTCCTCCTCACTTCCTCCCACTCCCACTCCCACTCCCACTCCTCCTGTGGCGTGTTTCCCGTGACGGGAGCTACAGCGCTGTAGATACCGTTGGTGCTGCTGAGGTGCCAGGGCGTTTATATTTGGCTTAATATAATCGCCGCTGGTTAGTCTGCGCTTGCGCTTGACGCACGACGCCTGGACAGAACCAGAGACGAATGGACCTCGACTGACCACAGACTGACCACCGACTGACCACGGCCGCATATGCTGCTGCGGTGGACCGACCGACCGACCAACGGCCGTTACGTGTGTAATCAATGCAGAGACAACGGTGACTGTGGCGGCGAATGTTCAGTTGTCTGTGGGTGACTGAGAAAGAGGATGATTCGGACTCAAACACAGGTGCCAACGCAAGCACACGCATACATATCATGCACATACCTACATATACCTACATACATTATATACTCCGCAATGTGATCGTTTTTTTCTGTCGACGCATAATTTATATAAGTATGTATATGATGCGTTAGTGCATGCGCCGAGCTGAATGGGTGGTTCTAGCAAGGGCAATTCGTAGCGGACAATTCGTCGCTGACAATTCGTCGCGAACAATTCGGCACGGTCAATAGTAATAATAATATGAAAATAATAGTAAATGCTTCATTAAGCAATTCGCCGCGGACAATTCGTCATACAAATAAACAGAAATATTAAAACTAAAATATAAGACTAGACTTTCAAGTTTTTCCAAATTTTTAGGCCTAATAGCAAGTTTTAATGGAATATTTACGCTCTAATTAGGACCTATGAAATCATGAAGTTACTCTTATCTAACACATTGTCAACTAAATGTTAATAATTTTTTTTGATAAATCCTCTCCGAAATTTTTCGACAATTTACTCATTGTAAATCGTTACAATGAGTAAATTGCTTATTCCATTAAATCGACGACAGCTAACTTCCCCGCATTGACACTATAGAGACATTGAAATTGACCGCGATGAATTTTCCACGCCGAATTGCCCATTTTTCTCCGTCGAATTGTCCGCGCCGAATTATACTGCGACGAATTGTCCGCGATGAATTGTCCGCGACGAATCGTCCGGTCGGTAATCGAATAGGTGTTTGGCAGTGTGTCTTTGCATATGTAATTAGTTGACCGGACAGGCGTACCCTGGGCATGCGTGGCGCCAATATTAAGTTGCTTTACGGAGTCGATTTGAACTGTGTACAGTGTAGGGCCCATGGTAGTTATAGCCGATTCGAAAGATTGAGATGAAGTTTAGGCTCAAAGTGTTTCCTATGCTTTATGAGAAAAGAGAAATGTGTGAAAACTTTGAACGGGCACAATGTCAATCGAAAGACAATTTGTGCAAGAAATTGGTTATCTATATATTGAAGAATAAGCAGAAAGCTTGAGTGAGATCAGAGAGCATAAATTAGCACTATCGGTAGCATCGTCTGTGGGATAATAAAATACGACTGTGAGAGAAGGCCTATAAAGCGACGAAGAAAATCGACGGTTGGATTGGATGTACGACATGAACGCTTGACCAGTGAGGTACAAACATTGGCAGTTTCAAATAAGTAGGCCTAAAGAACAAACCCCTAGACAACCCCAGCAGGGAAGCAAAATGGAGAAGCTTAATTAAGACTGAGAACCAAGCGGAAATAAAGATGACAAGTTTATGAAAAAATAAAACAGCATTTGTTGACGACTGGCTTTAAAGAGGATAAATAAATACCAATGGTTCAACGATCTTGGACATCTCAGAAGACGAAAGAGGAGACAACTGATGATGATGATTATGATGATGAAGATGACGATGATGAAAACGACGACGACGAAGTACGGCGTGAGGACATGTTTCAAACGACATACAATACATAAACATAGAAGCTCATCTTAACTATCTTATCATCTTACCATCTTATCATCTTATCATCTTAACTATATGCCACTTTTATATAAAAAACACGTTCACACGTGCAAACAAGCAAATATGCACGTTATATACATATATATATATATAGATACGTATATAGACATTGGCTTAAAACACTTATTATATGCACACGAACATAAGAAAATTAATAATACACAAATGTATGCAATCATAATGTATGTTCAAGCATGTGTACATATATGTATACACGAAATAATATATGCATATAGGCCCAAGCATACATTTTATGCATAAATGCATACATGTATATATACGTATCTGAGTTATTTCCGACGGTCAAACATACGTAGACCTACACATAATAATTTATGGAGAGGGAAATGTATTCATTGGCTGAGGTGCTAGGGATTCGCAGACATGAGGCGACGCCGTACATGGCTTGTTGTTGACGCCACTGTTATGTTCCCCGAATGAGAAAGAGGCAGAGTTACAGCCAGACAGAGAGACGGATCGAGGTGGTCAAACGGTAGGATCGAGGAGAGCAGGAGATGGACAGCGATTAGGGTCAACTGGTGAAATGGAAAATCTAAATATCATAACAAATGTCCGTCAATCGTCATCATTACGATATTAGTCACGTGGCCTCTGATAAACAGCAGCCGAGCAGCGTCACCTGCCGACAAATGCTTCCGTTCCAGACGCTAATGTAACATACCAAAACGAGTAAGTTGACCTCAATGTGGTCTATGGAGATCGTTAGCTATAGCTTTTCACCAAAGAAATACTTAAACAATAAAGTGCTTAATTATCGGTGCATAAAAGATCGGAGAATTCTAGGCTACAACAACGCTGTTCGAGAACGGCATTGCGGAATATGCTGCTTAATAGAGGTTTGACAATAAACGTAGACAGAGAGAAAGGCGGACATTAGGTATGCTTCACAAAATTATTATCTTGACATCTGTAATTGACTACGAGGTCAGCAAGCAGTTGCATAGCTACATCCTAAATGCCCATTAACAAGTTGCATGGCTACATCCTCAAGGCGCATTAGGCAGTTGCATAGCTACATCCTAAATGCCAATTAAGCAATTGCATGGCTACATCCTCAAGGCCAATTAGGCAGTTGCTTGGCAACATCCTCAAGACCAATTAGGCAGTTACATGTCAACATCCTCATGGTGCATTAGGCAGTTGCATTGCTACATCATCAAGGCCCATTAGACAGTTGCATTGCTACATCCTCAAGGCCCATTAGGAAATTGCATGGCTGCATCCTAAAGACCCATTAGTCAGTTGCATGGCTACATCCTCAAAACCAATTAGGCAGTTGCATAGCTATATCCTCAAGACCTAATTAGGCAGTTGAATGGCTACATCCTCAAGGCCCAATAGGCAGTTGCATGGCTATATCCCCAAGGCCCATTGGGCAGTTGAATGGCTACATTCTCAAGGCCCATTAGGAAATTGCATGGCTACATTCTCAAGGCCCAATAGGCAGTTGCATGGCAATATCCTCAAGGCCCATTGGGCAGTTGCTTGGCAACATCCTCAAGGCCCATTAGACAGTTGCATTCCTATATCCTCAAGGCCCATTAGGCAGTTGCATGGCTGTATCCCCAAGGCCCATTAGACGGTAGCATTGCTGCATCCTCAAGCCCCATTAGGCAGTTGCATGGCTACATCCTCAAGGCCCATTGGGCAGTTGCATGGCTACATCCTCAAGGCGCATTAGACAGTTGCATGGCTACATCCTCAAACCCAATAGGCAGCTGCATGGCTATATCCTCAAGGCCCATTAGGCAGTTGCATGGCTATATCCTCAAGATCCATTTGGCAGTTGCATGGCTACATCCTCAAGACCAATTAGGCAGTTGCATGGCTATATCCTCAAGACCCATTAGGCAGTTGCATGGCTACATCCTCAAGACCAATTAGGCAGTTGCATGGCTGTATCCCCAAGGCCCATTAGACGGTAGCATTGCTGCATCCTCAAGCCCCATTAGGCAGTTGCATGGCTACATCCTCAAGGCCCATTGGGCAGTTGCATGGCTACATCCTCGTGGCCCATTAGACAGTTGCATTGCTACATCCTCAAGCCTCATTAGGCAGTTGCATGGCTACATCCTCAAGGCCCAATAGGCAGTTGCATGGCTATATCCCCAAGGCCCATTGAGCAGTTGAATGGCTACATTCTCAAGGCGCAATAGGCAGTTGCACGGCAACATCCTCAAGACCAATTAGGCAGTTATATGGCTTCATCCTCAAGGCCCAATAGGCAGTTGCATGGATATATCCTCAAGGCCCAATAGGCATTTGCATGGCTGTATCCTCAAGGCCCATTGGGCAGTTGCATGGCTATATCCTCAAGGCCCAATAGGCAGTTGCATGGCAACATCCCTACATAGGCTGCACTTTCTCATGTTTGATAGAAGTGTCATAACCTTAGGTATAAACTTCCGCGGTGATACATTAATGCAATATGTTTCGTAACGTGTGTTGAAAGACTCTGGGCGCAACTTGGTTACCGAGTGTCTGAGATAAATTATTGCATGACGGTTCCGAAGTACATTGCTTTATGGGAAGCCGTATTCTGGTAGTTCCTTCCTGACACAAGTAATTAAGTCTTCTGTACAATTAACACTCATTTGGAGTTTGCATAGAAGGGATAAAGTTGAAATGGGTATCTCGTCTGATAAATAAAGGTAGGGCTATACGATATGCAAGAAAAATGAACTCTTATTTGAGGGCTTCCACTTCTAATAATACAATATTAAATCAAAAACCACAATTGAAAATGGACAACGTTGTGAACTGGTAGCGTAATACCAAGCACCACAGGTGTACGTGTGTAGGAAGGAAAAGGCGTGCCAATATATAGGTGCCATGCACTAACAATTAAATTTTAATTGCGAGTGCAAATACCAGAGCACCCATATCTCTTTCATTCAACGACGCTGTGTTACAATTAAGATAATTAGCATTCTCCTTCTCCTCCTCCTCCTCCTCATCCTTATCCTCCTCCTCCTTATCCTCCTCCTCCTCCTTATCCTCCTCCTCATCCTTATCCTCCTCCTCATCCTTATCCTCCTCCTCCTCCTTATCCTCCTCCTCCTCCTTATCCTCCTCCTCATCCTTATCCTTATCCTCATCCTTATCCTTATCCTTATCCTCCTCCTCATCCTTATCTTCCTCCTCATCCTTATCCTCCTCCTCATCCTTATCTTCCTCCTCATCCTTATCCTCCTCCTCATCCTTAGCTTCCTCCTCATCCTTATCCTCCTCCTCATCCTTATCCTCCTCCTCCTCCTTATCCTCCTCCTCATCCTTATTCTTATCCTCATCCTTATCCTTATCCTTATCCTCCTCCTCATCCTTATCTTCCTCCTCATCCTTATCCTCCTCCTCATCCTTATCTTCCTCCTCATCCTTATCCTCCTCCTCATCCTTATCTTCCTCCTCATCCTTATCCTCCTCCTCATCCTTATCCTTATCCTTATCCTCCTCCTCATCCTTATCCTCCTCCTCATCCTTATCCTCCTCCTCCTCCTTATCCTCCTCCTCATCCTTATCCTTATCCTCATCCTTATCCTTATCCTTATCCTCCTCCTCATCCTTATCCTCCTCCTCATCCTTATCCTCCTCCTCCTCCTTATCCTCCTCCTCATCCTTATTCTTATCCTTATCCTCCTCCTCATCCTTATCTTCCTCCTCATCCTGGCTCCTATTTTCTCCATCCCTCAACTGACGCTTTGTTTCTTTTCTGACCTTTTCACTCTGGGTAAATATTATCACGCATTGGCGTCAATAACGAGCCATACACGCATGAAGTCTCAAACGCAACGGTGTGTGACTTTCATAATGCTCCGTCGCTGGTAGTGTCCATCGCACTATTTTCTCAGAATGAAGTTGGCGCTACCAGAGTATCGTTAACTTAATGGCGGAGTAAAATGGCCACGGATATTAGGACTTAGTAAGCTCTACTGACACGTTTAGCGTTCACTAAAATCAAAAGCCACGAAAGTTGTTTTAACTTCGTGTGTATGTGTGAGTGCAAGGCCATTGCCCTCAACGCCCTCAGTGTCTTCAGTGTCCTGACTATCCTCACTGTCCTCATTGCCCTCATACCTGTGCATCCGAAGCCACCGATGACATGAACACTTTCTTTCAAACGTTTACTCATTAATGCTAAACACTGTGCGACAATGAAATAGACGATTGATGTCAGTGTCTGATGTCACTGTCTGATGTTACTGTCTGACGTCAGTGTCAAGTGAATCCTAAACGTTGCGTTGAGTAGCTTTACAAATGTAACGAAGTGCCATTATAGGAATAAATATTCGCTCTCTATTTAATTTGAAATCGAGAGAACGTTCACGAAACTCGTTGAGATGAGAAATGATCCCTTGAAGAAAATGATCCCTTAAACGAACGTGACGCTATATCGAGCGTCATTCCTCCTCCGATTAAGACCCATTCTCTGATGTCAGCTATATATATATATATATATATATATATTAGACCACTACGTCCCCGAACGAGCAGAATGTTCTGATAACTGTCCTAAGATGATGTCATTGAAACCCAACTACTACTCCAAGAGGTGACAATGAAGTGTAGAAACCTTCACCTACATTGTCAGAGTCAGAAACGTGAACATTATATATGAAACATGGATGTGATTCTTGTGTGAATAGCAGACAGAAGCAAGGTTTATTCCATTACCGCTATGTCAGACTGACAGCCACTGACTTCATTCGCTAAGCAGCTGTGTCGGTTTCAATATAATAAACGCAGATTCTACTAATATTTAAGGTAATAACAGGCACCTTGCTGGATTATAAAATAATGAAAGAAGCTACAATGAAACGATTCAGCGAGAGTTGTGAAAGGCAAATTAAAGAAATTAAAAATTAAAATAAGTTGGCAAATTAAAGATATCCAAGATTAAAATAGGCAAATGCTCTGCATTAGCTCATCATGGATATCAATGAAGCGTTCGTTGTTTTGAGATCACATAACTGGAATCATAACTGCGGTTGCTCGTAACACGCACATAATTATATGAACCACCATCAGAAACATTGAGTGATTGAGGGATTTCTGCGCCAGATTCCAAAGTTAATCGATCTATTCTTAACTACTGATTGGAGTTTAAATGAAAATAACATTGAAGGAGTTCAAAATAAACTAATATTGAAGTCTGCTCTTTGGTTAGACCGTGACGTTGTTTTCCCAGTGATCTCTGGTTTATAGCACATTTTGCTAGTTCTCCTAAAGGCTAAATGCGCTATATTAAAGCCCCAGATACATACATAAACGTCTCCAGTTGCGACATCTGTGGAAGTGTTTGGATGGATTTCTGCTGTTTTCTGCATCGGTTGTTTTCGTTGAGAGTTGAGAACTGTTACCTGTTCTGATGCAGATGTTTTGCTAACTGAAGACATCTCCAATGTGATGAACAATTCTCTTCCGAACCATTTTATTAGAGATGATTGATGTCATTGTTGCTTTTACATATTATTGCATTATAATGACTCGCGGCTGATAATCAAAAACATTTGGTAGCATATAAACATCAACGTCTAACAACTTTCAGCTGAACTGAAGTTTCAGAATTGATGAGTATTAACTTTTAAAGGTTGGCCAATGAATATTTAAAGCTTTTCGTTACGTAATCATAGCCATGTTCAGATCCAATAAGTTTCTCCACATCAATTAATATCCACAATGTCTTAAATGTAAACTGTAACTTATAATAAAGCACTAAGCACTAAGCACTTGAGGCTTTGACCACGGTCTGGGTCTCATTGGGCCTCATCTCGATTTGTCCTTCATGCATTTGCTGGTGCAATAACTTTCAGACGATATCTATCACTCACAAAGGTTCTCGTGCAAATTCATGATTACCGTTGTAGAATAAAATAGATTGTGAAGTCAATGTTAAGTCAGGTGATGAAAATTGTAGGATGCACCAGAATGAATTACACGCAAACACTTTTTCTATATTGAAGTGAAATTAACGTAAACATAGCATTTGTGGGAGGTCTAGGCCTGTGGTTTCCACAATTCAGTTTTCATTTATCGTGAGTAGATTTTCTAACGTAAAGGAGCAGAGGGGCCTAAACCTGTGGTTTCCAGGCGATTCCCGCATTCAGACTTCATTTGTTGTGAGTACAGGTAATGTATAACATTCAGCCATAGCACCGCATAATACAAGTACACAAGTTGAATAAACCAGATCACAATGGAAACTAATATCCTGAACAACTGCCCAGTAAAACATTAATAAATTAATTTGATGTTCCGGAATCGTGAATTACTGGTATTTCGCGTTTCTACGCAGTTAGTTGTTAATTAGGGAACCATTGAACCTTGACATCGAGTATATATACCTCTCTGAACAAGAATACAAACGTTTTATTCAAAATAGCAAACTGTCATAGCATATAGTATATCATTTATATATATATATATAGTATATCATAGTATGTCATAGTATAGCTGCAACTTAATGAACATTATATGGAATAGATTATTTCTCCCTATCGAGAGACTGCAACCAACCAAAACAACAATAATCCGGAACTAGGCAACATTGATTTATGTTCTCTTGGAGGAGATGTGTTCATACAATGCTGTGCTTCGAAATTCAATATGGCGTGACAGTGTAAATCGGATATTTACATGTGCACCCTCCTGCATCTAGAACAGTATGACTGATGAGACTCGGCTCTAATGGTCGCGTGTTCTTATGCAACATCAATTGAAGGGTATCGCAAAGGAATGGACTATAGAGCTTGCACCGAGAAGCAGCAGCATTTGGATCTCAATTCTTAGGAATTTGCTGTTTTAGCCTCGGCATATCGGGATCGGTGTTAAATTATTCCGTCCTCAGAAGTCTCGTTCATAATTGAATTCGCTAGGGGCGCATGCCTAGCAGAAGGACAATTCGACAGTCATGTCCTTCCATGGATTTTGAAACACCGGACACTCGCGATTGATACTTGGTCAGTTATTATAATATTAGTTCGTTAACCAATGGACCATGACACAAACTGATCAACAACAGCGGCAATGACAAGGACAAAATTAATAATAATGCATCTTAAATCTATTTTAATTAGGCTAATTAGTATGGCCAGAACAGAGCCAGATGACACTGTCCACTCTGTAAGCCACGTGAGTCACAGGTAGGCTAAATGCAAACAGCGTCGGATGTACATCAAGATGCTATCTCTATATATAAAGATTCTGTCCCGTCTGTCCGGCGATGCATTTGCACAGTTTTGCAGCTATTCACTCCAAACCCTCAACCGTTCGCTCGAGGAACACCTGGAACACGCAGCCGAAGGGTTGCTGAAACCAGCGGCCACCCTCTTCCTGCTCTTCAGGGCCAAAAACCTCTCTCAGGGCTCCCACGACGACGATGACGATCACGACGATTAACAAGCATCATCATAGCTTTCTTTCAGCCGAGTCATCGTCTGTTGTGTATTACGAACGAAAAATTTATTGTTCAAATAACATCGATATAAAATTAATGTCTGATGAGGAAAGAACGGAGAATAAGACATTCGATCGATGCAATAAATGGCCAAATAATGAGAGCACTTGTAAAAGGCTTTAGATACTTAGCAGTCATTAATGTCCTGAAAGTCGAGGATTTAATGGATATTCCTTAAGTCGACGCATGTGCTGGGATATTCCATCCGAAGCTGTTGAAACTGTTTCAGGTCAAACCAATAAACTGCTTGAAAACCCCATGGGGAGGGGTCGATGAGAATCTCGCGATTTATCAATAGTCACGATGAAAGCGTCAATCCAATGAGATCAATCTTTGGGTTTTTTCTGCTTCAAACCAGACCGCACTGGTCTTGGCCTCTTGGGACCTTGTGGAGAATGACGCCTATGAAATCAGGTTTGCATTCATTGATAGACAGCGCGAAATAATTTTGTCGGTAGTTTGAGTCAGCATGTCGTTAATAAATTTGTGAATGTAAACAATTTTAAATTAAAATTCTAAATAATATTAGCACAATGTGTACGAAGCCTTAGATGTGAGTGCCACTCAATACTCTATGCTTATGTTGATGTCTCTAGTTGGAACCATCTTCTGCAAGAAGTACGGCTTCAGCTCCTCAACTTTCATCTTCCTCTGTTTCGGAAACGCAATCTGATTTGCTTCATACATTTGTCGTGGATTGACAGCGCGAAAGAATCTCCAGGATGTCAATACATAAATTAGTACTAGAAACATGGGATTGGAGCGCCTCTGAATCTCTGAGTGACGCTATCTAAATTGTCAATCAAACTTACAACGAAGTCGTTAACAGATAAGTTATAATAATCCTTTTAGCTGTTCTGTGCATGGGCCAATCACAAATCACAAGGTTCCAATGCTGGCTGATAGACTAAGTGAAGTCTTCATTGGCTGAACAACTCACATGTACCTTAGCAGACCTAAACTGGGTTCAGAGCCACACTGAAAAGTGTTTCTGGGTTGGTCCTTTTCCTTGACTGGCTCTACATGCCGTCTGCCACGAACTCACCTATATTCTAGGAAAGCTGAATGGACTCAATCGTCGCTCTCAGCCAGTAGGGTTAGCCATTTAGGGGTGGATGTCCATTGTCAAGGAAAAAATATCATGTGAAACTTACATCGATTATTGATCATAAAACGTTTTAGTAAAATTAACCAGTAAACGTATTATAAGGACTTCGGTTAATAACAACGAATATTGTGCTATATAGTTAATCTTATTGACGCTATTATTCTTTTTACTTTTTATCGTTTCGCTATCTTCGTTCGCTCATTGTCTTGCTCATTTTCTTGTTATATGATCAAACATTTACTGTCATGTTGTTATAATTATTATCTCTTATGAACTGTAGAGTAACTTCATGCAGACAAATGTTTTCCCATAGTCTAGATTAGAATTCAAGACCTGGTCGTTATTTACTAGTGAACTTATTGCTTCATAGATGTCGCTAACCAAGAACCTCAACAGTTAATTAATAATCGGTTTAGTTAATGTTACTGTTGTACACGAAATGTCTATAAAATAACTTAGGTTTAATAATACGTAGCAAATCAAAGACTGTGTGCTTAATAACTCAAGTATAAGCGCCATAATATAGACCTACAAAACTTTCGAGCGACGGTTCGAGTGATGGACAGTCACTTGGGAAGTTGTCAATATTATTATAGATGGTTGGGTTGCCTAACTTGGTGTGACCTCCATCGCTCTATTCAGATAATGTTATTCAAAATGTCGAAAATCGTGCATAGGTTAGTGAGCGTGAATGATTTGACATGAGACCGATGTATCGATCAACCGCAGCAACAGATGACCCACAGAGGAAGTTCATGAGGCTGCAGCGTCCCTTGGATCCATCCATCCATCATCTGACGACAGATATCGTCGAACTCTTGCCACTCCACGTCCAAAGAAGTGCAGGGAAAGCCAAGGTCTAGTGCCACCGAGTATCGACATCAAACAGATTTTTATATAGTGCAGCACGTCTAACACTGTAGAGCAAAGTAATTGACTTCCGCTGCGGTTGCAAAGAGACACCAACAACCACCTGCATCAACAACCACCTGCAGCAGCAGCAACAACACCGCCTGGCTGAAGGATGAGGTCCCTCTGCCACTCGGCCTCTGTCAAAGTAGCAGACGATGGATGAATGGATTACAATATAAAGGTCAGTTACTTTTACTAACCGAAAACTGTTACAGATATGTGAATAAGATGGAAAGAAGGAAGTGGCACGACGCAGCTGCTCATTCCACGCAATTCTCCCACAGAGGAGTTCCAGGCTTGGCACTTGCTTTGATACTGTCTTGTATCCGAGGCGGCATTGTATTCCACGTTAGCCTCTGCTCACCGATTTTTTCTGATTAAGGCTCCTGTAGGTAAGCTGATTCCTGCGACTTAGCTTTAGTGGGCGCTGTAGAAATGTCGAGATT
The DNA here is from genome assembly GCA_959347315.1 of Bimastos eiseni. Lineage (NCBI taxonomy): Eukaryota > Metazoa > Annelida > Clitellata > Crassiclitellata > Lumbricidae > Bimastos > Bimastos eiseni. The sequence continues at coordinate 17,602,747 of OY365810.1, forward strand.
ACGATTTAGCGATTTTTCAGGGTTCCTACTGAGCTTTTCCACCTCGCGCATAGCACCTTAGGTGCTTCGGGCACAGCCTTCACCACTAGCTAGCCTCTGACGGTTGGCAAGTGAAACGAAGCTGACGTCATCCACGGATAGCAAAAATCATCACCACGATCCGTGTTTAGGACACTAAAAACATGATTCATATTTATGTTTTGTATTAGGGCGCTACATAAATATGTGACACGCTTTATGTTGCCTTTTATGTACCCTGTCTCAGTCTGTCTGTCTCCCACGTCCACAATATATATATATATATATGCCGTAGTAAAGTATGATGTATATATACATATATATATATATATACACACATCATACTTTACTACCGCAGATCCGCAGATGCCCAAATGAGCCATTAGCGTTGAGCGGTACTAAACACCGCGAGAGGTTAATGTGCAACAGAAGAAAATTATATTCGACCACTTCGTAGAAGGATAAAACATCTGAACTAAAAATAAAAAATATGATAACGAAACTAAGGAATGTCTAATCAGTCATCGAATGAATGTTATTGGTAAACACTAGCTTTTAACACGTGAAGAATCACCGGTCGGATAATATTTTACCTCACGATTCAACTGCACCTGGCACTGCTCGTTCTAGCTATTAACCCATGAATAATCACGGGTCATACTTTATTTTAACGTTGCCATAGTAGTGGTGAAAACACTTTGACGCAGAGATAAAATAGGCCTACACATTAATTAAACGAAGCGGTCGACGAACTGCGTAACCTACACTGCAAGTTCGCAGCAGTCAATACTAAAATACTCAAAAATACACATTACCCATTAAGTTTCTGTTTAGTTTTAATAATTGAAAATATACTTACATTACACGATGAATTTAACTTTAGTAACTGCATATATACTTATATAGATGCAAATTAAAAGTTTTGGAACGCGAACAGTGACTTTTCAAATATTTCCCCTCTCATCGCCAGCTGTGGAACAAAATGACCCGAGTGGCGACTAATGATAGATTGTTTGAGGTCATTATAGCTGACCCACATCACGTGTTGCGAATACATCCGTCAGAGACACACACACGGAGTGACAGATACCATCTGATGACACATGCTGGCGAAGCGTAGAGGAGGCGAGAGATGGTATTCGCCTCTGCGACCGCCGACAGAGCCTCAGTGGAAAGCCCATGGCTTCGTAGCACCCTCAGTGTATGTAGCGAGACGGTGCACGTCACCAATACTCTGTTGCCATGTGATGTGACCCGCAGGTCCCCTCGCAGGATTACACCAAGGATGAGCATCTCCCATGCTCTTTCAATACCCAGTAGGCCTATACAGAGGGACGGATGAAGCGACGGAGGTAGACGCCGAGCAGCAATCATTTCCTTCGACATAGACCTGAACGGCCCGTAACTCACCAGCGGTCGTACCCCACATAAAAGCCGGGATGATCAGGTAGCTTAAGTGTCGTCTGCTGATTTTGCTCTTCTGTTACGTCCATTCACCGGCTGTAGGTCAGAAGCGTTGACCACAAATTCCGGTGGGCTCAAACCAGATCCCTGGATACTGCTGGCGTTGATAAATGCTACTGGTGATCGTCGTCTGACAAAAAGTGTGGCGTGTCGCCGGTCTTGAAGAAATTCAACTAACCAGTTGAAAAGACACATCAAGCTGCGTCATGACGACAAACGCAACGTGTTCAGTAGTCATGATTGCTTGTCCTGCATGTGACGGGTCCTTGACCCATCCCGCCGTCTTTAGATAGAGCTGAGTATACAGTTACAGATAAAGGATGATGATCTAATAATTAGATGGGGACACGTGGCAAACATCGCAAATTCCGAGGACCATGTTAAACTTCCAATTAAAAGGAGACATTCAAACCGAAAAAGCATTCATGAGCAACGCTGCGATCCCATCAGTTGGAGTTTCGCAAGCTCTCGTCTAGATATTATCACGTCACCCCTAAGATGTCAAAAACTACTCGACCGAAACGGCAGAAACCACCGAAAGGGACCCTGTCATCTATCCCGGCACTGAGAACTGGGGACGTGTCGGCGAAGAATTATGGCTCATCCAAAATGGAACTGAAACTCTATCGGAGATCAAACACTGGATACCCACATTAAGGGAAAGTCACCCACATTAATAAGTACCAAGCTGTTCTTGCAACGTCCATAGCATTATTGTGTTAAGTGACAATGCATCCCTATGTTGACCACTTCCACGGGTACCACGGATACCAGCATTTACCATGGTCATTTCTGCAGGTTTGGTCTTTCTGGCATTTATCAGCTGCACTCTTCCTTGGAATGCTTACGATGTGGTTTTGCTCAGTTTATGCATATAATATCCATTGTCATGTATACATTACGTCGCTCCTCGCTCTGGTTATTCCACCGAATCCAACAACCGTGAACCAGATTAGAAGTTCTGTTGCTGTCCGCTTCACTTTCTGCAATGAACTGACCTTCAACCTACGATTTTATGACCTTGTCTTTCCTATCTGTCGTATATACTTTCATGCGCTTGAAAACCATTGTTCTGTCAGGCGAGGGCGCTTCTAATTTGTTTCTATGAAATTGGCACCATCTAAATCTGCGATCATAGGTACAATTACAAGCAATGTGCACTCAACATTTTCTACAATAATTAATCATCCTATTGACAAATCACCGACATCCACTCTCTACTATTTCATGACCGCAGACAACGTCAGCAAAAACCGTCGCTCAAATCACGAGTCAACGTGAACATGCATCGAACGGCATCAGTTGCGCTGCTGTGACGTCAGTAAGCGCCCAATTAATCACGTGGGCGCTCGTGCGAGAAACTTTGGGAAATCGGTCAATGGTCCATTCAACGCACCGTTGGATGGGTCATGGACCAATATTTTGACCAATCCAAAATGGTTTCATATCATGGGGAAAAAATCCGAAGCTTTGTCGGAGGAATGCAAATCATCTTGCAATGTCAGTCCTACTTGTTCTCAGTCGATTGTCATGTCAATCATGTCAACCATGTCAATCATGTCAATCATGTCAATCATGTCAATCATGTCAATCATGTCCTGTCAATCGTCTTCGATCCAAGAATTCGCTGCACCTTGACATTTTGACAATTCTGTTCTGATTATTTGCCTCTCATACCCTCAATAACTGATTCAATGATAAATCAGTCGACGACTTCAAGTTGTCAGTCTACTTTGCTTCATTTGGTTCCCTTCCCTAGGTTCACTATGCCTCTACTATTTCATTCATTTGACAAGTCAAATCTAATCCTAATAATATCAACTATCTACTTCTGTTTAGGTGATTATGGGCCTATTAAGTTCTAAATGGCTACTAAGAAACTTGTAAATCTTTCTAAGACCGAATTCTTGTTCTTGGCAAACGTGGGCAATCATTCGAAGATGCTCATTGGCTGAGATACAATGGCAATTGAATGATTTCCTTGTTCGTCAGTCTAATATATGCACGTTGTTCTCTCGGTTAATATTCGACTACACGAACATCACGTCATTTGTCAATTACAATCAGAACAGGTGCAGAAAATCACAGGAAAAAGTGACCTGACATCACGACGATTGGATTACTATTATGGCACACTCCTCATTAATTGGCATCGATCTAAATAACCAGGGTATACTGGAAATAGTTGAGAAACATGTGGCCAGAGGCATGTCAAAGACCATCACATATCAACATTTGCTTTTATGGATCTTTCAGGTCTTGGACTCAAAAGGCTGCAACGCATCCAAAGCTCGTCAGCTCACACGTAATGCAGTGTGTGTTGAGAATGTTCAGCAGCCCTACTCCATCAGCTGCTTTGCTATGCACCTCCTGTGAGCTGTAGCCAAGTGTTCTCCTCTCGGGGAAGACGAACGACGCGGCCATTAGAGTGACCTTGACCGAGAGTCAAGAATGGCTATTCAATCTACCTACCAAGACACGACGAATGCATTTTCCACGTCCTCCTTGTACCTTGACGAATATCCGACGCACGTCATCTTCCACCAGCGTGAGAGACTACTCGTCAACGACAACGTCACGTGGCTGTGATCAGCGTTGACAGTTGTCGCTCTACTTATCAACGCAAATTGGTCCAGAACCTCTCAACATCCATGCCATCTGTCAGCTGCTATCGACTGAAATCTGTTGGTTGGTTCCACGCTTGTGTGTGGGTCCACCAGTGATGACTCTTTTCAGCTTACTCTGCATAGTTCTGCTAATAGACGTATTTTTAGTTAGATATCTTGTAGGGGTGATATATAAATGTTTGATTACATTACATTTGATTACATTACGAAAGCTACGAAAACTAATATAAAACACACCAGCAATGGAAGACTGCGACAAAATGACTTAGTAAGCTTACTTAGTATTATAGGGTTTGTAGTACACGTACGCGTAGACTTATTCACGCCTCTTATCCTACAACTATCCTATTTACCAGAGTTGTATGGTCTCGAGACAGTGTCTCGGTCTCAAGACGTCTTGAGACAGTTTTTTAGTATCTCGGTCTCGGTCTCGCAAGCCTGCTGTCTCGGTCTCGGTCTCGAGGTAGTGTCTCGAATTTTTAGAAACTGTCTTGAAGTGAATGTCTTGTTCTGTCTCAAACAAGCGGTCTCGATAAGTTTCACGTGAACTGTCTTAAAATCTTGCGCGGCAATATAAAAACAGTTCTCAGGAATTTGTACTATATACATTATAAGTTTCAAATTGAAATTAATAATAAACGTTATTTCCGAAAACTAAAACATTAGCATTTTACAGCATTTTATATAGGATCACTTGCCTTTTACTGTCTCGCACTGTCTCGTACTGTTTTGAACCTAGTGTCTCTGTCTCGGTCTCGGTCTTGGTACCTCATTGTCTCGGTCTAGGTCTCGGCACCTCACTGTCTCGGTCTCGTCTTGGTCTTGAAGTTTCAAGTCTTGCATACAACACTGCTATTTACAGCATGTAATAAGAACCTGCAGGTATAAGAAAAGAATGCGGCTAAGTGCTTATTTGCTTGCAGAAATAAGTCTACGGATGATGATCGCCGCCTGGAATAATTGCGGTGGACTGGCAAATGGAAACGCAGCCATCACGTTGCAAGTACTTATCCGTCAGAGCTGTCTCTGTTCCATTCTCATTCCGTCTGACTAGTATAGGCTATCTATTGCATTCGATCAGAGGACACTAATGAATCGTGTATCACATATCAAAACAACGTTGGTTTCCCAAACAGTCTCCGTTGATTCCTCGTTATCATCGCTCTGTCAATTCTTCGACTTAAAATTTCCTACCCACTGTACGCTGTCTAGCTTCTAGATTAGCTAAATTGGATTACAAACTCTTTCTTCCATCCGGTCATATCTACTTCATTTCAATCGACCATCACAATAAAGGCGCGTTAGATTAGACGTCAATACTTTTAAAACCTCATTACAGCTTCTTGTGAATGCGTTGCCTTTTCTTCCATGCTGTACACAACATTACTGTCGTCACATAGATGTGCTTCATATGCGTCAAATTCCACGAACATTTTCCAAAATGAAGGCGATAAATTCCTCTTTTGGCATTTTTAAACTCTTGTCATTGCAACAGGCTAATCAGAATTTCAAATGAATATGTAGAACTGATTTCAATGCACAATCCTATATTTTAATTTACATCTACAAAATGCGTGTAGATTTGTCATAGTCGTTATCGTCAACATTATTGTTAGTTTTTCCTGCGAGGCATTGCACATGGAATTCTTCAGATCTGCACAAGTTACGAGACAATTGTTCTGTAAATGTTAGTCTAAGTATAATTATGTTTCATCGGTAGTTGATCAATTCAAGGCTAACTTTTTTTTACTCGACTCAGAGTTTCAAAGGCCAATGACACAAGGTAGTACGATAACAAAATGCTATATATGTGGAGATTAATCCATTTTCTGTATTTATCATTATTACTATTGCTAGTATCGTTATTAACTTGCCTTAAAATAAATTGCCAACCACCACGACTTAATTATTCCGACACACAGTGGCCAATGCCACAATTTACTAGTCACGTCATTTAAAGTAGGCCTACTTTCAGACATTTAAATGCTTCATTAAGCAACTAGTGCAGTTATAAGTCAAGTAATTAATGCAAGCTTTTTTTACTTATGAAGATAGATATTCCACACTGGCCACGCTCAATATCAACCACGTATAACGCTCGACTGAGAGCACAAACTCGTACAATCGATTTTATATAGTTGACGAATGTAGGCCTACTGTAAATTCGCTGCTCAGATTTTACACATGACTTTTCAATCGATCCATTAAAATAATTCACAAACGGAGTTGGACAGGTCTTTTGTATCATAAGAGTTGTGGAATTATTATAAGGAGGCGACGATAATAAAGTACCAGCAACCAGATGCAGACCTTCTTACTTAATTACTACTTCACTAACTTTCATGTTAACTTATGGACCTAAGCTTAGGTATTTACTTATTTGTAAATCCCTACTTTATTTATTTCTTGCTAACTTACAGAAATAGGTAAACGAATAGACACATACTGTACATGTACATTATGAGTATAATTATACAGAACAAAGTGAATAGTGACTTGTATGTAATTATTGCTTCTACGTACAAAAACACATCCTTAGATGGAGCAAGGTTTTTGGATGAGGAATAGGAGGATAAGAAGAGCAAGAACAACAAGAAGAAACAAGAGAAAAACAAGAAGAAGCTAAAGAGGGGAAGGTATGCGTTCATCCGTATCGATGGATTGTCGTTGTGCATTGTGTTGAGGAGAAGAGACGACAGCGTCAATGTCCTCTCTCCGTCCTTCACCTAATTAGACCCACTGCACCACATGCATGCTGTTATTTCGTCGTTCTCTCTTCGTGCATCAACAGATGCTTCTGCTTCTGCTGGTTCTGTTGTTAGTTCGGATGAGGCAGCTGATCTCCCATCAAACATTAATTCGCATGAGTCGTCATCTTTCTGCTTCGAGGCAGATGGAGAAAATCGATACAAGAAAACAACAGGATGCTGGTCATTCTTTCCGTTCTGGTAAGACCTAAGCAGGCGATGAATAAGTTGCTAGGCCGGAAAGATAACAGAAGCAATAAAGACATATTTTATTGCAGGGTACACAAAGCAACAAATATCAGTTAACGCAAGGGACTAAAATACAACTAGTCAGAATGACATTATATTCGAGACATTTTGAAGATGAAAAAAGAACCATTGCAGCATTCACTTCTCAGGACAAAGATGTCGCAAAGACCAACTTCCTCTCGGAACATTGAAAGACCACTGCAAATCTCACTCCAGTATAATTCAGTCCGTGAGAGCAAATTCACAGTAAATGAAATAAAAGCGTCTCAAATGATCGTTTAATTTCAACTGACGGGAACTCCAATCTGGATGACAAACAACTGGAAAAAATTAATCTCAGTCCAGCAGATGAGAAAGTAGCAAACAGCAGAGACCAGGTTTACGATAGGAGTTAATGAAGGAAGAGATGAAAGCTTTAAAAAATAAACAAGCAGCAACCATAAAAGACCATGTGGTCACTTGACATTTATAACCAAGCTATATTAATAACTATATTGCGTGAAATGAGATTATTATGCAACGGTGAACACTGTACATCATTGAATAATTGCATCGGACGCCTGTCATGAAAAGGTGGTGAGGGAGATACAGCGAGAGAGAGAGGTGTAGAGAGAGACAGACAAACAGACAGAGACAAACAGACAGAGACAGACAGACAGAGATGGAGAGTTAATTCCGTCGATAATTACTTTGCATCGGTCGTCATCTTTCCAGGTGGGTGCCATTGGAAAATGATGGGCTCATTAATTGGTTGCATACACAAATATGGTTCCAGTCCATGCATCAATTGGACTCAATGGAAAGAGCCAGCCTAATATTCTTCCAAAGAACTCATTGGAGGTATCTTAAGACGTGAGACACTTTGATAATCCTTGATGTCGTGAGAGAAGGAACATACTTGGCCACGTGACCAGGGTGAAGCATAGGTCTGCGTCATAGTCAAATGGAGAACAACTGAACGACTTCAATGACCAAGTGACTAGAATTATCTTAAGCGAACCGACGAACGCAAAGCCTTAATTAAGTCCCGGGACAAATCGAAGAACTGCACGTTGCTAGGGACAGATTTTTTTTATTGTAAATGACTCTTTTTTGCTTGCCACAGCAGCACAGAAGAGATTAACGTTAGTCATTGTCGGTCGATTGAACAACTGCCAAACGTCTCTGCTTCGAAAGAGGCATTGACGGTGACATTATTAGCTTCACCAACCAACAACAGGCAGGGTGCTTATCGATTGTTTGCACGAAGACGTATGACCTACATAATTCTCTTTTCTATAGAAGTGTGACTTGATCATAGGCAGAGATGGAACAATGCAGATTGTTGCTCATTTTCAATGTTCTTTATAGATGGCTCACACTTCTGTGTGCAGATCCGAGCTGAATGCGATTATAGTTAAATTAACAATTATGTCTAAAAGGCTGTGGTTATAAGTTCTGATAGCCTAGGAGAAGTCTTTTGTCGAAAGATAAATAAAAGAACGTATCAGACAAGGAGCCAAAGTTTCTGGAGTAAGGTAGGCCACAGCCTGTGAGGAGACTCGATTTACATAGTTTCAAAAACAAACTGTGTGCGCCCACTAAATTCTTGTGTGCGCTGGCTCTACGGCGCGCGCGCCCACATGCGCACAGCTTGGAGGAAATATCACTCGTTATGCCCAGGTTTATCTCCGGGCCACAAGATATCCTCCTCCACAGGCAATCGAACTATAGGCGATTGAACGGCTTGAGTTCATGGCCTCATAGGTCATAGGTCATACTCGCAAACCATCCAAAATGCGTCAACTAAGCATATAGGCCTACATACAACGGACATCAAAATACCTGTTCCATTCTAGATCGCGCCTACAAAGAGCAGTTACATAGCCATGCTATAGCACCTTTGCCAGTTGACTAACTGTTTCCGATAAGGCGCTATATAAATAATCAGACATATAATATTATGCCTCACATGCATATTAAAATAATAATAGCCTGTCAGTGCAATATCAAAGAGAACAGAAATAGCGTATAATCAATGGCACACGAGCGCATACTTCCTGCAAACTCTGTGTTCAGCCATGATGAGCTTTGATCACGAAGAGGACTGACTCGAATGCAAAGAAGAACGCCGCCGCCGTCGTCGTCGTCTTCGTCTCTTCTGAACATCTTGATCTGAAGGATTTGGATAAAGATTCGTCGCTTGCGCTATTTTTGGCCGAGGCTTTGGCTTCATCTCTCTATGCAATTATTGTCACGTGGCTTTCTGTAATATTTAGATGTTTTGACATAAAGATAATTTCCTCTCTTGGTAACGGGCGGCTTTATCGTTCATCGTTTAATTGGTCAAACAAATTCCAGTGACTAAGTGGGTTGAAATGCAGGTAGATGGGAAGAAGAGCCTAGCTCAAGTTAACTGACTCAGTCCACTGTGGAACTTCAGGTTGACAAACGACAAATGGATTGAGAAGATTCTAGCGAATACTGAATATGTTCCTTTGTTCTGAAGAACAGAGAGGAATGTAGTACACATGTATAGCAATATTCAGTAAAACATGCTTGCATCGAAAATTCAGAGTTGTTATCAGCTTGATAAATTTTATCATATTATTACATGATTGGCTAATTGTTCAGAAGTGGGGTAGTTGCAGAATGATCCAATCAAAATTCGATTGTTGAAAATATAAAGGAGCAATTTTAATTTAATCTTGTAACCTTAAATTCATCAATTTTCAGCAGCAATAAAGAAAAATTCCCTGCAGAAATTGGTCCATAATTAATAACAACCTAAGTTTGTCTTATCTAAACAAAGAACACACAATAGTTTCCATTAGCTGGAGTGCAATGGCACTATAGCTATCTTTTATTCCTGGTTGGACAACGCTCGTAGAAAATAGAAAAATCATGATGTACTGCATCTCAAAAGCAATGCAACAATATATAGTGTAGAACCAGAGCTTTTCTAGGATTATACAGGCGGGTCGTCGAGCCCCACTGACTATATCCAAAAATAAGCGTGTGTTCCCCGGACGGGCCCCGCTAGCGGGATTCTTCCCTCTTGAGCCTATTTCATTCATGGTTTGTGATTGCTACAGAATGTTGAATACTACTGTTGCAACTGTTATAACGTGAATATTAAGAAAACATATCAATAGGAGCTGCTTATATAGAGGAATTCCGACAGCTATTGTTTAGTCAAAGTCTCTGGAAAATCGTCCAAGTTATTGCCTGCAGACCACATTTTGCAACTGTATGATCATATCAGCCTTATTTCAATCAAAAGTTGATCTTTTAAATTATGCAATCCATTTTGACTCTTGATCAGAGCCGACCATATTTACGTTTGAATCTATAAAAAGCCCGCCATCTTGTTCTTTAGAAGGAGGGTCTATTGTTTCATCTCCGTAGACTAGCAATACATAGGTCATGACAGGGAAAGCAATGAAAGCAATGAAATAAGGAGTAATGGAAATGATGTGCATGACTAGGAAGCAACCAAATGAAGCAAAAGTTGCGTAGTGACGACA
>OY365810.1:17615857-17858357 GCA_959347315.1 Bimastos eiseni
TTCTATAATTATGGCATGCGTAAGTATAATGTGAAGGACAATATCTAATTCATAGAGCCAAGCAAGTGGAGAAGATCTGACAAATGCTACTGTTCACTTTTGATAAAAACTAGAATCAGACTAATTCCTCTTTTGAAAAAAAACTAGAAAAAGACTAATTCTTCAGAACTGCACAAGTTCTGAGAAAATAACATGTAAAGGGAAAACCAAATAAACTATCCATCTATCCTATTCTTATTGCTGCATTCAAAAATCAAACACAAAAATTGGTCCATCTAAAAGAGGAATACAACCGCTACAGATTTAGCACGTAAGAGACAAATTAATCATCACTCATTTCTGAATGAAAGACTTTTGTTTTAAGTACAGACACAGAAGTTGGTAAGATTTCTAACACTAGTTTGTTGGTGTCTCTATCAGGATGACCTGTGATTCACGCCGTTCATGAATATTTCACTTGTATTTAAACTAGAGCATAGATTCTTCTCGCATGCTATAAAACGTCTCCTAACTTAGTATTGATATCCATGTCATTGAGATAATATAATTGTAATCATCAAACTATCAAATAGTCTACAAATAATACTCCAAAGAATTTCTGCCTAAGTTAGACATCACATCGATTTCTTACATTTAAAGTTCTCAGGCTTCCAATTGCATTGACCTGGGCAAATTCGTGTATCTCACAGAATCCTATAATTCTTCAATCAAGTCTGCTCTGGACGACGTTTCATAATTACGACACGTTCTGATTAATCCAGTGACTGGTTTGCAAATGCATATTACGTGATTGCTCACACTGAAAGGTCAGTGATATCGGTTTTATTTCGCAGTCTGCAGACATTGGCCACCCTCAGATAGAAGAGATTTCCACTGTAATGACAGATATCTTCGAATCTGATGTCCGGTTGATTGGATCTTTCACGGTTGACTCTTAGCCCAGAAGCCAAGTTGTCTCGTTAATATAATGTGCGCAGAGCAGCAATAGTCGTTCGTCGAGGTCAAGCAACTTGGGAATCTTATAGACGAAGCATAGCGCAAAACATTTTCTTGAAGCCGTTTCGTCCTTAATTGATAGGGAGTTGCTGAAAGAATTGTCGTAAGGTTATGATTAAACAATTAAACATTTTTAATTACAATGTTATTACAATCAGTGTTGACACGAAAGGTTAAGAAAAGCAAAGAAACAATAGACTGAGCCAAAGTGCCGCATAACATCGTCTAATAAAGTGCTATCCGATCAGAATTATTTGCAATTAAGTAATACTTTCCCCTTCACCTGAGCGAAATACCAACAGATGCCGAAAAGCTAGAAAACGCCGCAGAAAGATATAGTGCAGGGCTATACGCAATTTCTAAACATGCTGTGATATTCATTAAAAAAAATCACCTCATTTATTATTTAGAATAGCATACTTTTGACGCCATTAGTATTCAGTGTTGGGCACGAGACCAAAACCTCGAGACCAAGACCGAGACCATGACCGAGAGGTCCAAGACCAAGACCAAGACCGAGACCGGGTGGTCCGAGACAAAGACCAAGACCGAAACCGGGTAGTCCGGAAACAAGACCGAGACCGATGGTCCGAGATCAAGACCAAGACCAAGACCGACACTCTTTTTTATAAACAATTAAATTTATTAAGACGCTAAAACGGAATAGCACGCTTAAAACATCAATTTTATTGCTGACGAATACTAATTTTAATGATGGTCCAGAAAACAGTTTTACCGGCCAGTCCGAACTTTTGTGTGTTCAACTCTTGGCTTCGGCCGGAAACTATCACACAATAAAGTACGTACAGTATACGATAGGTAAATACTTTAAAACATCAGAACAAGTAGATTAACGTTCCGTTTGAATGGTGTACATGTACTCAGAATTGTAGGTTAACAATTTCTACACGTAGCCGACCACATAATATTAGATTGTTCCAAAAACTTTAAATTTGTGAAAGCAAATTGCCCACAGTGACGTGTATATATAGATGGTCAGCACTCCATAAATCGAACACAATCGCTTAGGGCGTAAACATCCGGTGTCTCTAATAATCGAAAATAACCGACAAATATCAAAAAATTGCTCTGATACGGCATATGACCAAGAACGCTAATCTAAGACTGAGACCGATCCCAAGATCGTTCCTTTAAGACCAGACCCGATTCTATGGATATTTCGTAAGTAGGCGGGATGTAATGTTGCCGTCCCCCACACACGCAATTTTTTTAATAAGAAGAAGATTTTAACGAGGTTCTGAGCACTATTAACTTGCTAAATATACTAAGCAGTGTACATTGAAATTCTAAATATGACAACATTCTATTGGGCACTTAGTATGGCATAGAAGAACTAGTAACATAATTTACAGAATTGTTTTATACTTTTTACAATCAAATGACACATTATTTATTTAAAATTCACTCTTCCGGCTTTCAACGCAGGTTATTCACGTTCGAGCCTTATTTTTTATAATCTGACCCAGACAATCGCTGCCTCGCTCTTCCTCTACCATCCGCCATTTTGTTATGATATTTTTAGCATTTAAGGAAATTAATATTAATTAAATATCCTATTTCTATTCAATTTAAAACTTTAACTTTTTATTTGATATTGATAATTATAAGCAAGGCGCTCATGACCGTAAGTTGAACTTAATTGATGAAATGTGATTCGAATAGGCTATAAAGATTTTGTTGAGCATGTTAAAAAGTCTCGAGAGAAAGCAGATGAACTATAATAATTCATTGAAAAGAGAAAATTTATCTCATTGAAAACATTTTTTATATTTGAAAATAATTTAGAATATTGTGATCTAAGAAAATATTATTTTCCTGCGCTATGCATATTTATTTAATTGAGTTCAAGACCAAGACCGCGGTTTAAGCAATATAAAGATCATCAAGTATTTATTGAACTCACTTTGTGTTATCATTTTCATTAGGTCTACTACATGTATAAATCACCGCTTTCCTTGTTACTCTCTTATCTCTCTACCTTTATGTTTGATGAACTTCATTGGCTCCTCTCCATGATCGCATACAATTTAAAATTCTCATTCTAATCTTCAAGTCTCAGCGGGTTCTTGCTCCGAGATACTTGGCTGATGTAATACTTCGGCCTCATTCAGCTTCCTCCCTCCGTCCACTTCGCTCGTTCAATAGACTTGACCTCTTGTTTCCTCGAACTAGAACAGCTATGGCTCAGTCTCGATCATTTGCTTCAATTGGTCTCTCTCTGTGGAATACACTTTCGCCATCTGTTCGCTCTAAAATTCTATCTTGCAGTCTCTCATCCTCTTTTGCTTTTCTCAAAACCTACTTCTTCCCGCGGAGCCTTTCGCACTGGCAGCGCTTCTGAACGGTTAACCCTCTAGAGGCGCTTTATAAATGTTAAAATACAATACAATACATAGCTGTCATTTGCAGACACTATTTCATATGCATATACTTGTGTATAGCAAGTGAGACGTATGCTTTCTTTAAAGTTATCATTTGACATAATGTAGGTGAGATAGTTCTTTATGAAAATTTGTATGGCGCCTCTTCAAGGGGACTAGACCTACTCAGAAGCAAACCCAATCCCAGCGCGACCAAATGAAACCGTCTGAAGAAAAGAGAGGAAATCTTGAGACAGGGTTACAGCAAGTGAACGGAGGCCAAAGAGATTCTAGATGAAGATAAATATTACACCTACACTCATATGATGATGATGATAATGATGATGATGATGATGATGATGACGATGATGATGATGATGATATTGATGATGATGATGAGGAGGAGGAGGAGGAGGAGGAGGATGATGATGATGATGATGATGATGATGATGATGCTGATGTTGATGATACACTAAATGTATAGGAACCTTCTTCATTGGTGTTCAAAGAAAAGCTTGCTTTTGTTTTGGTTCCGCATCGCTCTTTCTGGGCATCTCCTGGCTGACTTGTATTAGCTTGACTGACCCAATTAAGAAACCGAGTCCAGTGAATCATCAGCAGATGATGCTGTGCTTCTTCTCAGACCAACCAACCAAATTACTTAGAACTGCATCAACGTCAGCATCATTAATAAAAAATTCAACAACCAATCATCGCATTCATCATTTGAACTGTGTTTTCTTATGGCTGATTGTCTATAATATAATCTATGCTATATTATACATAATTATGATCAAAGATGATACATAGGTCCTATGTCTATGCAATGAATTATATTGTATATAGATAACATTGTTCTTGGTGAAAATGGCTGACATATTGATTGACGTCAGATTTATAAATAGCAAGGCAGACATATCCATTCTTCTCTCTTCTTCTTCGCTCTGCTTTCGCTTCTTGCCGGAATATGCGGTCATCATTAACGGAAGTCTCAATTGTATGTCTTCATACAGGACGACTTCTGTCGTTCTTCGACCACTAATTTGCAAAGGAACCCAGCAGAATAGACCGCTCGTTGACATTATGCGCACCTGCAACGATACAAACGAACAAACAGATGAACACATGGATGGAATGGATGGAATGGATGGAATGGATGGAATGGATGGAATGGATGGAATGGATGGAATGGATGGAATGGATGGAATGGATGGAATGGATGGAATGGATGGAATGGATGGAATGGATGGATGGATGGAATGGATGGATGGATGGAATGGATGAATTGATGGACGGCTGGATGGCTGGCTGACTGGCTTATCACTTAGGAATGCCCGTATCAAACGTGCAGCTGAGCGCAGAACATCTGCTCACACCAATGAATATAATACACAAGCGCATGTAAAAACGCACACGCCTATGTAATATGTAATTCAACTATATTATGTCGACAATTATGCAGCGCCTTCACTTGCGTCTATTTGTCTTCGTGCAATACCATGGCTTGTTCGAGTTTGGGTCGGGAAGTCTAATCATGGTCACCGGCAGATATAACACATAAAAGACTGATTTAGGCAGAATCTCATTTTAGCAACATCTATTTATTCATGGTTATGGATGGCCATCGCGGAGCAACGCACTGTATGACCTTCATTTTATCTGACAAAATATAGATTAGCGATCATAAGCTCACATCATTTATGTAAATGGTATATATTAGGCAGAGCCTCATTTTAAGGTGAACTTGCGATGTTATCTTCGCAGATCGTCCGATTAGATTTAGCTGCCTAAAGATTCAAAGTAATGGTCAAATAAAGTTGGTACTGTAGTCATTTAGGTCAGAAGTCAATCGCTGCTGACTGCGCTCTTAATTTATAAGTAATTTCGTAACGTAGTCTAACTTTGATCAATCCATGCGTCACTTATTATTAACGTTAGAGGGTCATTTAAGAGCAATTTCACAAATGCACCCAGGAAAATGGCAACAAGTAATTAGAACATATTTTATATTTATTTATTTATTTATTACAAGCAATTATAAGACGCCCCTTCCAGATTCCTACTCAGAGGCGCCTCGTGCGCTGATCTACGCGATGTGAATAACGATCAAATAGTCAGGCGAACACGAAAACACTCGAATAATAAATGTCAAGAAGAGTCACTATTGGCAAGGTCCCTCAAACACGAAAAACCCAGTCAACAGATTCTCATCTAGAACCGTTGGAACCGATGGTTCGAAGTTCATCGTTCTTGGTTTTCGTAGCATTTTGAGACTAAAAATTTTTTGACGTAACTCATCGAACAGAAGTCTGATTAAACTACAGGGTTCACATTGTCATCAACACACGTAATTAGAGGTCTCTGAAGAAGCTCGGATACATGCATGCACATTATGCATACTTAATACACAAAATGGAAACCATGCAGACAGTTCGACGGGCACAATTCGTCGCAGGACAATTTTACGGAGAAAACTGTACCCATTGTATCGATTTTGCAACAGTCAAACAACTTTTTTCCAAAAACTTTTTTACCAATGTGTTCATTAACCATTTTATATTTTTACTGCGTTAGATTAGCGTAATATTAGAGAGTATTAATTCCATTAAAACGTGACATTAAATATTTGGATAGACTTGAAATTCAAGTATTAGGCCTACATTTTATTTTTTATTTTGTTGTTCATTTGTACGTGCATTTACCATTTTATATTTTTATTGTCCGCGGCGAATTGCCCTAGAACCAAAAATGTATGATGCATAAAGCAGCAGGGATGGGTAGATGTCTCCACTCAATGACTACACACTCATCTCTTCTACAATAACAACCCGAAGGATGGGTAGATTCGCGCCACCCATTGTACACATCTCTTTCATCGTGCCAAGTAGAGATGAAACTGTGCCTGTTACAGACCATGCCATCTATCAAGACTATCTTAGCCCCTTATTGTCATTACCAGGCCATAAAATGCAGTTATATTTTGGCCTGAAGATGAACACTTTGTTAGTGAATTGATTTATTTGGATGAAATTGATATCTTCACATCAGAATAACTTAATTAGTACTATCCGGTAACCAGTGTTATATGATATCTATCTGAACAGAGTTAAGCTGTTTGACGGTGTTGATAATTAACTAATGAGTCAGCCAAGAAAGCAATTGCTAAAAAAAATGTTTTTGCATAGCAGTTACAAAAGCTGAAAATAAATTCCTGCGCAATATCTATTTGAAAAAATTCATTCATAAATTTACGTGTTTGCTTCTGTAAATTTGTTTATCAGAGTTTAACTGCACTAGGCTACTGGGAAATCATTACAACGATTGGAAGTACGTTGAGTAGTCGTATTGCGATCAAATGATGTCTCCATCTGTCTCCTAGAGTTACTTTTTCGTGTTACAAGAGTCAAGAATAGTGTTTAGACACAAACTAAATATCTATTTATCTATATGTGTAATGTACATAGCGACTCTTCCAGATGTCTATTTAGAGGCGCTTCCGACCCAGACCCTGTCAAGGAGGAATTTCTTGAGAAGTTTATGGAACTAACTGGACATGTGACGTCAATGTGTCCTCCGCAAGGAGACTTCTGTTTTCTTTAGAAAGCATTTAAGCTCCTTTTGGCGGAACTCCTCCCTCTCGTTCAGTGTCGAACTCATTTAATCCGTTGCTCACTCGGGACTTCACATCGGTCTGTGAGACTGATTGAGTTCTGTTCAATCAGTGTTTGTGTCATCCGGACCAATTCTCAGCATTGGACAATCATTAATCACGTTCTTGCGCTGCCGTTCTCTTACGAATTGCTCCATCGATGGGGCGAAATTTGGTTTGCTGTGTGAATAGCTAACAACTTCAGATTCTGTCTGCCTGGGCAAAGTCTTCGAGAGTCTGAAAATGCCTACAAAAGATCGGAGAGTAGTCGATGCTGTCAAGTCATTTGATGCCAGGCATCTCTTCCAGCAACTGCCATACAATACATTAACAGCAACAGCAGCATCAGCAGCATCAGCAGCATCAGCATCGCCAGCGGCACCACATACGTTAAATACTTGCGCGATACAAATCCGATGACGGGACATGAATCTTCGTTTGACCATCTCTGTGCAACCCTTCAGACATGATGCAGCGCTCGTGAATAAGCCGGTGGCCTGCTCTTCGCTTCAGAGTTGCGGTGTGTGAACTTGAAGCATGCCATTGAGATCACGAGTTGAGATGAATTAAGATTAGTCTGTATATATCGGCAATGATATTGGACTGAATAATAAAATCTGTTTCCTTCGATAATTGATAGCCATTACCGAAACTGCATTCATCACATCCGGGCTTCAAACGTTCGTCTTTGAATAAGCTTTATTCTTTCGACTTCGCACATAAAAACTTTTTATCCAAACTCCGATGCTGCAATTTTGGAGTGTAGGACAATTGCCCCCCGGACAATTACCCCTAGATTTTAGGTAGGACATTTGCCCTCCCCCCTATATAGGGGTTGAATAATTATGTGTGTAATCTACGTGCATGCGCATGTATGTATAACATAACATAACGTAACATAGCTCTTTATTGTTCCCAAATTACAACAGCATATGATCATATTTCATATTAGTAACAAAGTTGGGCTACAAAAGGGGACCTTGGAAATAGGGCCATCTATGTACCAATACAATTAGATAGAGGTAGATAACATGCCAAATTGGGAATTGTTAACAATTCAGTTGTAGTATATATATATGTACGCACGTACGTACGTATGTATGCATTCATGCATACATGCATACATGCATACATGCATACTGTAAGCGCCCTAGTGAGATTCTTGTTGGGTGCCATATAAATGTTCATATACATACATACTGTATATACATGCATATATATGTACATAATTATATATGCATACATATATAATGCATGCATGTATAATTGTATATGTATGACATACATGTATGCCACGCGTGTATGTATGTACATGTATTTGCGTATGTACGTGTGTACGTATGTATGTATTTATGTATGATTGATATATTTATGTATGTATGTATGCACGTATGTACGTATGAACGTAAGTATGTATGTTTGTATGTATGCATGTATCTATGCATATACGCTTTGCGAGAGCTTATGGTCTAACCGGGGGGGTGGGCAATTGTCTGTTCCCAATTTGCTGCCTTCATTTAAAACTTCAGTTGCCAGAGTCAGATTTTGTTGGATGAGTAATCGCCTTCTGTTTGCACGCTTAAGTGGTCTGACAATTCAACAAATGCTAATCGTCGCAGTCGTATAAATGATCTGAATTGGGGAGATGCAGGTCCCACTTCAATATTCACTCCTTCGTTCGTCAATCTATCAAGCGTGTGTTGAGGAATGGTAAATGGGAGTCTTTAATACGAAGCTATGATATTGAATTCCTCCTCTCTGATTCCCTTGGGCGCTTTGTAGTGATTGAGGGGCCTGTATGCCGACTCCGCCTCACTTGGTCTCCGATTTGCTTCTGTACTTCGCCTCAACCACAGACCATGCAGTCAGTCAGTCAGTCAGTCAGTCGTTCATGCTGTCACGGCCAAACCAGTGAAGCCACGCTCTCTTAAAGGAGATTCGTCTAATCTATCAACAACATGTAGGCCCTACGACATATACATACATGATTATTGTTTACCGTTGCAAACATGTTACAGTAGTCTTTAATACGAAGCAGCGATTTCAACAATGTACAAGAGACCAAAAACGACAGTTGAATAATCATTAAATTAAAAAATTGACATAACTTTGACAAATTTCATATATCAGACAGTATCCCGTAAAATGAGACCCTCTGTTGTCGGTGGCAGAGATAGGCCCTATGTAATTCTTAAATCAATAGATTCCTATTAATAGAACTCCGTACAATTCGAACATCTTGAGAAGGATCGAGCGATGATTCACAGTGTCAGACATCTTTTCCAGATCGAAAAAGATTTCATCGGAAAGTTCACTGTTATCAAAGGAGAAATGTTTTATGCATTTCGAGCGTCCAGATTGTAGACCAGCTTGGGTTAGATGCAGAATATTGTTTTTTTTATAGACGTGGATGCATTTGCTTTTTAGACTATTTTCAAAAGAAAGGGAATATTGATGTTATTGATCTAATATTATCTACATTTCTTTGCACTCTGATTTCGAAATTGAAACAATCTCTGATGCTTTATTCCACCTGAAACAACACCAGTTAGAAAATGTACAATAATTGATTATTCTAGCCAGTAACAACGTTATAGATGAGATCCGCGGCAAATCGGGTCACCCAAATTACACCGATCAATGCCATCCAAACCAGCACAATATGTAACACTAAATAAATTTGATGAAGCAATAAATGTTGCTAGACGTCACCCAAATGACTACAATGAAGTGCATTTAATTAAATTCAATAGGTAGGCCTATATGTATTCTTAATATAAAGTTTTTTATGTATGCACGATGTTCATAGACTTAATGGATCGATAGAAGAGTCCGTGAAGACTGAAGAAACTATTACAGTTCTATTGGACGCCGAACAAAAGATCCGAATATTACTATGAACAAAAGAACCGAATATTACTATGAACAAAAGAACCAAATATTACTATGAATAAAAGAACCGAATATTACTATGAACAGAGAAGCGAATATTACTATGAACAAAAGATCCGAATATTACTATGAACAAAAGAACCGAATATTACTATGAACAAATGAACCAAATATTACTATGAATAAAAGAACCGAATATTACTATGAACAGAGAACCGAATATTACTATGAACAGAGAACCGAATATTACTATGAACAGCGAACCGAATATTACTATGAAAAGAGAGCGCAGAGCAGAAGAATGCATAGATGACAGATGACAGATGCGTGGGGCTAATGGACCTGCCTCAGGTCAGACCAACCAACAAGATTTATATGCCGCCTTTATCAAAGCAATTGCATTCAGAACACAGATTGCTGCTAATTAATTCCTTGATCCACACATTATAAATAACTTCTCTTCTAATAATTAACAAATATGGCCTATCCTCGTTACTACCTTAATTGAATTATGAACTGTGTTTTTAACGATCTGTTTTTTATTTGTGATTTCACATACAACGCAGAAACGACGTGTGGCATAATAATCACTAAGGAAATAGGGTTTGTATCCACTTTCTGAATTGCCGTATAAATTAGACATTCTGTTAATGGACCCGTATACTTGTGGCCTTCGTTTTCTCTAGTTGTAGGCATAAATACTGTTAGGTCTACTTAGTGATTATTGCCATACTTTGTCTACTGTTAGCTATGGCATCTAATTAGTTGCTTATTTTTCAAACAGTTTCAGTGTTGCATGGGCGCATTGGTGTCATAATTGCGCGTTTAATGAAAATAAGCAAGCAATTAAAGTCGATTAACTACAGTCAGTGACACGCGTTATCCTCAGCCGCTAGTTGGGTTGAAAGACCCTACAGCAGAAAGCCCCTCTACAGTATAAAGTCCCTACAGCTGAAAGCCCCTAGAATTGAAAGCCCTTACTTGCCGAAAGCCCCTCTTCAGCTGAAGCACCTACAACCGAAGGCTTTGGAACCTAAATTTACTACAAATTAAATCGAATAATTAACCTATTAATAGATTCAGTCCAACTGAATCACTATTCGCATTCCCTATATTCGTCTCGACTATTATTTAACCCAACAATGATCTTTATTATTATTATTATTATTAAATTTGTAACGCGCACAAGGTCACACCTAAATGTGAATCTGAGGCGCGGATAGTCAGTCGCCAGAAGAAGATGCAATTAGATTTCCAAATCCTTGAACGCCAAAGAGAAATAGTGAGTTTTGAGTCACTTTTTGAAGGAAGGAAGTGAATTTGAGCTACGAAGAGAGAGTGGCAGTCGATTCCAATCCCTAGCAGCAGGAGCTTTGTCTGTATGTCTATCTGTCAGTCTGTCTGTCTATCTATTTCTCTATGTCCATTTCTCTTTCTCTTTCTCTCTTACTCTATCTATCTATCTATCTATCTATCTATCTATCTATCTATCTATCTATTTTCTCTCTCTCTCTTTTTGTCTCTCTTCTTCTCTCTCTCTCTTCTCTCTTCTTCTCGTTTCCTCTTTCTCTATCTTTCTCTTGATCGATGACCTTCGCCTCATTTGTTGTGAACAACGGTCCATTCCCGATACCAACCTGCTAGGCAAGGCGCCACAGAGAAGGGAGTCACTCAAGTTGCATGTGACATAACTGAACAGCTGAGCCTAGAAGGATTGATTTATTATCACCTCAGGCGTGCACCTGCAGGATGACTTCTCGATCTCTTACAACAGTCTTAGAAAGTCAAACTGAGATATTCATAGACTCAGGTTGCGATGACTCAATAGTTGATCTCATTCCTTTCTTCGTGTTTCTATCGAGCGCATAATATGTAACAAATGGAAATTTCAAAAGACACAAATCATTCTCTCGCGATTGCATGACTCCATGATACAAGGTGAGTCGAAGGGACGCTTCGTCAGTGAACGCAGCAATTTCAAGCTTACCTCCAACAGTCTACCATCACTCACACACGCACAATAATTCATCCACTCGCTCAATTATTCATCATGCACAGCAGGGCAAACTCATCTATTAACTGACTGAACGATTCAGTGATACAGACCCATCCATCCACCCACGCACCCACCCACGAACCCACCCAGCGATTCACTCTCCTATCCTACTTAGTCACCCGTGAGAACTACATGTATTCAGTCATCTATCAGTGGAGCAAACTATCTGCCCGACCTGTCCACCTATTGCTCTATGAACGATTATGGTTTAAGCTGAAAAAGGAAGTTGACGGATTTACAATGGTTAATGTTCTATTTAACGATCTCATTAGTCGAAGAGATGATTAACGTCTCAACGACGACATCCAATGCCGCACCATTTCTACCATCACCCACTCTCTCTCTCCCTTCCTCTTTCGCTCCCACTCTGTCGAAATGTT
The DNA here is from genome assembly GCA_959347315.1 of Bimastos eiseni. Lineage (NCBI taxonomy): Eukaryota > Metazoa > Annelida > Clitellata > Crassiclitellata > Lumbricidae > Bimastos > Bimastos eiseni. Next base: position 17,628,212 of record OY365810.1, read on the forward strand.
CCTGGAATGCGGATATAATGGTCGTCTATAGGTCATTCAATTTTCTTTCCGCTCTTGCTATGTTTAACGAAGGAGAGAACGAGATGGATGAAGGTCTTTCATTTGCCTAATGAACACATAATATGGTATTTTTACACTAACATCGTTGTTTACAGGACACTCGACGACAATTGCAACACAAACTGGTTGTCATAATTATTTCTGTCTCTGGTTTGTTGATTGCATATATCAGTAAGTAAGTAAGTAATTCACTTGCAAACGGAATTTTGGTCATACAGATATATAGAAACATTATTGCAAGGCCTAGAAGCAGTGCTTAGTAATTAGTTATAAAGTAAATGAGAGTTATTGGTGTTTCTCAATTCATCTATAACATCATCATAGTCTCATGTACTTTGTATACCACACACAACACGCGGTGTATCTCACGATCGAGTCCTAAGACACAATCAGGATTCCCTACACATGGTATTTGAATTCGCTCAGAGCTCCGTCTGCAGATCAGGTTCCTTGAAACGAGCCAATGAAGTCACGTTAAGATTGAATTATCTCTGATCCATATTGGTTTTTGTTCCGACAAAAACGGACCGTTCATTAGCAGTTAAACAAGATTAAACAGTTCCTGTGTTCGTTGACATCTATATGAACTACAACATAGAAATATTGAGATTGCTATAGAGAAGGACAGATTAAGAGAATTCTGTTTCGATTTACTAGGATTAATAAATAGATCGTCCATTTATGGATCGCATCGGCCACTTAGTGTAATCCGATTAAGCTTAGATGCGACATTAGTTCCAACTATGGCCACAGTCTTCTCTCCAGCTCTGATGCTGATGTAGACGGATGCCTCTACTGTCAGCAACGATTCCTCTACCATGCACTCCAGTAGTACACCTCTGTTTCTTTACCCAACAGTGCTTACGACTACGATCATGGTGAATGCATTTGTATGTACACGCATTGGTTGGTGTAATACGTTACTAAATTCCAATTGGGTTCTTTATGGCTCGACTGTCCCCTGTGCTGTCTGTCTTAGATGCTGCATTCAGGCTGGTTGCTCGTCTCCCCAGATGCTCACATATTTCAAATGAGACGATGAATCATCAACACTGGCTTTCGGTTTTGTCTCGTATAGAATCGATGGTGGTCTTGCTATTGGTTGCCAAGTCTCGGCAAGGTCTAGCGTCTAAATATCTCTATGACTTTATGTGTAAGCCACTCTCTGCTTGTTCCTATCGCCTTCTTCGATCTGCTGACAGACTTGACCTTCTTGTACCTCGGTCGTGGCCTCCTTCATCTTAGCACCTGACTTTTGCTGCAGTTGGTTCATTACTAGGGAATGGAATGTATTTTCATCGGCTGTAAAGATCATTGCGGGGATCTCTCCTGCATCTTGCCGTTGTGAACGACCTTCTTATCAATGGACATGTAACGCTAAGAGCGCTTTAACCTTCCACAGCAGGTAGGCCTACATTGTAATTTACAACTGTCCATGGTATAGGATTTCGAAGCTGTTTCAGATCAAGTTTCAGTCACCCCCACCGAATTTCGATTGATTCAAATCTCATCTAACAATTATCTTCTGTCACGGAATACAACGATCATTTGACCGTTGTTCAAACTCATATCTCACGACATTGCATTCCTGTACGATTTATCAAACTCGAAAATCAACTATAGCTCATAAACAAGACTGTCGCAGAAAGAAGAGTAGGCGGACACACGCATTGAGGAGGTGATATTCTAAGCTATGGAATGGGTCGATGTTCTTGTTCTTCTGAAGACTGTTCATTTAGCTGGGATATTGAGCAGTGTCGTTGGTTCCGTGTTCATTATATTCAGTCACGCACTTTAGTACGTAAATCACACGTTCTCCAATTCATGAAGCCTCTTGGGTCGATTAAATGTCAGATTAGCAAATCATTGTTGCGTGCCCAAATCAATGTTGCTGCGTTTGTTTTAGAAGGACTATAATTATATATATATATATATATATATACAGAGAGAGAGATAAAGTACGTGCATGTAGTCTGTTACTAATATTTTGTCTTCCAACTGAATTAACTCTCTCTGACGTACACAGCGTCTGGCTTGAATAGCAAGCAAATGCCGCGCAAACTCTAGATAGCAGTATAATAATCTGTTTCTTGTCCTTCCATCCAGAGGCGTAGCTATAGGGTATTTTACGCCCGGGAACAAACTGCAGAATTTGCCCCTTTTGGGGCCGTCCATGAACGACCTCACGCGCCTAAGAAGGTGTCACACATTTGTGATGATGTGCGATAAAGAGGAGGGAGGGTCGACGAAACATGACGTCACATCATCACGTCCGACATAAAAATGCGCAAATGTTATTAGAAACTTTCACTCGATTTGACAAGTTCCACTAAATTAGCAGTAATTGTTACCACAATTTAACAAAGCTATATTTTTTATGAATATTGTATTCTTAATTTTTGATTGTTTACTTTTACGCTCGGTGTCAATTTTGTGGTTTTGAAAGCCAGATAGCCATTCTGTAACACACAAACAGGAATCAATTAATTATTAAGCCGCCTAGACGCGCAGACCACAGAGAGTCGCTGCACGTCGGTAACGTAAACTGATGGCTGCAAACACAAGCGAAGCAATGGAGAGAAAGTAGATTGGATAGACAAAGAAGAGATGGATCTGTTGGAATATCTAATGAACAGTATGATAAGATCAAAGCCATCCCTATTTATTCCATGAAGGAGCATTTTTAATTAATTGAGACACATAACATTTTGGTTGTTTCAAATTATTGTTATTGAGCATTTTGTTTTTAGAAATGTAGGCATAATGATTCTACCAGAGCTGAGAGCTTCTCATAATGCGGAATGGCATAATGAGTGCAATAATTATACCATAGCCATTTCCTTTGTTCTACAATCTAGTTTTAAGTAGTTATATAGCTATAATCATTTCTTGATACGAAAATTTGCATATAACATTCTGTACATCTCTTTTTTCTGGGAATCGGAGCTTTGTGATGTATTACTTAACCACCCCTCCCCCGTTAAGCATACCCCGTGTGCTTTGTAGCGACGTGTGACAATGAGGTCATAATTCGTTCAAAATTGCAGTTGAGTCAGCAATTGTTAGAAAAATTTGCAATGATATGCGTAGATTTGGAAATATGTCATAAGTATTATGTCGCCCCTTACGGGTCCTTAGTGATCACTGATCAGTGGGGTCCGGGCGCCAACATTATGCTTGACAAGCTGTTTATAATGAGGATATTTTGGGCACGCCAAAATTAAACCTTACTAACTCAATTGGAATAAATTAGTTTGCATCAAAATAACAGAAATAATAGTTTCAATCCTCATCTTGGCGCCCCTTCCAACTTGGCGTCCGGGAACACATGTCTCCTTCTGCGCCCCCTCCCTAGTTACGCCTCTGCTTCCATCATTCTATCCAATTTTCATTCTAAACGGCGCTCTCTCGATCGTTGGCCAATGCGACAGTCGCAGCCGCTGATGAGGTCGAAAGGCGACGCATGTTGCTTTGACGCAGCAATTAACAAGCAATCGACTCGCTATATATATATATATATATATATATATATACAGTTAAAACAATTAATCTGCACTAGAGATCTTTGCAGGGCTCCATCCTGTACTCGACTTCAAACATGCATCTAAATTGGCTGCATTTGTATATTATGCTAAATTGGACTACTGTAATTCTCTTTTTCTCAACATAGACATAACCCAGTTGAACTTTTTTCAAGCCATTCAGAATGCTCTTGCCCATCAATGTTTCCTCTAATATCGTGGAGGCTGTGTACGCAAGAAATTTAGTGCGAAGTCCGAGCTAAATGAGATAATAGTTATTTAAGATCAAAACCTGATCGTATATGGTGAGCGAACTTCCTATGAGCGAACGCCCTATGAGCGAACGACCTATGAGTGAACGTCATATGAGCGAACGTCCTATGAGTGAACGTCCTATGAGTGAACGTCCGATGAGTGAACGTCCTATGAACGAACGTCCAATGACCGAACGTCCAATGAGTGAGCGTCCTATAAGCGAAATTCCTCTGAGTGAACGTCCTATGAGTGAATGTGCTATGAGTGAACGTGCTATGAGTGAACGTCCTATGAGTGAACGTCCTATGAGCGAACGTCCGATGAGTTAACGTCCTATGAGCGAACGTCCAATGACCGAACGTCCAATGAGTGAGCGTCCTATAAGCGAAATTCCTCTGAGAGAACGTGCTATGAGTGAACGTGCTATGAGTGAACGTGCTATGAGTGAACGTCCTATGAGTGAACGTCCTATGAGCAAACGTTTAATGAGTGAACGTCCTATGAGCGAACGTCCTGTGAGTGAACGTGCTATGAGTGAACGTCCGATGAGTGAACGTCCTATGAGTGAACGTCCGATGAGTTAACGTCCTATAAGCGAACGTCCAATGAGCGAACGTCCAATGAGTGAGCGTCCTATGAGCGAAATTCCTCTGAGTGAACGTCTTATGAGTGAACGTCCGATGAGCGAACGTCCTATGACCAAGACAAATAGCCGATCCATTCTATGAACTCACCAATACCTCACCTCTTGCTGTCTCCTCACTGGTCTCTCACAAAAAACTGAAAACACTGCATTTTCACAAAACCTAACCTGATTCCTCCTCTTCTTCTCCATCTCTCCCTCGCTGTTTCAACTTTAAATCCCATCCACCTTAGTCATCTGCCCATTGATTTTGTTTTGATTGAGTGCCTGTGAATAGGCTGGCTCCCGCGAGTCGCGATTTCGCTTTTGTTGGCGCTACGGAAATGTCGAGTTTACGTTTACTATTACCTACTTACATATCTGTAATTGTCAGCTGAACAGCTGAGCTGCAAATGGATTTTATCGCCGCCGGAAGTAATTGTGATATATGTCGTTGACCGTTGATGTCGACGTCGTCGTTATACAAGAAATTGTTACACGTGTTCATCGGCAGATGGCCGATCCCAGAATTCAATAACAAGACAGACTGTAATCAGCTGCAGCACCAGAAGATGAGACGATCTCCGATTGATTTATCCACACGATTTCCCACAGGAAAACGAAACGGATCGATACACGGGTAACTCGGGTGCACTGATTGACCACCCAACGCAACTAATAACAGTTAGGCGCATTTAGAAATTTAGATTTCTCGTAAACAGAACATAGCAGGAAAGGTAATATCGCATTTTATGTCAACGAATCGCTGCGATCAGTTTTTTGCCTTCTTGGGGTCATTTTATTGTCTGTCTACTGTCCTGTGTTTGATGCGCCGGAAATTAAATTTATGTACTTGTAGCTGGCTTAGATGATAATTATAGAGACTTTATTGCGATATAGTTACTCCTCGGTTTATTAATATGTATGGTATACTAACATCGAAGGAGTTGATGAATGTGAGCATATCTCGTTTGCAATCCTGAATACAAATCGACCAACTCTACTTCCACACAGAAATCGACTACGATAACTGAGGGGGTCGCTGTTTGTACGGAATGGCTTACCGTGCGAATGCACATCAGGTCTGTCGTACGGTTGAGACAGTTGGTCTACCATACGATTGCACGGCTACAGTGACGGTCACAACGACCCTGTCGAAGGCACATGTATACAATTTGATACAATATACAATACACAATCATTACGAATGCCGTAAGAAACGATGCAATCGAACGAAGCGTCGTTAAGCTGAGTGAATCTATTTGCGGACTCTATTACTTACAATGACTACGTCACTTAGAACCATTGATTCCGTGCAACTAGATTCGATCGTTACCATTGGTGCCGTGCCACGCACCACTGAACGACTGGGGGGCAGTCACGCACCAACGAAGATCGTTAAAAAGACACGGTAATAGTAAAGCAAGAAGGAAGGTCACTGGCAATGGCGGTTGTTTTCCAGTGGAGAGAGATACGAGAGGGAATTGATGTCTAAAAGTAGACGACAATTATTTGCAACTCTTCTCACGCGTAAAATTGGCGCAATCTGGATACTCAACTGAGAGGCAGCTTGAGATGCAAAGTCACGAATCGCTCTTTGCTTTATCGCTCTTTGTTTGCCTTTATCTTTTACTGCCATTGAGTTCAGGAAAATAATGAGGCGGTCGATAAGGAGCAAATAAATCAACCAGGTCTGCGAAACTGGCCTCAAAAAATCATCTCACGGTGCCTTGACTTGACCTTCTACTCACTGTGGCTGTTTTTAGTTCCTTGATTAAATGCTGATCGACGCATTTCTGCTCGTTTCAGAAATCTGAGCTCCCACCCCGCAGTATGACCATTTTTCTCTGGAAATACGTCAGAGTTATTTCACAGTTAACTTACTGCTTCGCCAAAATTCATCTACCACGTAACTGACGCTCGTCTCTCCACATGCTAAGTCAGACGACGAGATAGAAGTTGTTCAACTCATTCTTATACCTCAGCTGCGACCTGGAGTGTGGTCTGGACCCTGTGTTTGCATTCATCGTCTAAGAGTCGATAGATGACCCATGCAGTACCTTCCTCGCTATGCTCTGTAACTGATAGATTCAGAATGCACAACTACCAGCTTATCATATACGATTTTTATTTTTTCTGAGTAGTAAGTAATCGCGCTATCTGGCTCACTGACCATAATATTGGTCAATTCACCCAATTAATAGGTTACAAAAACGTATTTGTAACCTATAACTAGGTTTGTAACCTATAACTAGGTTACAAAAACCAATTCATACAAAGACCTAAGCCCTAGGTTAAACATCAACCAATACAGACTAATAGATCCGGGAAATTTCCAATAGTTTCGATGATGAGTCACAATTCATGCACAAACCAAAGACCTAGGTCAAAACATCAACCGATAGGTCAAAAGTCACGGGAATTTCCAATAGTTTCGATGATCAGTTTAAAAAAAAATCTTGCATAATATAAAATGAATGAAAATATTTACTCACAACAGCTTAAAGGAATATCATCCCAATATAAAATGGAATACTCGAAGAAGACTGTGATCAAATTAAAAAAAATTGCGAAACAGAAAGGTATGGTTGGTTATACGAGACTGCGTAAAGCAGGTTTGATTAGTAAAATTGAAGCCAATGTGCCCAACACACTCATCGCCTCATATTTTGCCCCGATCTCAACCGATACTAAAAAGAACAGTTTGCTTGACACGCCCATTCCCGACTTTGGAATACCAACACTCGTTCCTATACCGGTCTCAGCGGTACGAAAATTCCTTGATAAGACAAAATCCGCGATTAATATATTCGCAAAGTGGATTGAAGGGCATATAACCGAAGAACCAAAGAGAAAGGTGAACGAGAAGATAGAAGAACTGAAGGCCAAAGTGAATTCTATATTCAGTAAAATTCTTATGATAACACGCGAAATAAAAGAGACAGCCACAGCTATCAAGGGCTTCACGAAACAATACACGATCGAAGGAGCAGACGGAATTGACGCCATATCTTTTTTTTACGCCGTTCGAGCACAAGTGGTAGACCTATTGGCAAGAAATCGACAGACTAAGGTCAATTTTATCCTCACCTGCACAATGGAGCATGTTGACATGAAATCTGGTGAAGTTGATTCCAGTTATATGCCATTCCGCTCGATAACTGAAGTGGTTTTAGACTCTACAAGTACCAGAGAAATTTATAACAATACTAAAGATAAAATCCTGGAATCAATGGCTGCATTCCAGATGCGTGGTAGTAACTGGAGGTTCAGAGCAGTTGTAAAGCTGGATATCAATACGGTTGTTTATAAACCGTTGAAGGGTAGTTCTTACATTCCTCTACCGAAATGTTTAGCGAATAAAAAGGGTATTATCAATATGAAGAACGAAGACGAAGAATGCTTCAAGTGGTGTGTAACGAGAGCCTTAAATCCTGTTGATTACAATTCAGAAAGAATTACGAAAGAATTAATCAAACAGTCTGAGGAACTTGATTGGTCCAGCATTGAATTCCCACAGTCGCAGCGGATGCTAACGTGATAAGTAAGTTTGAGAGAAATAATAATATTAGTATTAATGTTTTTGGTCATGAGAAAAATGTTTACCTATTCCAACAATAGAAATGAGCGGCAACTAGATAAAAGGTCTACCGATTGACATTCATCCACCAGTCATCGCCAGCCAGGCTGCGAGCTTTGGCCAAATCGAAACTCTAGTCAGCCAAATAAAAACGAATAACACTGATAACGCGAGACTATACGTGACTGCAGCATCTACCATGACTTCGAATGTAATGACAATAAACGGTTTTACTTACGAAGCTAGTGCTAACGAATATCGCAAAGCGGCTGGGTATAACTTGGAACCGTGGAAAGCGTTTAATTCAAAATGCTTGTCATTCCCTCGAATGTTGGATAACTGATACAGTAACTGATCTTTGGTAACAGATTAAATACCCCGTTCCTTTGTCTATGTTGGGTTTCTACATCATTGGTAGCACACCATTAGACGAATGTATTACTAGATAGAAAGTTCAAGCGAGTAACGATGGAATAGTATTTACAGATATTCTAAGTCCTAAAACGAATGTCCTCGATGCAGGAGTTTTGAACAAATTTACATTTCCAGGTTCGTCTAATTACGTTTACAGGCGATTTCATATTATATCCACAAGCGATGGGGAGGAATGGACGGGTATTGGGATGTTACAGTGGATTCCTACTCTTACTGATATCACACTCGGAAGAAAATGTCATGTCAGTTACGTTCCTAGATTAACTTTGAATACTAGTAATTATGGGTTTGAAGCGATCGCCACTTCTGAATATCAAAATAACAAAGCCTTCAATGCGTTCAAAGACGAAGGCGAATGGGTGTCTAACGTCAACAGTCAATTCTTTTTAACTATCAAGTGTTCAACATCTGTAAGAATCTGGAAGATTGGATTGAAAGGAAGGAATAAATCCTCCGAAAGGATTTTTGATTGGAGGATAGAAGGAGCTAACAACTCAGGAAGTTGGAATATTTTATACACTTAATCCTACTTATTTGTTGGCATTGTATTGTAAACAAGATGAACCGGGCAAGCCTGGATTAAGCGTGATGCAGTTATTCGTTTACGATGATTAAAATAAGAAATTATTTTCATAATTCAGCTTAAATAAAATATTTTTTATATATAAAAAGATGATTGTTACACGCAAAACGTTTGATTCAGATAAAATAATCTTCAAACTCGTGAATAAGACGAACAACTTTGGTCAACGAATTCAAATCAAATATAAATACCCGAACGGTGTCGAAGGCGATTTTCATATCCAAACTCTAGCATTAAAACGTTGGGGTATATCACCAGATCATGGTTTTGGTAAAACCGATGGCCCTATTGTTGGTTACAGTATACCAGTAATGATGTATGATAGGTATTTGGAACCAACTGAGGAAGAATTGGAGACTATCGGTATGTATATTTTCTATCAAAAACAGGAAGACGAAGCGCCAAAGATGTACCCGAAATTGTTAACTGCGTATGGATCAACGGATATAACAACCGGATTTTATGATAGAGACGATCATCCAATCGACCCTCTTACGCTAATATCTATTCCGTGTAGTGTCGTGTTAGATTTATCATGCAGTATATTCATTGGGAGTAAACCGTACGTACAATTAAGAGTAGAGGATGTTGTATTAGTAGAAGTACGAAAGCGGGATAGGTGTTTATGCATAAAGGTTTAATTAACAAAGTGTTGATAGATTTTCAATGAGAAACATCATTGATAATCTAAACCAGGATCTTAATCTCGTATCTATTTCTCCAGACTTTACCATTGTAAGCCTTCAACGTGTTCATACTGGTTTTAAAAGCCATACTCGCCTTATACAACGATGAGTAAGTGACGGTTTCGTTCATATCTTTGTCTAGGATTTCAACGCTTATAGGATTATTTCGAATCGTTTTTAGATACTCGTACTTAGGCAATGCTTGCTTTTTCTCCTTCACTGGCTCAGGCAGTTCTGATTGTGGTAAAACACCATTCTCAACGAGTATTCTTAACATTTCTGTTTTGTTCATATAACTCGGCTTTATTCCATGTCCCTTCAATAGCGATTTCAGTTGTGAGAGTTTTATGTTTTTTATAATATAAAATATTTTCTTTAATATACAACGCTCATCATCTGACCGTCTGATTGGAAGTTTAGCAATTTATCTGAAATGACAACTGCATAAGCTTCCGTTCCAACCGGTGCCGCAGCATTGAAAGTAGCCTTGATCTGGATGTCTACGACAGATGACTTTAACCGTTCGGATTGCTTACTCACATCGAAAACGAATAGCGGATGTAAATCCTTATCATCGACCGGCGTAATGTTGCTCTGAGACACGAGCTGATTCATCCCATAGAATTTTTCGCTAAAGGTCGCGGCAGCTTCTTAAGCTCTCGAAAATTGCTGAATCGGGAATGATAGGTTGTAATCGACTGCTGGGTATCTTTCTTGGTTCATCATCACATACATGTTCTTAATATCGCAATGATCGAAAATTGATTGATTATCTGCTTGATTGCCGCTCCGATTCGTTTGAAATCCAACGATAATATACCTCGGTTTTTCCGGCGATGTCTTTACGCTGAGTCGCCAACTAAATGTGGTAAATTGAGGAACCGTTATGGTATCGCATTGATGAGCTCGATAAGCTAATGGTAATGTTGCCTTTGATTCGATCGTTTTATACAGCTGCATTCTTTCCATTTTGGATTTAATGACATGAGGCATAAACCATAAAATTTTACTGATGTTGACTTTACCAGCCACTGCTGCGTTGTCCCTGAAAATAGCATAGTCGCCAGATTTGCGAACGAGCGTCAAAGTCTGTTTCATACCATAGACAATCGTATCATAATCTTCGCAGAATCCAGAAATGTGCTTTAAAGGTACGATGAAACTAAATGTGCCCTTAGTAGTTGGTTCCTGAATGAGATAAGCCTGTCTGATAGCGAAACCAGAGTTGTCGAGTATAACGGCAGTCGCGGCGGTATCTTTAGTCCATAATTGGTTAAGTCCTTGTGTGAGAGCGAAGTCGTTGGGATATTTCAATAGGCCCAGCATAGTTGTGGATTGTCCAGGATGAAACAAGCTTACAATTTCTTGATTCGATAAGGAATACGACATTTGGCTGAAGAGATGTTTGAGCCCGTTGTTGGTAATAGCCACAGCATCGGAATTGGCGTAAGCTGTTCCATCTGCTTTGGTCAGTCTACCTTCGAATAGCAGGTATGACTCGGGGGGAAGGCTGAAACGATCTTGAAGTTCGATATTTATGCGAATTTCCCCAGCGCTGTTAAGATTCGTCCTCGCCACTGGGTCGTACTCGTGCCATTCGCATCTCTCAACTGCCTCGTCTATAATAATATTTTCAGTAAATCTTAGAATATCTGACTGCATTTTAATATAGCAATAAAATATTTTAAGCCAACTTCATTCCAGATCCACGCACTAAAACTTGGATCGATATGGCGCCACCGTTACTAGGCAGTAAATTATTTATATTCATATTTCCTAGGAGAGATATTAAACCCTTTAACGCGTCCTTGCTCTGTTGGCTAAGTACAGTTGCTTGCGGTGGGTTAAACATTTTTGCCACGGTTTTATCCACGAGTCGCTTTCCTGCATTGATAGCAACGGTTTTACCAACATCTATAGCCTTTTTTCCTATCTCAGTTGCAGCGTCTTTACCAGCACTTAATGCAGTTGATGCTACCTGTCTCGCCGCATTCGATGATAACATTCTTTCGAAAAATCCTGATATCGTATCAAATATTCCAGCGCCTCCTACGACGTATCTTCTAGTAAATCTTCTCTTAGTTATGATGATCATTTTATAATTGTATAATTAATTTTGTATATTCTAACGCATTTATCACATTTTGTCGAAGTAACTCATCGCAGATACCAACTATCTCATTTCTTAATCCTGTATTTCCCGCTTTGAAGCTAGCGAATCGAAGAGTTAACACATCCACTAGCGCATTAGGATCTTGCGGAAGAACTACGACTCCCTCGCCTGTTGAGAACCTCCCTTCCCATACCGGCTTAATGATTTCCCTATATTTTCGCTTCTAGACGACTTAGGTTTGTTCGGATTATCAGGTCGACGGATTGCGTTTGTCACATTCAAAATCTCAGTCAAGTCTTTGAGATCGTTTATGTCGTATATCGTCTTGTCTGGTTTTGCCATTGTCAATAACTTCAAAAGTCCCGGAGTTCCCTTATACGTAACATCTCCGATAGTTATATCATGACCTTCGATCGTGATTGGGCTGTCCCCGATGTAAAATCGACCGCCTGTAGAGTATATTCCGCAGGTCGTATCCGTCAACTTTTTGTTCGAGGCATATTCTTTTAAATATTTTGTAGCGATATCATCTAATTCCAAAGTTCTAATATCTGAAACGGGATCATCCTCGAACACGTCTATCGACGGATACTGCGGGAATTGGATCGCTTTCAACGATGACGATATCGAGGCTGGCAATGCTCGAAGCGGGGCAGTTGTTGCCATAGAGTTCTCTTTTATGGTACATAATTCTTTGGCTATTCCAGACTTTGAGTCGATTATCGGTTTCTACGCCTTTATCAATTCTCGCTGAAGCCCAATGTCCTCTATTATCTCAGATAACGAGTCTTGTCTAATATTTTGCTTCATCTTGAGAAAGTTCTCAACGATAAAATCACGTTTGGTTGGGTCTTTGATTTTTAGAAACGACATTTTAAACTTGGAAACATAATATTTAAACATAAAAACGTAAAACGTAAAACATAAAACATAAAACGTAAATTTACGTTCACTTGTATTCAATACCTCTTCCCTAATGAACGATTGTTTCGTCGCTTCATCTATGTTGGTATTGCTTTTACTCTTAGCCTTCATCTGATTAAATTTCTCGATTTCACTTAGAATAACAGAATATTCCAAGTCTGAGACATTATTATCATCTAAGGCTTTGGAAACAAGGTCGCTGATCGAATTGAGTTTCCCATCGGCTTTAGTTCTGATCTTTGCATGTTTTTCTTGCCGCAGCGATAACATTTGGCGGAATTGGGTAGATATCAAACACAATGCTCCAGCTACAGCTGATAAAGATACCACAATGGTAGCGGCTGTGCAACTACGAAGGTACTTGGAAAAGTTACTGCGGCGAGTCCTGAAGATGGTAGGGTTAAGAAACCTCACAACGCTTCGACTACTTTAACACTCTTTTGATATTTTCACAGATTATTTTCTCTTTTCACGTTCTCGCAAGATTTCCTGTTGAATTTCATATATTTTCTGAAGGCGATAGGTGTTTGCTTTGTTCAGTTCCATTTTATAATATCGAAGAATTTTATAAAATGGAATTCAAGTTTTACTCCTTGACGCGGTAATCGACATAACATAACGAATCTCCTTCGTTTATGGTGACAGTTCCAAGATCTATAAAATTCTTAATATCGAGTAAAATGTCTTCCATGAATCCAGTAACTGTATCGCTTAGCAGGCGACACCCCGCTTCTATAAATTCCGGATGGAGCGAAAATTACACGATCCTTTCGTCTTTCGGACACCTAAGCCTAACGGTTAAACAACCGTCTCATGTTAATGAATAGTTATCGCTTCTTGAGCAAAAACTCCCATCTTAAACCACCCATTGGTCTTTGCGATCTATACTTCACATCCCACATACCTTCACACGCCTTCCACATGACGGATCTCGGTTGTGTTCTTGTAGATTTTTCAGTTTTGGGTTTCGTCCACCCCATTTTATGAATCGGATAATGAGACATTTTATATTGGAATGACTTTTTATTTAAACTGAGATAAGAAAAAAATTATAGTAACAATCCGAGAAGTGGAATGTTTTTAAACGGTGAATCTGGTCCAAGGATAAACCCTTCACCATTTACGAATCCAGAGCCTGTTTTCCGATACAGACCTTCTCCTACACATATCAAGTCCAGAACCTTGATATGGCTTCAAGTAAAGACCATGCCCTTGTTGCACTATCTGGTAGTTTTTACCTCGACTATTGAGATATATTGCACCACCCGATCCGGTGAATTTGTCTGACTTTTGATCCAGCCGCTGCACCTATTCCTGTTAATGCGCCCGTTGCCAAGCTTGGTAATATGCTCGATAGCAGAAATTTGCCTGCAGTTGCTAGAAACGGTAGAATGGCACCGATAAATCCACCTTCGACTTTGGCATTATGTATCAATTGCGTTTTACTCATTTTTATAGTCGCACCCGTTCCACCCTGATACGCTTTAGCCAACTTATTAACCTGCCCCTGGGTAAGAGCTAACACGTGGTTTTCATTTAAATCGTTGTGCTTTAATCCGATGCTAACGCCGGTTCCCGCTTGTAGAGATCTTTTGATTTTGTCTTTTTGTCCTTCTGAAATATTAACTTCGACATTTGTGTATCGACTCATTTTATACAAGACTATAAAACTTTTAAGCCTTTCTTATATGAAACCGTATCGATAATTCCTCACCTCGTAGATTAATTGGTTGGCCATTTTGATCGGTGAGAGACGTTTCCATCATCGATATCGTGGATAGGGTGATTGGAAGATAAATCAAATTCCTCGGCGTTTCAATAATCTTATAGCCAGGCTCTACATTCGGGAAAAAGGAATAAATTATATTATCAGTCGTTCCGTTGCTATAGGAAGCCCCGATGATATCACTCGTTGCCCTCAGATTACTGACACTCATTATGCCCACTATATTCTCCGATTCTTGGTACCCTGCTGAACAATGTCGCCTCTCGAAACCGAGGACTTTCCCGATAGAGTTCAACGCCCAAAAATCAACCATGTAATTCTCCACTATATGTACAACAGTCTTCAACGTATTGCTGTTTGCTTCTATTTTAATATTATATGCTTCGTTAACCAAATCATAATGCTCGTATTCATTCATGATTCTCTCGTCGCATTCGTTATTGTCTGTAATTTCATAACAACATTCGGGAATTGTTATAGTAACCCACATATCTCCACCATTCGGCGAATACGAAAAGTTGTTGTTATTCGCGTCGATGTTTGGGTATGAAAAATATGTCTCCAGATTGATAAGAGCAATTTCGTACTTTTTACCTTTATCGAACTGAATCAACGGATTGAATCGGGTCCTTATTCGTGAACTCTTATCACTTAATAATATGGAAAATGATAACTTTGGCTCCGTGTAACGAGCGGTATTGTCTGCAATCTTTTGTAGAAGTGATTCCATGTTTATAATACAAAAGATTTATTTATAATGGAATGTAGAATTCATCGAAACCGCATCTATACTTGCCGTTATTTTTATTACTAGTCTGATCTATCACTAAAAATCCATGAGGTTGCTCCCAGGCTGTTTTACATTGTTTCTTAAACTCATCCTTAGGCATGTCTGTACTTACGTGATCGTGGTAGATGTGATTAATATTTTTCTGGTCTTGAGGAAACAAGCAGATAAAGTTTGCATTCTCTCTGATCGTCTGTCTAGGTATTTTGACATAATTTTGAGCGAGGTAGAACCATTTAACGTTACTATGCCTTCACCGGATGTAGTAGGTCTCAAATTTATTTTGCTTTTCTAACAGTAAATCATCGAAAATCATCAGGTTCTTCTTCTCACGATTCAAATCTCTCGGAACTGGCACATCTTCAGACGATCGAAGAACTTGGAAGATGTATCAGATTTTTTATCCGAGTGTTTAGGCATTTTCTCAATGGCGAATGCTGGAGGTACATTTTCTCTCGGGATCTTGTCTTGGCACCAGAATAGCCCGATGATGGATTCTTTCGGTATTTTTTCTTCAAATGGTTGCTTGAGTATTTTATACTTTGGTGGAAAGAGAGATCTTCCGAATACTTGCACATTGTTGTAGTCTAACCATGCAGGTCTTAGAAGTAGGTTCAACAATAGAGTCATCTTACCGCATCCAGACTTTCCTATGATTAACCCTCTTAGACTTCTAGGTAAAAGAGGATAATTGAATCTCTTAGATCATATGTCGTTCCACGATAAATCTTTGACTTCCATTTTAAATATATCTAATTGTATTTAAAAAGAACGTATTGCGTAAAGTGTAAAACTCGTACTGAAACTAAAAATATTCAAAATGTTACAACGAAGAATGGAAGGTCAATGTTTAGAGGCACATGTGATGTATGTGGAAAGACAAAGACACAATTTGTGAAGACTTCTGAAGGTGGTGATTTAGTTGGATCTTTAAATTCGGTTACCAGTGGTATTAAGCTGCGGTGGGCTGAATATCCAGGTGACATGCACTTTCCGGGACATTCGTTTACTGGTCCTGGTACTAGACTTGAGTTGAGGTTGAATTCCGATGGAACTCCTAAGGATTGGTCGAAGCCCGTCAATAGAGTCGAAAACGCTGCATATCATCATGATTTAGCTTACGGCACTCCGATACAGCTTCTAGGAATGTCTCCGATAGAGTGATGGTTAATAAGTTGAATAATATTCCTAATCCTAGCTTACGAGAGCGAATAGAAAGAAGTCTTGTCAAACCTATATTATCTACCAAAGCTAGTCTCGGGTTAGGTTTAAAAAAAACCTAAAATTACAATGGACTGATGAATTCACGAATGACTTACTTAAGCCTGTAGTAAGACGTTTTAGGAAGAGGAAGGTGTACGTTGGTGGAATAGATGAAATATGGGCTGCTGATTTAAAGATAACGATGGTGTGAAATACTTACTAACCGTAATAGATGTGTTTTCCAAGTACGGTTGGATCGTGCCATTTAATGATAAGAGTGAAACATCTACGGCTAGTGGCTTCGTGAAAATATTTGAGAGCGGTAGAAGACCAGGAAAAGTATGGGTTGATAAGGGTAAAGAGTTTTATAATAAAGACGTTAAGAACTTAGTCGAGTTGTATTCTACCGAGAACGAAGAAAAGTCGTGCGTTGTTGGGCGTTGGAACAGAACGATGAGAGAGAAAATGTTTAAGTACTTTACAGCTAATTCAACTAGAAGATATATCGATGTGTTGAATGCAATGGTTAGTAATTATAATGAAACTAGGCATTCTTCCTTTAAGATGACACACTCTAAAGCTAGTTTGAAAATGAATGAAAAGGCTGTATGGATGAACTTAAATGGAAGTGAAATTCGAGAACCTATTAAGCCTAAGTTCTCGGTAGGCGATAAAGTTAGAATAACGAAGAAGAAAACTATATTTGAATAAGGATATACACCTTGATGGACTGAGGAGATGTTCACAACTGCACAAGTTCAGTATACGGATCCACCAACATATAAGATTACTGATTATAATGGTGAAGATATACAGGGCTCATTTTACGAACAGGAGCTACAGAAGACTACTCAAGAAATATTTAGAATAGAGAAGATAATCAGGAAACGGAGAAACAAGTCGCTGGTGAAATGGTTGGGTTATCCTGAGTCATTTAATTCCTGGGTTGATAATGAAGACTTGGTGGTCACGTGATAATGACTCATCATCGAAAGTATTGGAAATTCCCGTGACTTTTGACCTATCGGTTGATGTTTTGACCTAGGCCTTTGCTTTGTGCATGAATTGTGACTCATCATCGAAACTATTGGAAATTTCTCGGACCTATTAGACTGTATTGGTTAATGTTTAACCTAGGGCTTAGGATTTTTTATGAATTGTTTTTTTTAACCTAGTTATAGGTTAATAATACGTTTTGGTAACCTATTAGGTGGGCGAATTGACCAATATTAAGGTCAATTGAGCTAGATAACGCGTTTCCCTACTACTTTACTGTTTTGAAGAGAGGTGGACTCGACACTCAACTGATCCTGCGACTTACCGTCCTATTGTTAATGCGACGTTCCTCTCCAAGTATTTGAACGCATAGGCCTATTGTTGCTAACCAGCAGAGTGTTTATTTTGACACGCATGGTTTGCTACCTCTCTTATGGTCTGGATTTGGAAGAATCTTTGCACCTAGACTTTATTGGTTCGCTTTCTGTTAGACTTTCTTGTCGCCATGAATTGTGTTTAGGTGACTAACTCTATTGTCCCTTATTTTATGCCAGTCCAGCTTTTAAATCAAGCGATTCCTCCATCTTCCTCCAGTGTGGTTCTGTATAACTTGGATTGGCTGATAAACACATAAAATGGCCTTCCAACTTCTTCACAAGTCGGTTTTTTTCGGCTCCTCCATATCCCGCTGGGTACCCAAAGGGTCGGTTTGGGTCCTTTGCTACCAGCTCCGCCAGCTGCGCTTCGTGATCCGCTTTCTCCCTCCCTCTACCGCTCTCTCTCTCTCTCTCTCTCTCTCTCTCTCTCTCTGTCTCTTTTTCTATGCCATGATGCTCCCGTTGTTTTTATATGCGCATTTGTTACTATAGTAGAATCGATAACCAAACCCCCATTTTCATTGGTTAAATAGGGCGTCTTGACCAGGACCTCCGTTCGGCTCCCCGACTTATTGGTCGTGTTCCAAAATGCATCGGTTTCTGCGTTCTAGCGGGATGTGCTGCGCTGTCTCCGTGCCTGGCAGTACATCTCTTACAGGTTAGCAGCCTAAGTTTTTCCGTGTTTCGTTAGTACCTTTTGACCTCTACGCTATTCCTCGGTCAAGGGTTTCTTGTTCCCGGGGTCCATTAATGTCTCAGGCAGCGTCGAGTCTTCTAGGATGTTGGATCCTTCATATGCAATTGGCTCCCACTTGAGCTGTGTTTGCTTTCTGCCAATGGTCTTCTCTTTAGCCATGACTGGGATGGGAACGTCCTTGGGCAGGCGCCCTGGTGGGGACTATATAAAGTCTCTGAATAAACGAGTATGAACGGATGCATCTTTCTTATGGATGCGTCGTAAAATAAACTTATATCAGTCAGTGAATACGAACTGATGCAAGCCAGCTCGAATAAGCTCGGTGCTAGTGAATGAGCTTATAATAAGCTTAGTGCTCGTGAATAAGCTCAGTGGTTTTAGAATGGCGCTATAGAAGTTTTGAATCTACTATTACGTTTACGATTGATGGTGAGAGCAATTAATGACAGATGCCAGCCGATGTTTCACTTGCAATCGCCATTTGCAGGTCTCCTTTTGTCTCAATTTCGTCTAATGCGACCATAATCATTCGCCGCCGTCTGCGATGCTATGTACTAAAGCAACTAAGCTAAGTGACAGGAATTTCATCGACTGGATGAAATGACGAGCTGTGTCGTGGGTGGAAGTAACATGCTGATAGTTGGCAGGTCGATTATTTTCATCGAAATTCCCGCAATGTCTGTACGTCCATGCTTAATACATGAATAATGAAATACAGTCCAGCTAAAACAATTCACTGACAGACTGCATTCAAACAGTTTACGCACGATGTAATATCTGTAATAAATTATAACTGATAAAACCAAATAAACGGCGTGGACGCACTTAGAGAATCAGAGTAGGAGGGTTAGAGAGTTGATAGTGAGCTAGATGTCATGACTCCGTGACTCAGAGACATGCTAAGCTATGGTGATGCGAAAGAAAGTTTGGTTTCCATAAGAAGATCAAGAAATTGTGGCCAAATTATAGTTTCTACCAAAAACAAGATTTTAATAGATTGGACATAAATTCTAAAATGAATCAGAAATCCAAAATGGGTCAGAAATTCTGAAGTGGATCAGAAATTCTAAAATGAATCAGAAATTCTGAAATGATTCTGGAATTCTGAAATGAATAAGAAATTCTGAAATGAATAAGAAATTCTGAAATGGATCAAAATTCTGAATGAATAAGAAATTCTAAAATGAATCAGAAATTCTCAAATGAATAAGAATTCTTTAATGAATCAGGAATTCTGGATCAGAAATTTTGAAATGCACATTCATTTGAATTGATGTTGTCGTCTTCGGAATGTATAACAAAACAACCAAAGACAAGATAATTCACTTAGTTTAAGAACATAACTGAAAGCATATCTCAGCGTGAATTCGAACTCCTTCTCTCATGACTAGTCCTCAGTCACAGATATAGAGCAAGAATCGCAAATAGATGAGTAGAATGATATATGGATGGATGCTTGGATGGGTGTGGATATACTTATGAATGGATGGTTGAATGCATGCTTGGATGCGTCGATGGGTGCGTGAATGATCCTTAATTGTAGGCCGACAGACATTATGCAAAAGCCACCAATTAAAATACGAATAGCATGATTATCTCTATAATAATTATTATGTCACTTTGTTCATTACAATGCATTCGTAAGTTTAAAAAAACATTTGCCTAAGTGGTAATTTTTCTCTCCGTGATAAAGTTTAACAGTCTAACACTGCTTGATAATAGTTGATAATGTCTGATAATGTTCTACATTATCTTTGCCCCATACATACATGTACATAAAGCGAATGGTCGTGATATCGTCAGTTTAGTAACCATGACCACAACTGTAGTCTTTTTTATTATTTTACCATTATCGTGCAAATGTAGGTAACAAATTCTCTGCGAAAAATTGATATAAATATATTGTTCGCAGTATACAGCATCATTCATTTTGTTATAAACTAAAAATCCAAAGTGAGAATTAATTTATTTTAAAATACCATCTGGTGCTAGCATGCACTGAGTAACAAATAAAGCAATAATGGAAACCCTTTGAAGGGACCGCGAACCCGTTAGCAGGGTCACACAAATACGGAGATGAAGTTATGTAGTGATGGATGACGAATTGAGTATATAAAGTAAGTTGGTAAAATTCATAGACTTAATTAGTTAATTAATATAAAGTATACAGACTGAACATCTATTAAAGAAACAAACACTGCATGTAGAGTGGGTCAATCGGTGCTCGGTATTTAAACGTTTCATAGTGATTCGTATTCCGTATTTCGTGTGGTAGGCAATATATATATATATATATATATATTATATATTATATCCAAGTTGTGCCGGATGATATCGATCGACTGGAGCAGATCCGTTTATGACGTCGAGGAGTCAGCCGTAAGAGGTATCTGAGACCATGAGACCAGCCTAGAGCCACTCAATGAGTGGCCTCTGGCGTACAACTTAGCAGCGCAACTAATGGAAGGCGGGATACAAGACTCTGGAATATATATATAGCGCCTTGTTAAAAGGGTAGATGGCGCTAATTACATATCGTGACATCTGTCTTAACGACGCGTCGTCATGACTACCGTCCCTCCAGAATGAGTGAATAGAAGACAGGACCGAACAGAACACACGAACATACACCCACGAGCACACATGAAGTCACGAACACACACAAGCACACACACACACACCTACACACACGCGCGCGCGCACACGTACACACACTCAAAGAACCGACTGACTGTTGATATGATGGCGTTACACCTGGTCGTGGCACAGCTGTACAATGATGTGCCAGGACCAAAGTAACTTAGGCGAACACCCTTAAAAGATAATACGGCGGTTTCGAAAAATGTTTCAAGAGGAAAATTTGGAAGCACTAAGATACGTTCAGAATACAGATGACATCTTAATGGTTGAACTTCGGAGCTTTATGTAATTTTAATTACAGTTGCCTTGTATTGTAACATCACACTACTGCTCCGTTGCTACCAAACACAGAGCTGTCCTTGGGTCCAATATTTATGACCTGACTCAACCCAATCCATCCTAAATGGACCCGACCCAACTTTAAAGCCGAATGTCTGACCAGACTCGACCCGATCCAATCCGACCCGAGTCAGCCTTTAGTGTATGGAAAACGCGAAACATCTAACTCGCTAACATGACCGGAACGTATATGTTGTTCTTTTCTATGTGGCTATCTCTATAAACTTCTGTCTGACTCTCTCTTTCTTTCTAAAAATTTATAAAAATATAAATATATAATCTATATTAATTGTATTTATGTATATATAGTCTCGTGTCAATTATCTGTCCTTCAAACTCTTTCAGAATCGCCTGATTAACTGGACTGAACCCAGAGTTGTATGGTTTCGAGACGTCTCGAGACAGTTTTTTTAGTGTCTCGGTCTCGGAAGCCTGCTGTCTCGGTCTCAGTCTCGGTCTCGAGGTAGTGTCTCGAATTTTTAGAAACTGTCTTGAAGTGAAAGTCTTGTTCTATCTCGAACAAGAGATCTCGATAAGTTTCGCGTTAACTGTCTTAAAATCTTGCGGCAATATAAAAACTATTCTCAGGAATAGGTACTATATACTTACAACTTTTAAATTGAAATTACAAATGAACCTCATTCCCGAAAACTGGCACATTAGTATTTCGCAGCATTTTATATAGGATCACTTGTCTTTTACTGTATCGTACTGTCTTGAGCCTAGTGTCTCGGTCTCGGCCTTGGTATCTCACTGTCTCGGTCTCGGCACCTCACTGTCTCGGTCTCGTCTTGGTCTTGAAGTTTCAAGTCTTGCATACAGCACTGACTGAACCTTTAACAATTTGATGCTTCAAAGTGGTTTGCCCTTCAGTGCCCGATCCTCTGTGGCAGAGTTCAATCTCACGTATAAGCCCTGGGTCAGCTTTCAAGAGAGTCATCTTTGTGATAGTCTTAGGACCTCTTCCGTCGTTCTTCCCATAATCAGGTGCACTGAAGGTCTCTTGAGAGGCGGCCATCGGTGATGTGTGAAGATAAAGACATGTCTGAGTTTAAAAATGGGCTTTTCAGACAATGATGGGTCTGAATGAGTCTGGACTGGGAACCCCATCCAAACCGACCCAACTGGATCTTGACCTGACCCGACCCATCGAGTGTACAGATATTTGTGACTTGATCCGGACCAACCCGGCGCACTGTTCGACCCGATGGACAACACGCGAACACGCTCAAGCACACCACACAGACAATTTCCTTTGATCATTTCCTCCATGAGGCTTAAATAGCGGGCTGCCTACAGTTTATACTTCGTCAAAGGGGAGATTAATGGCAATGAACTTAACAAAACACGCCAGTATCCGCACGTCTCAGTGGACAGTCTCGACATCTCAGGTGCGTTTATTTCGTCGCTGCATGTAGACAATCAGTATGTACACAGTACAGGGAGCGTTGAGAGGGGGTCAACCGAGAGACGACAAATGCCACATATAAAATGCTATTTAAAAACCGATAATAAGTCACCTCACGAATGCGATCTCCCTTTACTGATTGTGTTGCATAATATGCTGATGGCAGATACTTCTATGACTAGATGTGGTGAAATCTGCTCCACGTGTCTTTAATGTGGGCTTCGTTGCTTCGCCTCTTTTGAGTCAAAAGAGGCGGAGCAAAGAAGCCCACAATAAGTTTTGATGAAGCCATTTCTTCTCACACTTCACGGGTAGGTCATTAGTTTGGTTTTATTTATGTTTGTCTGGTCTTTGTACATGTAGATGGCATGATTACAATTGCAATCTCATACTATGTAAACGTTTGCATATATGCAAAGTAAAAAAGTAAGTAAGTACGTATTTTATTGAACCGCTTGCAAACGCACTGCGGACACATAATATGAACGTTCAAAAAATGTTCACTCTCAAAATAAACATATCAATCAATTACAAAGTAATTAGACATCCTCAAACTAGTTAGATAAAATAATGTACACTCTTAGAATAATCAAAACTAGCAATTACACAACAGACATCCTAAGAGTAGCTAGAGTATAATATCAGACAATACTAGGCCTAGTTACACTTACAATAGCAATAGATGCAACTGTACAGCATTCGGATTTATACATGCATACATACATTAATGTATGTGCATGTACATGAATCTATGTATGCTTGCATTTGTAGGCCTATATATGCTGTCACCTCTCTAATACCCTGTGACCTCACTCAGCTTTCCTTCTCTACTCTTAGAATCAATTCATCAGTCGATTTGCTTTCTGTCTTCGTCCATCTCGGACACACGTTCACACGTCCAACAGCTGAGTTTGTTGGTTTCTAAACCAACAATCGATGCCACCAAATCCAATAATACACTTTACACTCTAGTGACATAACTCAACTTTCTTCCATTACTTCTACCTATAAATGGTTGAACTCTGATTTAACGTTGATATTAATTGACATTGACACCGTTCAAAGATTTCAAGTATCTCTTCTTTCCTTAAAAACTCAAGTAACCAGGATTTTATTTCAACACTATATTTTTCACGTTGACACCGCAATTGACAATTATACAGACATACTGTACGAAGTTCAAATCGACTGTAATAATTAACAACTAAATTCCCCTCGTGAACAGCGTACGCCAATCTCGCCAACTAATTAATTATAAGGACGGACAGACTGTCAAACACTCGTTCAGCTCAGTGCATACATACATAATTATATATATACCCTCTCATAAAACACACTCACATCACCTCTTTCATGTAGTTGAATTGCCAAATCATGAAACATGTAATTATAATATGACATTATCATTGGCGTAGAGGAAACGAAAAGATCAAAATGGAAATAGGAGACAAAAGGAACATCTTACAAAGCAGCATAGATGGTAAATCAAACCACTTCGGTTATAATTATTTGCGGAATGGAAGACACGCGTCTGGTGAAGAACGTGGTACATGTATTTGAGTCAACGGAGCGTCGAGCAGGGATTGGACGACCGTGCAGAGAATGGCTATACGACGTGAAAGCTGGCGTAGACTCAGAGTGAAGAGATTCACGTGTTGAGCAGGCAGACGCAAAAAAGCGCGAAATGGAGACAGATCGCCGACTAAGTATTGGACAGCTAAGGGCATTGAGTTCATGGAGCGATGGATGACTGGACGGATAGTAAGCAGGTTAAATTATATAACTGAAACAACACTATTGCAATCAAAAACAGCTCGCAACAATATTAAATCTCCTTCTAATTGGTACAGAAATGGAATTTTTTAGGACAACAATCTCTTGTACCTATACTAATCCTAAACCATATATGGCATAGGCCTAGGTTTCCTTTTCAACATTCAGTTGTCCATCTCCCCTGGATGTCAATCAACGAGAGAGTGACATTCGCGAGAACGTTTTCCTCCACGGACATGGAATCCTTGCGGGTCGGAGTGGACGGAGTGGGAAACGCGAAATCCATCGGTAAGACTTGCACCTCTGGAGTTGGAAGAGAGAGGTTGTGATCGCGCTGGAATTCCACGTTCTAGACCTCTGAGGAAATTTCAAGGAGACGCTGGTGGATGTATTACTTATAATTGGCGTTTTATTCCCATGTGTGGCACAGTGGCCGATCGGTTAGAGCGGTCAGCCCGTAACGCTCAGTGTGCGCTGAGTGAGCGGGTTCGACCCTCGTCCGGGGAGTCACTGTGTAGGGACCTTGAGAAAGTCCTTCGCGCCCAATTGTTCTGCAGTACACCTGCAATTGCGTCGTCGTGGCGTGTGTATGCACTTCTGAGCAAAAAATATTGGAAGAAGGGCGGTATCAAATTTCGGTAATAAGAACAAATAAAAATCACGGCCATCGCAGTTAAAATTGAAATGTTACCCAACAACACAATATATGCAACTGCTTTAGAGCGTACAAAATCTCTATGTGGATAAAAGCATGTTTGTGTTTATCAATCGAAACAAACTTATCACAACCCTACTAGCGTTGATGTGGTTCTATTCAGGTATAGTTTTTGAATGAAGTACCAATGGTTTACAACCAAATCTCACCTGTTTATGGCATAATTATTCCTGAGGAACTGATGTTTTTATTGTCACAGTGTGGTTTTCTGGTTAGTTTGCTGACCGTGTTATTGTAAATCTATTATTCGCCCGTTCACAGGAAAAGGTCACATACTTATGTTGCGCTAAATGACAAATTCCTCTCCACTGATCGTACTTGACGCAGCGTTCGGAAGTCCGGACATATATAATCACCATAGAAACGCAAATGAACGTTGACAGCAGCCAACTACAATTTAAAGCAGTCCTGTAATTATGTCCTTCGTTGCTCGACGAATTCCAAATTTCATCCGGTCGGGATTCGGTCAGGTGTCATAAATCGGTCTGTGCCGATTATTCGGCGCATGTGAACTGTTGATCAGCTCACGTGGCCGTGCCTTTAGCATTTATATCATTCAGTAGGAATCACCGAACTGTCTGTGGATTGTAGAGTAACCATACGTACAATAGTCGAGCGTACAATATTTAACCTTCTGAATCATTTGAAATGTACTTAAATTTGACTCTAATGATGATTCTCAGTTCATGCACATTTAATGTACCCCATATACGAGTTTATACCATGTTCAATATATCACACTGCAATTAAATTCTTCTAAAACGCTCTGCCTGAACTCTGAAAACTGGCAAATTCTTACCCATATATCGCTGCTCACCCGTCGTCATCTGCATCTACCTCACGCTCTTATATCGATCATCCCTCGATCGGACTTTCTATTACAAACGATAATCTCACCTCCTTAACGACTTCCTACCAGGAGGATCAAAATCCTTTGCCTTAAAATATTTCTCGGTTGAACCATCGGCACAAAATGCATTTATCCAGAATATAAATTTCAAAACATTGACATTAGCAATTTGTAGGCCTACTGAAAATCTGAGGCTTGTAGCAAACCATTTTGCTTTTAACATAATACTGCAAACTATTGATAGTGTTTTAGCATTCCAAAATGTTAATTATTAACGTTTAATAATTATAAGTCTTTAACTCCTTATATGGAAGTCTGAATGTAAATAGTATGTATGGCTGCAACCTGGAAGAGATTGACAGTTAAGCGTTATTTTTTATATCCTTATGCCAGGATTTTCGATATTTGCCTACCGCAAATTGTGTTATGACTGGGCAGATACAGCATTAATTTCCAATAATGATAATGATGATGATGATGATCATAATAATAATAATAATAATAATAATAATAATAATAATAATCATCATCATCATCATCATCATCATAATAATAATAATCATAATGATAGTCATAATAATATTAACAATAATGAAAATAATAAAAAAAATTATGAAATTAATTCCTGAGCACTCTTGTTTTCTTAGCAAACTCTCTTGTGTTGACAGATTCCTTTAAAAGGCGGATGTTATTATTTACATCATAACCGTTGAAGATATTAAATATACTCAACGAAATCTTATGAGAGTAAGGGCCGTTCACGTCGATAGGTCAGAATATCTAGAACAGTTCTTGCCATTTTCAACGCGTTTATAAAAGTATGTATACGCTGATTTTCATAAAATAATACGACCATGGAACTCTGAAATACTTCCACATAATAGGACTACACCGTAAAATAAACCTGCTTAGTGCCGTCACTTTGACGTGCCCATTGCTGCCCGGCTCCAACACGCGTCTTATCAAGGATTCAATCCCACGAGATCTGAGGCTTTCCGGAAACACGTTAATGGCTCAGGGTTGCACCAGTTTTTAGACCGTGGAAATAGTCTTGAAATACTCCGTCGTGGCAGCACAGACAGAATTGTCAACGACTGACCAGGGAACAGACGCAGAGATGCTCGATTCATTAGCAGTCGTGTCATGATTTCCCAGTTTCCTTAGCAGCTTCTTACTGCGTTGGAAGAGGCGGAGACAAGAAGGCAGCAGTTAAATCGGACAGATGAACCGTCCTGGACAATCCTCGATGGACGGAAGAGATTTCAAAGAAGTGTTTACCATCTGGCGACGAGAGACTAAGTCTTCATCTCAGGTCTTCGAATATCATACAATGCAGCAGAGCAGAACATACGTCGGCGGCGGAGTCGACTGTTGGCAGAGAGCGACCGATCGACATGAATCAGTTAATCAACGACTCTGCAATATTTGGTTAGTTGATTAATTAATTAATTCAGTCAATACAAGGATCTCTCTTTCTGCCTATGTATACCTGTTTTGTGTCTTGTTATACCGTACATGTAGTTCTGTGTTACTTGTCTTAGTGTTCCTACGCTTCATAAAAATACGTTGTCTCTCTAGCGTCGTCTAATTAGGTTGGACGTCTGAAAAGCAGCTGACAATAGAGCATTATGACAAAAACGTAGGACGCAGATTTTGCATTCGTTTGAAACAAGTGCAGAAAATTAAAATTATTAACAAAAAATAATTCAACCTAAATGACACACGCTTGTGATTTAATTACAAAAATGTATTCAGCTGTTGTAATTGTGATGAAAACCCTCAAAAGTAGCGCTTTTCGGTCAATAGCATCTTTAGCTTTCGAAACAATGCGTTCACTTTATCCTGCGTATTCTTTGATACCTCTCTGCGCTATTGATCTCCAGCTGCAAACCCCGTAGGCAACTCAGTTTATTATTGCAGAAGTTAAAACCTTTCATTTTCATTAAGATTATGCAGAAGTCACTAATCTTAATTATTTATATATATATAAATAATTAGTTTAACTATGCAGAAATTATAACTAACTTTCACTTTATATTTAATTATGAAGAAGTCAAGCATCTTCATTTTCAGCATAATTATGCAGATGTCAGAAATCTTCATTTTCATTATGATTATACAGAAATCATAGATCTTCATTTTCAGGGTAAATATGCAGAAATTAGAACTTAATTATGAAGAAGCCAAATATCGTAATTTTCATTATAATAATGCGAAAGTCAGACATAATCATTTTCAGTTTTAAAAATTGTAGTTTCCTCAGCCCAGCTAAGCAGTGTCCCGAGACCTCTCTCTCTCTCTCTGACTGTTTGCGAAATCCGTTGTCTGCAAGTTCACATCGAATGTTCCTCGCGCTCTGTTGATCGTCTTGATCTTGTTCCTGGGACTAAGACTGCCTTGGTCCAATACTGGGCGTTTGCTGTTGCGGGTACATATGCCTGGCATGACCTGCCCTCATCACTAAGAGCTAAATGACTGGCTTCTCTCCATGGGCTTCTTACACGTTTGAACAGTTGTTCTGCAAGAGGTGCTATACAAATCTAAAAGATACGATGCGATACGTCTTTTGTAACAACCTAACCTGGTCTTGTTATCTATGCCTTTTAGTCACACATGGCTATTCATTTGTCCCACACTTTTAAACTGTTGCGTGCTTGTCATTTGCCAATTGTCATTTTGCCATAAGCCATTGCTGTAACATCATGAAACAACAAAGGCGAACATAAATTAATGCATTTATTTACATTGTGTGTCATGAAATCAGAATGATTGCTCTCGAGTGAATAATACAAGTTATCCGTCATCGGATTGTGTGTTTAATAAAGAGTACGCGCCATCATTTGGACATGCAGTCATAAGGATTAAGTGACATTATGGTCAAATGTGCTATCAATGAATAACAGGAAGTCAATCTGCGCTCTCATTTATATTGCGCAACTCTTCATTCAACGCTGTTTCGTTATTCAAAGTGACATCATGAAACTACAAAGCCGCGCATATATATATATATATATTATATAAATAAATTCATTGGTTTGGATTGGTTTACGAGTTGGATGCTCTCTAGCGCATGAAACGATCTGAGTGGTTGCAATACAGACTAAACCCATAAAAATCATTTTGGCTAATGCAACTGCGACTGTTTCCGCCATAAAACCGAAACAATCGCAAGCGAATCCGAATAGCGCATTACTAATTTCACGCGTCTTTTAGCATCGTACAACTCGCATTCAATATGTCTATGATATAACATGCATAGCCTATACATACATGTATATAATGTAGGCTCATGTACAGAACTTATAATAGCATACACACGTAGGCCACGTAAACATGGTATGCGAACGTCACATGCATTTGCTGTCGAATCGAATCTTGTTTGCTCTCTAACACGTCGCACTTGTTTCCATATTGCCTTCCAATAACTGTGCAATATCCAAAGCACCTCAGCCGGGCCAGATTAAGTCCTCCTCCTCCTCCCAACGCGAAAACAACCACGAGGCCGAACACTATAAGACCTCTAGGGACTAGACCCTTAGTGAATACATCCATAAATACAGTCTTGAATCGAAGCTCAAATTCATGTCATCTTTGACTTTTCGAAAACACGTTTGAGGAATGATACATAGACCTATGAAATCGGATCATTCGATAGATTCAAAAAATGTTTGAACTCGATCCAGATCACTGGTTATTGACGTTCAGCGAACGAAACTTGGATCTGTTGTATAACCTTTGTTGTATCGTTCCGTTATCAGAATCAGCAAGGCAGCAAAATCCAGGCATTGCTTCAAAAGACATCAAAGGATCGTCGTCCGTTGTATGCCACATGCAAATACATCCTTTAATATATATATACGGACTCCTTCCTATCAACTGATGCGAGCTGTTGCATACTTATACTTGTCTATTTACTTTGCTGTTTGTATCCACGTTGTCCTCATTTAGCCATTATGAAAAGCCCGCGTAGAAATGAACGCCAGCGAAATACAAATAAAATTCTTACTTAAGAGGCGACATTTTGGGAACGGAAGACATTGATTTACTATATGAAGGCTTATTAACCGTAGGGCTACCCTAAAGAAGATTGGAAACGAAATCCCATCCTGTGACAACAGCGGCGGTTGTTCTAAAGAGGACCAGCAAAGTTTTTTATTATGAACCTGTTGTTAACCCGTGAAGAATCTGGTTCGGATAATATTTTAGCTGACGATTCAACTGCAACTGGCACTGCTCGTTCTAGCTGTTAGCCCGTAAATAATCACAGGTCATACTTGATTTTAACGTTGCTATAGTAGCGGTGAAGACACTTAGACGCAGAGATAAAATAGGCCTACACTAATGCTCCCTCTAAGCTGTGCGCATATGCGCGCGCACACGGGTCGTGAAGAATTTAGTGAGCGCGCACAAACAGTTTTGCAAAAATAACGAGCCATGATTTCTTCATATAAAACTATTTAAGGCGAGGTTCCTAACCGGCTGCGGCCAGACTTACTCCAGAAACGTTGGCTCCTTGGCTGATAAGGCCCTTAATTATTTTTCTTTAGACAGGAGATTTTTCTTAGGTTATCAGAAATTATTAACATCATAGACTCTTAAATAGGCCTATGGTTTTCATTTAACTATCATTGCATTCTGCTCGAACCTGCGCATAAAGATGTGAACCATTTATAAAATGCTGCACACGCAAAATTTCATGCGCACACAACCTGCAAAGGGAACATTGGCCTACACAATAATTAAACGAAACTGTCGACGAACTGTGCGTCACCTACACTGCAAGTTCGCAGCAGTCAATACTAAAATACGCAAAAATACACATTACCCATTAAGTTTCCGTTTAGTTTTAATAATTGCAAATATAGGCCTACTTACATTATACGATGAATTTAACTTTAATAACTGCATATATACTTACATAGACGCGAATAAAATAAATTTGAAACGCGAATCGAACGTTTGCTACATTAACCTTTGCGCTTTATGTTCGTCAACTCACGTTTGCGCTTTCAAATATTTAGGTCAACTTCTGTCCAATCACGCGCTTTTGTGCTGCAAATATTTAGGTCAACTTCTAATATTTAGGTCAACTTCTGTCTAATCACGCGCTTTTGTGCTGAAAATATTTAGGTCAACTTCTAATATTTAGGTCAACTTCTGTCCAATCACGCGCTTTTGTGCTGCAAATATTTAGGTCAACTTCTAATATTTAGGTCAACTTCTGTCCAATCACGCGTCTTCCTGGCAAACAACCTTTTCCATACGCTGTTTCTGTTTGAGTCTGTGTTTGTACAGTCATACAATTTAAGTATCACAAATCTTTCAATGGAATTGAAGTCATTACTGACAACTGATGGAACCCTAACACGCAACCGACGATCAATTATTAAATATGCGATGTCAATAT
The DNA here is from genome assembly GCA_959347315.1 of Bimastos eiseni. Lineage (NCBI taxonomy): Eukaryota > Metazoa > Annelida > Clitellata > Crassiclitellata > Lumbricidae > Bimastos > Bimastos eiseni. Next base: position 17,659,909 of record OY365810.1, read on the forward strand.
TGCTTGACTTGCGCCATAGTCTATCGATCGTTGTATCGGTTATCGCATCAGCTATCGCATCAGTTATTGTATGGGTTATCATATCTGTTATCGTATCGGTTATCACATCGGTTACCGTATCGGTTATCGTATCTATTATCATATCAGTTATCATTCGGTTATTGTATCAGTTACTGTATCGGTTATCATATCTGTTATCGTATCGGTCGGAGGACTGGCCACCCCTTCATAAGCCGAGGTTAAGAAACTGAAGTCGCTTGCATATCATATACTCAATACTCATGGATGCCTATCGGGGTTAACGTAGAGAGGGATCATTCTTCATCAGTCAGCCTCGTAGACAGCATCAGGCAGAAGTCTCGTGTTTTAGCATGATGACAGCGATTGCGCACGCGCTAGATCAGGCCTCTAAAGTCCCCCGAAAATTTACGCGTAGGCCTACTGTCGCAGTTTAGCACCGCTCGCCACCAAGACCCTGGAAGACCACTATGACGATCTCATTCAAATCGTTCAAACATTTGTTCTGTTGGAATCTTAGGAACAACACAAGAAAAATAGTAGATAAATATCAAAATATTGATACGTTACGTCAGGCGTGGAATTAATTACTGGATCGGCGAATATTTGATGGCTCTATGAGTCAGTGGATGGCACCCAATAAAGCCAAGCATTAATATAGCTTTATGTGTCTATACAAATATTTATATTGGTTATTTTTGGTACAGTATTTGACTAAAACTTTAATTGCTTTTAATTTCTTATGCCAATTATGGGGTCACTTTTCCACTTCTGTAGGAGTAAATCTACTGACGACAAAACTTAAGGTCATTATATGCGAGTGAGGATAAGCACTAGTGCGCATGTATACCTTTGAGTGCTTATTTGGGTGGAAGCGCTGCAAAAGCCATCGCTATTCTCTCCGTCTGTGGAAGCGAGGGTTGAGAAATGAGCCACAGATAATATTAATGGCAAACAGGTCTTCAATCAGCGCCGTCAGGAGAGAAGAAGGCTGTCATATCCATAGCTGCCTCCTTCCGACTGTTCTTAGGAGGCTTAGGTTAAACCCGTCGCTTTAAACAGCAGAGGCTTTTCAGTCGTTGACATATTGTTTCCAGCGACGGGTCTTTGGCATCAACCGATCTACACGACAACAACCGTTTCTCAAAGGACTTCTGGCAGAATTCTGTCTGTCTGTCCCTCTGGCTGGCAGAAGTCTGTCTCTGTCTCTATATCTATCTGTCTGTCTGTCTATCGCTCTCTCTCTCTCCCACTCTCTCTCTCTCCTTCTCTCTCTCCCTCTCTCTCACTCTCTCTGTCTCTGCTTCTGCCTCTGTCTGTCTGTCTGTCTGTCTGTCTGTCTCTCTCTCTCTCCCTGGAAATGTGGAGGCGGGTTGGTTGCAATGTTTGGTGATTTTGTGTCAGCCAATGACACAGCTAGTTCAGCTTATGCCTATCGACAATTTAAAGAAATGTAGTGTGGCTATTTTCCGCTTTGCAAATAATATCAGTTAAAGGATGCAGTGACGCAATGGAGGAATACGAAGAGGGGAGGAGGAGGAGGCGGGGAATCTCCTACACTCAGATGTCACTGACGAGGCTGCGCGTCAGAAGAGAGAAAGACAGAGAGACAACGAAGCATCCATTCCTCTATACATGGCTAACTATTTTGCCGGTCGCATGGGAGCCAGAGCAAACTAGGCAATCATTTCAGACAACATCACATGAATCACGCGGCTTTATTGCAAATAAATACGTTTATCTCTCTCTCTGTGATGATAATCTCTAGCTATTATAATTTTATCCTCACTTGCACAAATACTGACTTGATTTATAATACACGTATTTCCATCGATCCACGCATCATTCACCATTGCAGCAACACGTTTACTACTATAGTATGTTCATGCTAGCTTAACATACCATCAACGATCTCATTCGGGATTCTGCGGAACATGTTCCTTCTCTCTCTCTTTCTATTTCTCTCTCCTTCTTCCTTTCTCTCTCTCTCTCTCTCTCTCTCTCTCTCTCTCTCTCTCTCTCTCTCTCTCTCTCTCTCTCTATCTATCTATCTATCTATCTATCTATCTATCTATATATATATATATATATATATATAACTCTCTCTATCTCTATCTTTATGTCTATCGCTCTTTCTCTCTCTCCATCTATCTATCTATCTATCTATCTATCTATCTATCTATCTATCTATCTATCTATCTATCTATCTATCTATCTATTTATCTATCTATATATAACTCTCTCTCTATCTCTATCTTTATGTCTATCGCTCTTTCTCTCTCCATCTATCTATCTATCTATCTATCTATCTATCTATCTATCTATCTATCTATCTATCTATCTATCTATCTATCTATCTATCTATTTATCTATCTATATATAACTCTCTCTCTATCTCTATCTTTATGTCTATCGCTCTTTCTCTTTCTCTCTTTCTCTTTCTCTGTCTCTTTGCATATCTCTATCTCCTTCTCTCTCTGGTTTGTTTTTGCTACCGCTGTATCCGCATAGACCTTGTCCCTCAATAGTCGATCGTAATGCGGTAATCTTCTATTTCGTGGTGCTTATTATCGACGTAGGCTGTATACGTTGCGTCTGACAGTTGAGAAGATGTCGCCATTCGTGTTGCCTAATTGAGAGTTGTATCGTTGAGACTAAGAATTTATTTACTGTATGGATTCGTTTCGTCGAAAAATCATTTCAACATCGATCGGCATCTTGTTGATGCCATGATGATATTTTATGTTATAAGGAATGAGAAGCTAAGACCCGAATCTGATCAAAACGACTAGTAATAGTAATTTCAGGCATCTCTGTCTAGTATAGTTGAAGCTATACCCTATACGTCATTATAAGGCCATAACCGATACAGAGGGGGCATCAGAGATGCACAGGGTTCTGAGTTAAAACAAAAACTGGGCAATAACCCCGGCTATCAACCTCCGGCCACAATCGCCCGGCCTGCAGACCCCTAGGAACATTATCCACCTTGCAAATAACTCCCCATGGCCCCATCAAGAAAAGTTATATATATATATATTATATATATATAATAGAGACACTAGATTCAAATATTCTCGTCGCAGCCTACAGGTAAAATGTTCGTATGAACGAATAATAGACACAATTTTAACTAAATGTAACATAATTACAATATAATAATTACACAGCTCCGATGTTCGTAGTCGCATTATTTGCAGTACAGTTGGCCTGGGGGTTATTTTCCTAGGAGATTTTATCCCATGGGGTTCATTTTCCTAGGAGGTTATTTTCCTAGGGGTTATTCCCTAGAAGGTTATTTTCTAGGAGGTTATTTTCCTAGGGGTTATTTTCCTATGAGGTTATTTTCCTATGAGGTTATTTTCATAGGAGGTTATTTTCCTAGGAGGTTATTTTCCTAGGGGTTATTTCCTAGAAGGTTATTTTCTAGGAGGTTATTTTCCTAGGGGTTATTTTCCTATGAGGTTATTTTCCTATGAGGTTATTTTCATAGGAGGTTATTTTCCTAGGAGGTTATTTTCCTAGGGATTATTTCCTAGGAGGTTATTTTTCTAGGAGGTTATATTCCTAGGGGTTATTTTCTTATGGGATTTATTTTCCTAGGAGGTTATTTTTTTAGGGGTTATTTCCTCAGTTATTTTTCTAGGAGGTTATTTTCCTAGGGGTTATTTTCCTAGGAGGTTATTTTCCTAGGAGGTTATATTCCTAGGGGTTATTTTCCTATGGGATTTATTTTCCTAGGAGGTCATTTTCCTAGGGGTTATTTCCTAGGAGGTTATTTTTCTAGGAGGTTATTTTCCTTGGGGTTATTTTCCTAGGAGGTTATATTCCTAGGAGATTATTTGCCTAGGGTGTTATTTTCCTAGGGGGTTATTTTCCTAGGAGGTTATTTTCCTAGATTGCAGGTTGGGTTGTTGTTGCACAGAGTTATTGGCCGGGTACCTGCGCACAGCGTCCTCTGTTGACATCGTCTATTGTACGGATGAAGCGCCGTGAAAAACAAAGCCTCGTATACCAACAACCACATGTCAACATAAAACATTTTCCAATTATATATTAGGTTTAGACAGCTTCACATTAGCTCAATATAAGGTGAACATCGATGCGCACGGCAACTTTGGAGATATACGCACCAATGCATAGACGGCATACATAATTTTATGTATATTATAAATAAATATATATACGTGTGTATGTGTGTGTCTAGGTGCGTGTGTATGTGTGTGTAGGTGTGTGTAAGTGTGCGTAGGTGCGTGCATGTGTGTGTGCTCACAAAGACCCTAGAGACAGCCTAAAGAAGCCTTGTGTATGCCAGAGTAGGTGCATGTGGAGCTGGATGGATGGATGACACGTGGTGTTCGTCTAGGTATTCGAAGTGTTTTTCAATTACTTCGCCTTTAGATGCGCTTCGAACAGTGAGTCCATTGTTTCCTATATCGTTCAAAGAAAAATCTTGTCAACCAGCGAATAATTGCACCGAAAGAAAAGAAGTGCTTAGAAATTGCGAGCGGACGACGATCGTCTGATTTCATGTATGTTAAATGGATGGACGGATGGACGGATGGATGGACGGACGATCAGATGAATCAAGTACGTTGAATCGTTTGAATGTGCGTTTTTCGTGAGTATGCGATCTATTGCTCGCGAACAGTTGCCAGCGAGGTCATTGCTCGCGAAGTCAATGGTTCGACAGCTCATTGGCTGGTCAGATCAATGGCTCGGCAGATGAATGACTCGCCAGGCTAATGGCTCGACAGGTCACTGGCTCGACAGGTCACTGGCTCGCCAGGTCAATGACTTGCCAGGTCAACGGCTCGACAGGTCACTGGCTCGCCAGGTCAATGACTCGCCAGATCAATGGCTGACCAGGAAATGGCTCGACAGTTCAATGGCTGGCCAAGTCAATGCCTCGAAAGGTCAATGGCTCGACAGTTCAATGGTTTGACAGGTCATTGGCTCGACAGATCTCGACTGCTCGACAGGTCATTTGCTCGCCCTCAATCGTTAAGAACCAATAATATCATATTCTGCTCAAAGCAAAAGATCACCTCAATACTTATGGTCAAATCACTATTTATATTGAAAATCAATGTATTAGTAGAACGACACGGTGTGTGTGGCGCTTCTGCGTGAAAACACTGACTAGACTCAGTCTTACTTCTTCTCAAATATCTCGGTTTTTAAGTGTTTTTTTCTCTGACATTGGCAATTTATTTTAATACATATCGCGCTACTGGATCTACGCATTTTTACGCTTTTCCCGTCGCTCGTATTTGTTTGACGAGAAACGTTAAATTCATCAGGGAAACAAAGGAGACGCTCATTACGTATTCAAGCGACCTACTTTGGAAACTATATAACTCTGCCTATCACATTTCACGCCCAGCACGTAAGGCGCTCTTCGCTGCTGGCCTATGGAGACAAAACACCGGCCGACTGCGGGCCTCCGGCCGCATGATGCGGCCTTCAATACCGTCGCATGATCATCCTCCGGAATCAGCGCCTACCACTACTCCGTCTGAGATACCCCTACTCTGTCTGAGCATACCCCTACTCCGTCGTTGTCTCGTTCATCCTCATCACGTCAGGGTCTTCGCGTTGCCACACGGAATGTGCGCTCCATTCGGGAGAAATACGTAGCGATGGCTGACCCGATTCTGTCACATGACCTGGGTCTCTTAGCCCTTACCGAGTCGTGGCATCCGGTGGCCACAGATGTCTCGATCCTACGTTCAGTCCCACCCGAATATTGTATCATTGACCGACCGCGGACTGACCCCTCCAATACTCCCAGCCGCGCCGGAACATCGTGATTTACCACCGAGCTAGTCTTCGAGTAAAAATGATTGCTCTAAATTCTTCACCGTCTACCTTTGAGGCTCTAGCTGTCTCTGTTACTTCTGCACACGGTCCCTACACAGCCCTGGCCATCTACCGACCAGGCTCGAACTTCCTTAATCCAAATTCTTCGAGGAATTTTCTACACTTACGGAACAGTTCGCTCTTTATAATACCCAGATAGCCGTCTCGTCCTTGGAGACCTTAACCTCCATCTTGAGGTTCCCTCCTCCTCCTCAGCCACCAACTTCCGCATCTTACTGAAACAGTTTGGAATGACACAACATGTGTCTGCCTCCACGCACCAGGCTGGTGGCTGGTTAGATGTGGTCACCACTCGGGATGACTGCACCCCAACGATAGATGTCTGGCCACCGGTTCTCTCCGACCATGGCATCGTGGTAGCAAGTCTACCATTTCTTCACGAGGCGCCAATATATGCGTTGAGACAGATACGTGGTTGGAAGCACCTAGACAGGCAGGAATTTGCAGCATCGTTAGCTGCGGTTCCGTCCTTCTCTGACCCTACCAGTCTAAAAGATCAATCAACTGATGATCTCTTCGACATCTACCGATCGATGACCGACATCATCGACCGCCTTCTTCTGGCCCGTACAGCCCCTTTCTCCCTGGTTTGATGGAGAATGTGATTCTCTCCGTCGTCAAGCACGTCGCCTCGAGCGCGTCTTTCGGCGCACGCGCTTTCCTGAAGATCAGGCTGCCTGGGTGGTCTTTGTCCGCTCCATGCACCGATGCTACAGAAAGAAGGAGGGTGAATACTGGGAGAGGCAAATTTCATCCAGTGCTGGGGACACTAAGCGACTCGGGCCACTTTCAAGTATCTCCTTGGAAGACCGCCGTCCGCCAGCACGGTGACGACTCCTTTTACTGCTGAAGCCTTTGCTGACTACTACGATTTCAAAGTCTCTTCCGCCAGGACACAGCTCACACACCGGAACCTACCTTTACCTCTACAAGCTGTCGTCTATGTGATCTTACCGAGGTCAATCAACAAGATCTTCGTCGCTTGATCCTTTCCTATCCACCAAAGACGACGGAGCTGAATCCACTTCCTCCATTCCTGATCCAGGAGTCGATTGATATCCTACTGCCATTCCTCACTCTACTCTGCAACGCCTCTCTTCGTAAAGGAGTCCTGCCGTCTACCCAGAAGCGCTCGATCATCACGCCAATAACAAAGCAGTCGGGGCTTGACCCGTCTGTTCCGTCTAGCTATAGGCCAATAGCTAATGTTACTTTTATCGCTAAGATAATTGAAAAACTTGTTGCCAGTCAGTTATTTAGCTATTTGGATACGAACAATCTACTTCCTCCATGTCGATCTGGGTTTCGTAAGGGTCACTCAACTGAGTCCCTCCTACTTCGTATCCTCTCCGACATATATAGTGCCATGGACAGGTCCCAAGTAACCCTTCTGGCCTTATATGATGTAAGCGCTGCATTCGATTCAGTAGATCATGATATCCCCTCGAGTCGCCTCTCCTTAACTTTTGGGATAAGAGACCTTCCACTTATCTGGATCAAGTGGATCAAGGAAGATTTATTCACAGTCACATACACAGTCAAGATTTACGATGAATGGGTAATTTATCTAGGCAAATGCCCACCGCTTCAAATCATGGCTAATTTAGCTCTATGTGGGTTTCCTTTTATATCTGGGTTTTATTCAAAAGATATAATTGTAGAAGCATCTATATTTTATCACCACAATTTATTAATAGTAATGTTAATGCTGCTAGCTGTTGGACTAACGTCATTTTATTCAATTCGATTTAGATTATGTGTAATCTGAGGAACTAACAACTGCGGTCCCCACATTTATTTAGCGGAAACATATTTACATCAACTAAATTCCTGGGTTTGCAATGACTGCCAATTGTCATGGAAGCAATATCTTACATAAATTTCTCAAAAGTTGGCAGAATATAATCCACATAGTATCTCGAGGAATCTTACCCTTTTCATTATTTGTTTCTTCGTCCCAACAAAGGCTCGCGAAAGGAATGCTCTGAGGATATGAAGATTTTCACACAACGTTCGTATGCTAATATATGTCAACGTGACTATTTTCAACACACGATTTATTTTAGATAGAAATTTTTGAACATTCTCTCTTTCGAATTGCCTAAACTTCCGACATTTCATTAATTAACGGTGGCCATTTGCATTCGCGTCATATGATACGAGTGGGGCTAATTTAATATGTAAATCAGGCGCTTTTGTTATGGAACTATGGCGTCACTCGGCGCGCTCGCCAAATGACACACTCGCGATAGATCTGGACATCACTGAGTAGAGCTACTCGTAAACAATTTCAATGGAGAGTGAGTGAGGACTTGTCACGGGAAAAATATTTTAACGTAGGCCTATATTGTAAGAACACCCTTCAAGAGATAAATCCGAATTGCATCAGCATTCTTATGACCACACCAGTTTCCGTCGCCGGTGCTGAAAGAGACTTCAGAAGAATGAAGCTGTTCAAGATTCGATAATCCTCAGCACAGCAATGACAGATGACAAGCTTTCTGCAGCTCAACCGAAAACCATATTGCCAGATCTCTGGACTATGACGCATTGCTTAACCAATTTGCGTAGAACAAGGCCGAAAGAAACGCTTTGCGTTAATACCAAACACATGCAAAGTTGTATAATGTATATACACGCAGGCCTATGCAATGTATGCATGCACAATATGAACCCTATATATTGTATTAAATAACTGCCGTATTTCAGTTCCTGCATTGCAAAAGGCCTCTGAAATATGTTCGGAGGGGCAACGTTCCTTATTGTTGCTACAGTCCTGATGCTGGCTAATGTATTACCTTCGTTTTGAAGAAATTAGGTTTTGATGTGATCTCTTTGGTAGAGAAATAAATTATTGATTTTTATTTTGGGAAGTACGATAAATCGAAGAAATGTAAGTGATGTGTGCACGTGGTCGTGTATATTCTTAGGGAGAGTTGGTTAGATAAGAAATTGATGGGCATCATAACTATTGCAATTCCAAAGGATGCGTATTTCACTACTGATTTGTTATTGGCGCAATAAATTAACCAATTTCGCAATAACTTACTTAGGTCTAATCATCGAGCAATTGAACTGCTGATCAAATGTTATAGCGAGCAATTGAACTCACGAAATATTGACTGAATTAGCCGCTGAACTGTTGACGCGTGATTGACCATAAAAACCGCTTTTCTGTCTAGGTGTCGGTGTGTCAGCTGTATGCATCGCCCAGAAAAGGTGTGACCTTCTGACGGAACACGTACCCATGCAAGTTCAATCTTAGACAGATCAACACAGCCTGATATACCCACGTATCTGAACACTGACTAAAACAGACAAACGAACAAACATAGGCAGAAAAGCAAACAAACAGAGAGCCTAGAGGCAATTCGACGAACGAGATAAGAAGACATCCAGAACAGAATGGCATAGCTAGACAGACACAGATGGGCAGAGGCAAACATATTCAGAGACAGATGAACAGACGATCGGTTACAGTGATCCAATTCAACTGATGGATGCAGAGAAGTGGAAAACCGATTGATTCATATAGATGGATGATTGAGTGCACTATAGTGGGTGAATGACGTCGTCTGTATAGGCTGACGCATGATGATAGACATGCAAATCCTTACAAATTGAGGTGCATTTGGGAGCAGCGCCTTCTCGTCAGTATGCATTGCCTGAGCAGTCCCTGATGGGCGATTGATTGAGTCGAAGCCACTGACCCACTTTCTCTGCACACTGTTCACCTGAAGACACAGGCTCATTGCTCGATTGCGTCCTGCGTTCTTACATAGCCAAACGATGCCAGAACCAGAACAGTTCGATTCATTATTAAGTAATACGTCAACTTGCAACCAAACACAAAGTCTTCTTCACGCTCTTAGAGCTACAGATACAACAATGATTTGACGGTGGTGAAAAATCAGAGTATTCAGTAGAAATGTTTCGTTATTCACAGTTTACTTTAGCCAGTTTGAAGCCAATCGTGTAGGCATTCAGTTGCGTAATCATGTGCTCTCTCTTTCCAAACGTAAAGGCGACCTCTATGCTATGCAACTAAAGTGAGATTCTGCTGACATCAAGACAAGCAACGCGATAATTAGCCAAATTTAAAGAAGAGCAGTCCTAAATTAAGCAGTCTCAGATGCAACCGTGAGTGTCTAGTGTTAGCCAATCCAATTCCTAAACCGAGTCCTCTTCCTCTCCGTCTCATCTTCCAACCGACAGTGTTCAGCTATTGTAGGCCTACTCATTGCAGCTAAGTTCACTAGGGGTCCAAGAATCTTTAACCAAATTTCATCGCTAGTGGGGTTTGAACCCCGACCTCTCGACTTACAGTCCACCACGCTAGCCACTACACTACTGAGTGTTCCCAAGAAATAAACGAAGTATTGAAAGACCGACCCTAGAGAAATCTTCACTGAGCGTCGTGCGGTATCAGAAAAAAACAAGTCTCTTCTACCGTGAGCCACAGCAGTCGTTATTATAGGCTCACGTACTCACGGGTTGTTTGTTTTTATTCTATTACTCGCATAACTATTAGAGCTATTCCTGCCAGACGTAGACTATATATATGATCCATCAATAATGAGATATCCTCCGGAAAACGTTACTACTACAACTATTACTTCCACTGAGAAATTTTTCTGTCGAATAAGCAGAGTGGATGGATTTGAGGATGGATTTGAGGATGTTGAGGCGATGTAACGGATAGCCGCAGAAAGTCTCTTGCGATCGATTGAGACGTGTTAGTAGGCTTACACACGTCCTGATATCGATATTCCACAGTCGCTAAAAGTCGTTACGATAGACCTAAGTCACATAAATGCCTGTTAAGAACAATAACAGCTTCATTCCTCCGGTGCTATACAGAACTCGTATGTAGAACCCAGGAATTAGACTTTGGTTCTAATCAATTCACATTGTGTAATAGTTTGCGGTTCGACATTCCATATAATATATCAATAAGCGAATATTTATTATTATAACTACTATAGGGCCTACTAAACCAACTACGTCCACACCAACAGCAACAACAATGCAGCCATACTGCCGCTGCTGAGAAAGTAGACATCCTTGTCTTGATATGCATCCATGTCGGACTCACACTATATCAGTCTGCTTTAAAAAATCTGCTACAGTTCAGTTTAAAATTTTCCACCAGAAGGTGCCCGTATATTGCCCCAACATTTCAAGTCCAGGACCTATAAGCCTGCCTACTTATTTATTAATAGCCTATATTACCATGATAATAATAATCATGACGACTTCTTTTGAAACTTTATGAAATAGATAGTTAACCGGTAAATAAACGTTACAGAGCAGATTTACTAGGCACATGAGCACGCCTGACGCCTCCAAGTTTACGCTCAACGTATGCTTCATATTATACCGCTTCGTTCAGTCGGTTACCTCAAATGCACAAAGTTAGACTCACAAATGATCCATTGGAGACAATTTGTTGTGTGGCACGGGGGCCGATTAGCTAGAGCGGTCGGTTAGTTATAACACTGACTGTGCGCTGAGTGGGCGGGTTCGACCATCGTCAGAGGCGTCACTGTGTATGGACCTTGAGCAAGTCCTTCGCGCACAATTAATTGTGTTGCATTACAACTGCAATTGCACCGTCGAGGCGTGTGCGCTTCGGAGAAGTTGAAAGAAAAGAAGTTGAAAGAAGGGCAATATCAAATTTCAGAATAAATAAATAAATGCTTCAAACAGACTTACTCTTCTAGTACCTCATACTAGAACAGCTATGGCTTAGTCCCGGTCCTTACCTCAATTTGTCCTTATCTTTGAAATGCGCTGTAACCGTCTGTTTGCTATCAAATTCTAGCTGGTACTCATTTTCCGCTTTTCTTTTTCTCGAAACCTATTTTATGCTCTCGTGGCCTGGCGCACTGGGAGCAGCTGTTAACGGTTTACCCTTCTAGAGACGCTCCATAAATGCTCGAATACAATATAATAATTTTACAAAGCACCTGGAAAGCCACTACTAGTCGGGTTTTGCTACAAAAGTTCAGATCACCATTATTACAACTGCTGCAATCATTTGAATATTGTTGCTACTAGCACTTCTACTGTTACAACTGCTTCCCCTACTATTGCTACTAAAACTGCTGCCACTTCTACTATTATTGCTATCATTGTCGTTTCATCTGTATCACTTCCACGCAGTCTGTACGACTCACATATTATTTACAGCGAATGTGCAAGTGACTGGGTGGATATGACATAGAATGAGACATTTATTACATTTAACTATGAATCGAGTCTTCAAAGCAGATGTAGAGTTGGCGTTGCGGTTGGAGACAAACAAAGCCAGACGTAACAAGACAATAGCACTATATGTAGCCACTTTTATATCTTGAGATAGAACAAGACTTCTTCATAGAACTTGAAATTTTGCCTATTTGAAGCATCATATTATATATATATATATATAGACTATTACAATAAACTGATAAACTGAGAGAGTTTATCATTCAAACCCATCGTCACGCCTCTCATCTTCAACTGTTTTCCTTTATATAGGCCTACGTCTGTTTATAAATACCTAATCCATGGCAGTCCATTCAACCTTCAACATTTTCAAATATTTCATCTTTCTTTCAAAACATATTTTCTTTAAACCGCCTCACATGCAGCGCATGCGCCAAACCGGACGACCAAGTAACTATATATGCAAGACAAGACGCTGCTGAACTCGTATTCAGCCCATACGCATCTTATACATACATAATTTACAGCTGAATATGTGTGGATTCAGAGAAAACCTCTGCTCACAATCATGCGTCTATGTCTCGAAGTTTAGAAGGTCAGTTGCAAGGACTGTAGATGGGCTGCGTCTCGTCCCTCTGCAGATTACGTCATTTCAATGAGCAATCGGTTGGAAAGAAGTCGTCAATGATCAGAGAGCGAATTCATCTCCAGACGACCTTATGGCTCAATAGCAGAGAGACTAAACATGAATCAAGCCCCGTACGGTGACCTTTGCCCCGCTGGTCTTCTTCTGCTACATAAAAAAGTCTATATCACACAGTGTTGCTAATGACTTAAGTGAACGAACGGATTCGTCTCGGACTGGTTTCTCGCATCTTGGCCTTTTGACTCGTAATCGTAATCGTAATCTCTTCGGCGGACATTTTAGAGCGAGCGAGTTGTATCAATACTGATATACGTATACATACGCGTAATGTGCCAATTAATTACAAGAACAATCGCTCATAATCTTATCTGTACAAATGTAAACAATGATCTCTATCAGCAGACCAGCTATATGCCTAAACTATCGCCATTATAGGCAAGGTGTCTTGCAAGCCCTGCTCAGCATTTTCATTGATTCTGTCGTGTATATAACGGATCCTCTCATTGCCATCAGTTTTGTTGTTTGAAGAAGAATGCAAAAAAGAAGGCAAGGAAGAAGAATGCGAAGAAGAAGAAGAAGAAGAAGGCAAGTAAGAAGAAGAAGAAGAAGAAGAAGAAACCAAGGAAGAAAAATGCGAAAAAGAAGAAGAATGCGAAGAAATAGAATGCGAAGAAGAGGAATGCGAAGAAGGAGAAGGCGGCAAGAAAGAAGAATGTGAAGAATACGAAGAAGAAGAATGCGAAGAAGGCAAGGAAGAAGAATGCGAAAAAGAAGAATGCGAAAAAGAAGAATGCGAAAAAGAAGAATGCGAAGAAGAAGAAGAAGTAGAAGGCAAGGAAGAAGAATGCGAAGAAGAAGAATGCGAAGAAGAAGAAGAAAGCAAGAAAGAAAACTGCGAAGAAGAATGCGAAGAAGAATGCGAAGAAGAAGAATGCGAAGAAGAAGAAGAAGTAGAAGAAGAAGGCAAGGAAGAAGAATGCGAAGAAGAAGAATGCGAAGAAGAAGAAAAAAGCAAGAAAGGAAAATGCGAAGAAGAAGAAGAAGAAGAAGAAGAAGAAAAAGAATGCGAAGAAGAAGAATGCGAAGAAGAAGTAGAAGAAGAAGGCAAAGAAGAAGAATGCGAAGAAGAAGAAGAAGAAGTAGAAGGCAAGGAAGAAGAAGAAGAAGAAGAAGAAGAAGGCAAGGAAGAAGAAGAAGAAGAAGAAGAAGAAGAAAGCAAGAAAGAAAACTGCGAAGAAGAATGCGAAGAAGAATGCGAAGAAGAAGAATGCGAAGAATGCGAAGAAGTAGAAGAAGAAGGCAAGGAAGAAGAATGCGAAGAAGAAGAAGAAGGCAAGGAAGAAGAATGCAAAGAAGAAGAATGCGAAGAAGAAGAAGAAAGCAAGAAAGAAAAATGCGTAGAAGAATGCGAAGAAAAAGAATGCGAAGAAGAAGAATGCGAAGAAGAAGTAGAAGAAGAAGGCAAGGAAGAAGAATGCGAAGAAGAAGAAGAAGAAGGCAAGGAAGAAGAATGCGAAGAAGAAGAAGAAGAAGGCAAGGAAGAAGAATGTGAAGAAAAAGAATGCGAAAAAGAATGCGAAGAAGAAGAATGCGAAGAAAAAGAATGCGAAGAAGAAGAAGGTAAGGAAGAAGAATGCGAAGAAGAAGAATGCGAAGAAGAAGAAGGTAAGGAAGAAGAATGCGAAGAAGAAGAATGCGAAGAAGAAGCAGAAAGCAAGAAAGAAAAATGCGAAGAAGAATTCGAAGAAGAATGCGAAGAAAAAGAAGGTAAGGAAGAAGAATGCAAAGAAGAAGAAGAAGGCAAGGAAGAAGAAGAAAAAGAGGAATGCAAGGAAGAAGAAGAAGAAGAAGACGGCAAGGAAGAAGAAGAATGCTAAGAATGCGAAAAATGCGAAAAATGCGAAGAAAAAGAATGCGAAGAAAAATGCGAAGAAGAAGAAGAAGGCAAGGAAGAAGAATGCGAAGAAGAAGAAGAAGAAGGCAAGGAAAAAATGCTAAGAATGCGAAGACGAAGAATGCGAAGAAAAAGAATGCGAAGAAGAAGAATGCAAAGAAAAAGAATGCGAAATAGAAGAAGAAGAAGAAGAAGAAGAAGAAGAAGAAGAAGAAGAAGAAGAAGTAGAAGAAGAAGAAGAAGAAGAAGAAGAAGAAGAAGAAGAAGAAGAAGAAGAAGAAGAAGAAGAAGAAGAAGAAGAAGAAGAAGAAGAAGAAGAAGAAGAAGAAGAAGAAGAAGAAGAAGAAGAAGAAGAAGAAGAAGAAGAAGAAGAAGAAGAATGCAAAGAAAAAGAATGCGAAATAGAAGAAGAAGAAGAAGAAGAAGAAGAAGAAGAAGAAGAAGAAGAAGAAGAAGAAGAAGAAGAAGAAGAAGAAGAAGAAGAAGAAGAAGAAGAAGAAGAAGAAGAAGAAGAAGAAGAAGAAGAAGAAGAAGAAGAAGAAGAAGAAGAAGAAGAAGAAGGCAAGGAAGAAGAAGAAGAAGGTTAGGACGAGGAATGCGAAAAAGAAGAAGAAGAAGGCAAGGAAGAAAAACGGAGAACGGAGAAAAATGCGAATAGGAAGAATGCAAAGAAACAGAAGGATGCGAAAAAGAGGAATAATAATAATAATAATAATAATAATAATAATAATAATAATAATATTAAATATCAGAAATAATAGTTATAATAATAATAGTAATAATAATAATAATAATAATAAGTATAATATAATAATAATAACTGTGGTGGACACAGTGGCCGCTTCCTATATCCCCGAAACAGCTTCCACAGCTGGAGGAGCGGCGGAGATAGCAGCCACAAGGAAACACACAAAATATTCTGAGCTAGAGAAGAAATACACTTTTGTTCCAATCGCTATAGAAACCTTCGGTCCCCTCAATAGTGAGGGCCTCGCCTTTCTGTCTGAGACTGGACGCCGACTTTCGACAACTACCGGTGACACCCGAGAGACAAACTTCCTTTTCCAGAACTTGTCGGCATTGATCCAACGTTTCAATGCGGTGGCTTTTTAGGGCACCATGTCAAGATTCCAGTCCACTGACAAGCGGCGACCCAGATAATAATAATAATAATAATAATAATAATTGTAATAGTAATAATAATAATAATAATAATAATAATAACAATAATAACAATAATAATACAAGTAATAATAGTATGTTTATATATATATATATATATTAAATAACTACGATAAAAATTATGTCAGTTATATATATATCAGACATAATAATAATAATAATATTAATAATAATAGATCTGATGGGAGGAGGCCCGACGGGGCAACGCTCATCCCTTGGTCGAGGGGGAAGTAACTGGCATGGGATACTACAATTGTTCATACCAGTGCTGCCTCGTACATAACCCAGACTGGGAAGAAGGGACCTGCGTCGGTTCAGGCGGCAGACCGCAAAACTCTAAAATACTCCTATGATTTCCAACCGCTCGCTATTGAGACAATGGGTCGTTTCAACCCCTCGGCGTTGGATTTCATCAGCGAAATCGGTAGCCGGATTTCTCTTATAAGTGGTGACAGACGCGAGACGACCTTTCTTTTTCAGCGCATTTCTGTTTGCATCTAACGCTACAACCTAGTCGCTTTCATGGGCACCTTTCTGTTGACCCCAGAAGACGAGGCCTGACCCTCGGGACAACAATAAAATAAATAAAAAAATTTAAAAAATAAAATAAAATATAATAATAATAATAATAATAATAATAATAATAATAATAATAATAATAATAATAGTGATGATAGGAGGAAGAAGAAGGAGAAGAATAGAAAGAAAAAGAAGAAAAAGAAAAGAAGAAAAAGAAAAACAAGAATGGAAGGACAAGGATGAGGAGTACGGCAGGAGAAGGAGGAGAAGAGAGAGAAAAAGGAGGACAATTTCCTGAGCGAACGCAAAAAGGCAGCCATGGTATAAAGCGTTGTGACTTCATTGTCTTAGCCTCGGCATATACATAGGAGTTGTTGGCTAGTCCTCTCCCTAACCGTTCAATATTCTACAGTAGTATTACAATTTTGTATTACAATGTAAGTATATAACACAGGCATTCAGGCGTGCAGTGAATGCCAGAAGGGAGAAGAACATGTAATACTACCGTAGAAAATTGAACGGTTAGGGAGATGATAATAGTTGCCAAGCAATGCTATCGAAAATAGCTGCATTTTGAACGCTCTCATATAGCTGGTATAATCGTACAATCAGACATGCGCCTATTTCCAGGATGTGCTATGAATATGAGAACGTGTTGAGAGAATATGCGTCAGATTCCGTGAGCAAACGATGTAGGTTGGTGTGCGCTTTGTCTACTCAATCTGCACTCAATGATCATTAGATGACGCCGTGTACGGATGGCTAATGATTGCTAAAAATGTTCACAGGGCGAAGAAAGAACAGCCTGACGATTGCTGTATGACACACCCTAAACACTGTCGCTAATGCTGATAGTGAACAAAAATAGGCAAGTAGTTAGTTACTAAGCGCAAGGCCTCTCTGTTCTTTAACACTTCTACGAGTGGCATTGGTTTCACTGCAGTCACTGTTGGCAGACGTACGATCGTCGCTAATGTGTCAAATGTCAGATGATAGTTACAGTAGTTCACTTCGTTTTAGTTGTTGCAAAAGGTTTTGCTATCGTCTGTCCTAACGAACTAAGACATCAGAAGAGAACGACGCTCAACAATGAACGATGACAGAATGGACTTCATCAGCCATCAGATTATAATCCGATTTGATTCAATAAACAGCGGACTTTGATCACGCGATCGCTTCTCGGAGTATTTATCTTCTATTGGTGGCACTTCATCAATTTATCCTGTCACATCCAGAATGCCATTCAAACTGACTTCAGCTTACTCATTTTGTTTCATCTGCCAATTCCTGAACGTGAATGAATGTTGAGAAAGGCAGAAGCTGTAATCAACAGTTTAGGGAAGCTCGCCCGGAGACTCTTCCTCCTCTTCGACCAATTCGCTGTCATGACGTATATATGTAGGCCTACTAACGACAACTGGATCTCTATCAATCTTTATGCTGATGAGCATTGCCGTCTTAATTTATGATCATGGTTAGTGTAGAATGTGCAACACATGAGGCAAAGATCAGTCATTTTTGGACTACGATGCAGAACACTAACTTCTCAATGATTATTCTAAGAGTCTCTATGATCGCAGACTTTTTAGGCTACCAAGGTCGTCAATTCCCCCAAAAGCTTCCTAACATGTGACACCACAAATAACCTGACTGGCTTGTTCACGAACGTTCATACAAATCTGCACACAGATCAAGCTATACAGGTCTACCTATAGTAGCCTAATGTTTCGGCAGATTCTTACCTGTTCAAACTAGAATTTGAGACAATTCGAAAGGACAAATAATTATGTTACACATGTTTCGTGAAACTCAGAGTCATCTAATTTGCTGATGCATCGCGTGAAACAGGATTTCATGTTGTTGCCTGTTTGGGTGTTGTTGTTATTGTTGTTTTTGTTGTTATTGTTGTTTTTGTTGTTTTTGTTGTTGTTGTCAATGCTGCGTTTTCAGCAAAGCCTCTGTCGACTCTAATTTCGGAAGGTTTTAAGCTCCCTTCAACTAAACTAACGCCTGCGTTGGCTTTGTTCACTCTGATGTACTGCAGAGCATAACCCGCATCCTGATATGCTCTATACCTCAGTGAATTATCTGGGATCAGCCAAACAGCAGAACATCGATACAGCGCATTTTATAATGAAAACGTTGCTCAGAAATCTTTGTGTCTAGACCTGAATCTCTATAAACGCGAAACTACTGAAGTCATTACAATAACTGATACTCCTGATACTCGTGATTTCATAATGGTTTGCGAAGATGTCATGTATGATAATTATGTGCAATAAACACGGGCGTCGTTCATGCTGAGCAGTTGAACAGCGAAGAAGCGTAAGTATGGTACGTGTTCTTGAATCGATCGATCATTTGCTTTCATATCTGTTGTCAGATTACTACGATATTTCTACGCAGACTGAGTGATGAGAATTGGACGTCTGCCAGCAGCGTCGTCTCGTGCCTCCATTTCCATCAACCATTCATCGTCGTCATGCGAGAACTGTGATAATGCTGCGATAGGCCTAGTTTTTATATGTATATACGTTGCTATGGTCTGTACACTTGGAGTATATTCGATAATATAGGGTGACACAAAGGTTCGTTTACCGTTTTCAAACTTAAATATCTCGGTCAAAATTATTCGGGTCTCTTAAACATTTGTCAAACCTATTTATACATAACTTACATATTAAATGGCCTTGACAGTTTTAAGTCGAACGTACGTTAAATGACGTGACAGTCGGCACGGGACGTGTAATTTAGGTTCTTGTCTGAATATGACCAGTGCTTAAAGTGTAAAACAGAAGTGCCTGGAAGCTAGTATGAGGTGAGGCACGGTGGCCGATTGGTTAGAGCGGTCGGCCGTTGACACTCAGTGTGCGCTGAGTGAGCGGGTGTCGACTCTCGTCCAAGGTGTCACTGTGTAGAGACCTTGAGCAAGTCCTTCGCACACAATAATAAATATTGCTCTGTATTACAACTGCAGTTGCGTCGTCCGGACGTGAGTGCCCTTTCGTGCACGACTTGTCGTGTTAAAGCGCGTTATAAATGCCTAGTTATAAAATGCGTAGTGGTTGCATAGTGTCAAAAAGTTAAGAAATAAAGACAAATGTACCACTGTAGTCGTTAAAAAAGAAGTTCGATTATTGATATTAATGATGCTGGAATAGAAGTTGGATTGGTGAACGAAATTCTTCCAAAACAGATCCTATTTGGATGAATATAATGACTGCTGAAATAAAGTTATATTATTGGAAAGAATATTTGCCTAAATAGAAGTTGAATTGATAAAAATGGTTCTTGTTGAAGCACAAGCTAACCTATATTTGCAGGTAATATTAGGCCTATTATCAATCCGACTTCTATTTTAAAAAATGGCTTTAAATGGGCGAGAAATAAAATTAGTTAGCATTCGTTAGCTTTTATTTTATCCATAAACCATTACTTTGTCGTCAACGATTTGTTGGTGAAATATTTGTTGTTATTTAAAGCGTACAAAGAATTACTTTCCTTTGTGAAATTGTCGACAGGTAGTCTGTGGCGCCGGTGTAGGAGGCTAAATTAACTTCCCGGATAAATTAACTCACGGAGTGGATACATTGTACCAAGGAAATATTGACTCTGGAGTTAATTGTTCCTAGGATAAAAATTTTCCTAGGAGGAATTAACTCCCCCGGGAGTCAATTTATCCAAGGAAGAATTAACTCCCCGAGAGTCAGTTTGTCCTAGAAAGAATTAACTTCCCTTCTGCATTAGGTATAGGAGTCAATTTTTCCTAGGAGAAATTAACTCCCCGGTAGTCAGTTTGTCCTAGGTAGAATCAACTCCCCTATTGCATTGCATAAGGTATGGGAGTCAATTTATCCTAGGAAGAATTAACTCTCCTGGAGTCAATTTATCCTATAAGGAATTAACTCTCCAGGAGTCAGTTTGACCTAGGAAGAATTAACTCCCCTACTGCATTCGGTATTGGAGTCCATTTTTGTTGGTAGGAATTAACTTCCCGGGAGTCAGTTTGTCCTAGGAAGAATTAACTCTCCTACTACATTAGGTATCGCAGTCAATTTTTTCTTGGAGGAATTAACTCCCGGGAGTCAGTTTGTCCAAGGTAGAATTAACTCCCCTATTACATTCGGTATGGGAGTCAATTTATACTATCAAGAATTAAATTCCCGGGAGTCAGTTTGTCCTAGGTAGAATTAATTCTCCTATTGTATTTTGTATGGAAGTTAATTTATCCTAGTAAGAATTAACTCTCCTGGAGTCAATTTATCCTAGGAGGAATTAATTCCACGGGAGTGTCAATTCACCAGCGGAAGTGTGTATATTTCCAAGATACAATGTACTCCACTACTCAATTGTTCCTATTAAGCATTGACTTGGGGAGTGTTTAAAAGGGGAGTTTATTTGATCAACTACACCTGCAGCGTTTCGAAAGTTGGGGTAGAAAGTTTGCAAACGCACTAAGAGGAAATTTTGTTCCACCTCCATATCCGAGTGCTCCCCTCCTGTTCACAGGGAATTGTGTCTCTTTGCAAAGGAACGTGCACTAGTCAATATTGATCTAAAAGTGAATTTAGTCTACATAGAATTTTAAACAAGTTTGTCAAACAAAATACACCTACGGATAGACTGATAGAGCAATGCACCGAGAGTTGTTAAAGTAACATCTGCCAAACAGTCTTTTAACTTGATGTTGTTCAGCCTGTCCGAACACATAGTGGATCGTAAGCATGTTGCCAATTTGTCTCATCTTGGGTCCAGTCTAAAGATCTGCCTTTAGAGGCATCGGCTACAGATTTTTTTAATCTTAGGCCTGAAGAATGGGGCGATATCTAGTCTGCCGCGCGCCACTTTCCAAGCATGGTTGCTAAGTTTCTCCATCTCTAAGATTTGATTAGTGGCGGCGCTGGCCTTGCAAATTTGGTACGCAATTTTAAACTGTAATTTAAAAGCAAAATGAAAACAGATCGCTTTTAAACAGGAAATGTTCAATTATCGTCCGTTATGGAAAGCGGGTAATATTATATATATTAGCTATCCTGAGTCTCGAAAACATCAATACACCGTAACGCAAGTAGGCCCTTCTAAGTATGTTCTGACGAAGTTGAAAATTTCATTCCATTTACAAATTCTTTGGTTGTATATTTTAATTTATTTTATTTCATTAAAGATTGTTGTTGAAAATTTTTGTGTGTTTTCTATCGTTTTTGGGACGCAATTGCGTATTTTGCGTCCATGCAGCGCCGCTACTAGATTTGATGTAGGTTACTAGTGAATAGTAGTTATCGATAAAGCCGTAACGCCTTCTTCTTCCTTATTTTTCTGCCCTCTATGGTCTATAGGCAGGTTCGTATGTCCAATGTCGCAACTCCTCTTTGTTATGGGCCTCCACCTTCATCTTCTTGTATCCTCTTTAGGATCATTGTTCTCGATCTTCCTCTGGCCCATTTCCTGCTATTCCTCCATTTTGATCGGTAAGGCCTTACCGATCAATGAGAGTGAGTAAAAGTGCATCCAAAATGACAATTGGAGTCTTTGATCCGCGTCTGATATCAGCTGACTATAGTAATCTTTAAAATTATTAATATGCCTTTGCAATTACGTCCAGCCTCAAAAATAAGTGACTGGATGCCGTCCATAACCGTCCAGGCACACTTTAGGTACTGGGTATGACGTCACCATTATTCACGCCGCTTAATTGAGTGAAAATAGGACCATCGACACGGTACTGTGGAAGACTGGTCTAATATGTTTTTCACATATGAGTCGCCGTTCAAGGTGTTACATGTACCGAATGCACAAAACACTACTGTTGGGGGTTCACAGGAAGAGAACGTTCCGTCTGTTCCACAGATGAAGTTTTGTCCGTCAGTGATAATGTGGAGTGGGATGACGGCCAGAGGTCTCACAAGCCTTCATTTTGTGCCAGTTGGTACCAGACTCAACTCGCAGTGCTACATTAAAACAAATCTCGTGCAATACGCGAAGACAGCCTTCGAGAGACAACAGCAGCGTTATGCCACGAAACTTAGATCTTTTTGATGGAAGTAGGCATATTTCAGCAGGATGGTGCACGCTGTCATACATCAACTGTGACGACGAAATGGCTAGACTATAAACTCCCGTCACACATAATGTTGAAGGATTGTCCACCCAACAACCGGACCTTTCTCCTTTTGAGAACTTGTGGCGTATTTTGTCTCTCAGTATAAATATCCTGAGTCAAAAAACTTTGATCAGCTCAAACGTCGCCTCCAAAGTGGAGATCAATAGAAGTTGGAAGACTTCAGTCGCTGATTCAGTCTTTGCCGTATAAGAGATGCTTGACGCAGAACGAGAATACTGTACGCTAATAAACCTAAATCTGTAAACGCTTAGATAACAATATTGTGTTATGGTCAATTAAGCACAATATTTTGCTTACAGCGATAATATGATGAACACACTGTATCGCACGGCAGTTTTACCGGAAAACAGGTCCTCTTCAATGTTTTTAACATATAATGGCAACCATGCACTGACCGGATGAAAGCCAGATTTGTACTAATATCTTGCACTTGACTTGCGTATGCACTGTAAAAATATCAGCAACAATATTAAACCCTTTGTGAGAAAGCGCCATTTGAAAACGGTGAACGAACTTATTATGTATCACCCTATATCTGTCAGCCCCGAAATTGATGGCGGCAATGCCAAGCAGCCAGAGCATGATTGGATCGATGTCAGAGCATGATTGGATCGATGTAGACTATAAAACCCACATACACATGGGGCATAGTGGCATAGCGTGTCTTTCTGGGGAAGAGAATTGATTTCTGATTTTAATTTCTTGAGCGTTTTATAAGATTGAGAAATTTTTGAAATTCTTTTTAAAGATTTATCACCTTGAAGTCTCTAATTGCAGTTACTAGGTCATTAATTTTGTCGTTTTTCGTTAGGTAAATGCATCGGAATACGAATGGGTAGATTTTAATTGTAATCATGACAATTTATAGACGCCGTTTCTAGCAAGCTACTTCTAAGGCGCTTCACAAAAGCTGTTGTTTACATGCATCACATTCACAGCGTCTTAACCAGTTGTTAAGCTGCCAATCACGTTAGTGCAATTATTCATTCAATCATTCTGAGCATTTATATAGCGCCTCTTCCAGAAACCTACTCAGGGGGGC
Source organism: Bimastos eiseni (assembly GCA_959347315.1). Lineage (NCBI taxonomy): Eukaryota > Metazoa > Annelida > Clitellata > Crassiclitellata > Lumbricidae > Bimastos > Bimastos eiseni. The sequence continues at coordinate 17,683,424 of OY365810.1, forward strand.
TCCCAGCCCAGCCACGATTAAAGAAAAAGGTCTTGAGGGACTTGTAAAAACTTGACGGTTGGGTCACGAGCAAAGAGCGGAGCTCAAGTGAGAGATCATTCCACAATGAAGGGCCCACAACCGAGAAAGCACGGCGCTGAATAATAGCCAAGCGAGCACGTGGAACTAGAAGCTCACCCCTCGTCGCAGAGCGAAGCACCCGACGCGCTGCAACGTCAGACACTGGGCAGCAGAGATCACGCAAGTAAGATGGAGCACAACCAAGAATGCAACACGAAACAAGAGTAGCTATGCGGTATTAAATTCACTGTGACACTGTATGCAGAAACAGAAGAGAATTTAGGCCACCACCCAGTAAGCCGAGCAGCCGAGCGCAGAACCCGATCCAAGCGCTCCAGAACCACAAGAGGAAGGAAGACCAGCAAGTAAGGAACAGCAATGGTTAACTCGAGCAGTAAAGAAAGGCAAGCATAAGAATCACAATTATGTTTCATGAGGCTTGTTAATACACTGATGCTGGCAATTAAATTTAGTCAACATTCATGTAGGCCTACATACATTTAATTGTAATTAAGCCTACAATCAAACTTACACAATACACAGATAAATGTGAACAAAAAGTACGACAGAGTTGGTAGAATCTTTATGACGCATACTTATTTTCATTCCAATTTATAGGCCTACCAAAGGCCTACTCTGCATTTTCTTGTCAGCTTTAACTCAGATTCTGGGTTAGTCAAAAATATGTCCTACGTCAAAAAATCTAATCAAAATGACTTCTGGTGAAAGCCAATGTGAGTATAGGGGCCTAATTGAAATGTGACAGCACAATAAAATCAATAGTACTCTTTTTTGCCCTCTACTCCTTGTCAGTGCACTATATAATTCATCAGCTATTCCGTATGTGTTGAATATTTCTGTTTGACGGGCTCCAGAAGGTCGATTTACAATAAATAGGCTATTTGGTCTACAAAAAATGCAAATAATTAATGCTCACGATTTTGATAAAATTGAGTCTGTTTATTAACTTCTCACTTTGTTTATAAATGTTTCTGTCGTTTTCCAATGGTTTTCACCTGGAGTCATTTTGAATTAGGGGCCGTCCACATATTACGTACGCAGCGAGGGGAGGGGTTGAAATTTCGGCCATTTTGCTTACGGGTGCGTATGAGGGGGAGGGGGTCCCGAAAATATGTACGTGTGCAAATATTATTGTCTAATTGTGACGTCCACAATACAGATTATGAAAATCAGAACTGTAAACATAATCACAGACTATATTTCTGCTTAATCAATTTTATGTAGCGTTAAAACGGTTTCAAATGCAAGTGTTGTTAGTGTTTTATTTCTTCATAACAGTTAACAAATTTAGGCTATTAAATATGATGCTTAACAAAACTAAATAGCCTGTGGTTAAATCGATGTCTTATAGCTTTAATTTAACCTTTGCAATGGAGGAGTAGAGCTAAAATGTACGTAGGCATGGGGGAGGGGGTTCACGAAATGTACACAGTGCAACAGGGGGATGGGTCCGAAAATCCGATTTTTTTGCGTACGTAATATGTGGATGGGCCCTTAGCATCTTGGCAGTAGATAAGCAAATCTCCAAGCCGACAATAAACACACATTACACAAAATAGGATGCTGAGTTGGTTATCCAATTATTAAATGAAACCTTATCGAAGTCCTGCAAGAGAGACACATCCACACAAGTTCAAGAGTGTTGCTACACACATATTGCAGCCTCGAACTTAGTCGTGTGTTTTGTTCCCTTTGTGTGAACAAATGCAATGTAGACATGCTGCGCCTAATTGTCAAACTTAATTGTTCTTATATAAATTCTCACTAACGTTTCACAGTCATCATTATTAATTACACAACAAGTTACAGAGACATTTTAGGTGTTAAATCCTGCTGAGACGTGGCAAGCAATAGTAAGACAATATATTTGATTCGAGGCAAAACCGAGAGGCAGCGGTGATCATTGATCGCGTCTATAGGTGGAGCTATGCGAATATTAGGTAAGCACGCAGCATTTAACACAAATTGCACTGAGGATGGCCGAGCCATAGGGAGCCCAATTACGTACGAATTACAATTATCGATGAGAAACAAATGCATGCACCATGGTGGCAAACACAATACGTAAATACGAACACGCAAACAACATATTCAAACACACGCAAACACATACTCGCCCGTGCACACACGCTTACCCACACACATACAAACAGGCAAACACGCGCATACAAGTACACATATATACATATATATTATATAGAACTTGCTTTATAAATACTATATATATATATAGTTCGGTATAGACGTGCACTATTCACAGCCTAGTGAAAGTGCCTAATAATTAGGCACTTTAACTATAGTGATGCAGGAGCTCACTCTACCTGAGGACGGAATATAATAAATTTTATTCTGTTCCGTCCTCAGGTATTGAGTGAACGCCTGTATTTAGATGAATATCATAATTAGGTGCATGCGCCGACGCAGGATCGAGTGCTGGATTTAATAGTCACCTTTACAAATAATTCAAGTCAAAGGGTATTGTGTCTGTCGCTAGCCATTTAAACGCACACTTTTTATAAGCCTAATATCTGGTTTCAAGGACTTGCTTTAAAGGCAGGATCATGCATGTCTCAGGGCAATTTTCAAAATAAAGATGCAAAGCTTTCTCGCTTTCGGAAGGACCTAAATGTTGTTATAGCCTATGTTGAATAAGTAATCTGAAAGAAGTCGGTTGAGAACGAAATGATACAAGCGACTGACACACAAGCAGCAGGAACCCACCCGCGAAGCTTCGATAATCGGAAACAAATCAAACGACGGCATTCGATTCTAAAATGACTTCATGAATCGAAACATTTTTCAAATCATGACCACAAGAAAATTAAAAAACTTTGATCTGGCACGACATGGCAAAGATTTGTTATTCTGACAACATAAACCCAAGAGGCCTGCTGAATTAATAAACATGTAAATTAGGTTCTATGGTGAGTGACTATATTTTATGAACACGGAATAGGAACAAAACAGTTTACCTATTGTGCGTTATTGGCCCTATAATTGGTTCCAATTTTATTTAAAATATTTTTTTCAATTTCATTCTGATTAATTTCCACAATTTTTAGCATAATCGATTACAAACACACGAATATCAAATTGGTACCTGCTGAATTGATTTGAAATTCACCCACTCTCACTCTTTTTAACGAAAGATAATTATTGTGTGTCACTGACGGTTTGCTAACCAACTTTAGTTGCTTACTAGCTGACCTTCACCGCTTGTTAAGGCGTGTAACGGACTGCATGCCGTATTTATGCATCCAGCAAGATAAATAAAGATTCAGAACTAGACTCACTTTGTCTCCCATACGACACGATAGTTAGTTGCTTGTTTTCATATATTTTACATAATGACAGTTAAATATATAACCTGTCATCATCCGTTCATACTTCACACTAGGGAGCAATTGTTCAGGAGGCAAATGTCCTACAAAAAATGGGGGGGAGTGGGCAATTGTCCGGGAGGCAATTGTCCTGGGGCAACTGTCCGGGGGACAAGTGTCCGGAGGAGCAAATGTCCGAGGGGCAAATGTCGAGGAGGGGGGGCCAAATGTGCGTTCTCCGATCATCGACAGAATAAGGAATGGAACAAAAGCATCGACGCAGAAATTGACGAACGAATTGTCAATTCGTACACAGAGACACAGCCAATAACAGATGAACAGATCGATAGATAGACGAACAAACGAACAGAGGGACAATCACGGATATCATAGAAACATTCTGCAACTTAAAAACGACCTCAACTCAGTTCGGCATGGACTGCTGCGTCATTAGAGTACCGTAACATTTCAGTCGTCTGCGGGCTGACCATTTCTGATCAATTGGCCGATATATTCCATGGCAATATATTATTTTATTTGCTTATCATAGAAACGTTATCCCTTGACATCAGAGGTGTAACAAGGTTTTTAAAAGTGGGGGGCATAATTTGTAAAATATTGCGCGAAGCATCAAAATTTTTGTTGTCCCCCTACTTGTTGAATTTGGCCCCCAGGAATTTGAAAAATGGGGGCACAAATTATCTTAACAAGGCCATTGGAGAAACATAAAAAAGAGCCGATTTGGAGGGCATATGCGGGGCACTGAGCGCTAAAGCTGGGGGGCTCAGTTTAGAAACTTGGTGACCGGTGCCCTCTGTCCCCACGCTTGTTACACCTCTGCTTGACATTATTCCCAACTTATATACAACGTGATACAGTATATATAGGCAACAACGGATGTATAGGCCTACATGTATATATATATCATGTATATATATCATGTATATATATCATGTATATATATCATGTATATATATCATGTATATATATCATGTATGTATATCATGTATATATATCATGTATATATATCATGTATTTATATCATGTATATATATCATGGTGCTTCTAAGAATGAAAAGTTTAATAAAGGCATTCTCCAACCCACCATTCTGTTTCATTAGCTCTTCAAATGATACAGTTCAAGTTTTATTAAAAACAAACAATATTTAGAACTTGACCAAAGCGCACAAAGTTTTTACAAAATGCTCATTGATTCGTCAATATTCAACTGTTGTTAACGTGCAACTTTTGCTGCTATTTGACAGTTTACTGTGACTTGGCTTAAATAATGGCTGCAGCTTTGGTTGGAGCTGAAAATAAGCTTCTATGGTGCTCAACAATCTGTATAGGAGGTACTGATTTTGCTCCTCATTTGTGGTAATAGAAGAGTTGAATTCCTGAATGAGGGCAACTCTAAGACACATTCCCAGTCTTCTGCTATATTCTGGCTGGTATTCCCATTTGCTTGGATGAAATTCCAGAAATGTCTCATCCAGGTTAAGAATCCTGAAGAGTTGTATGGTTGGTTTTGTGACAAAATCGTACAAACCCTTGTTCACAGGTTCACTGAATGGCAAGTTGTGTTTCAGAGGATTGTCAGGTCCATTGTTATGTGTTCAGGGCAGCTATCCTCGTTCTCTTTTCGTTGAAAGACACATTCTTGTCAAAGAAAGTAAAGCCTATGAGCTGCTAAGACAGATACCACAGATGGCGGTTGAATGCTGTGGTGACGTCTTTGTCTTCATACAGAGACAACTTACGAAGAAGAGCAAGGTCGTTTCTAGGCTCCAGTTGCCGATATATATATATGCCATTGCGTATCTGGGTGCGTGAGTGTGTGTGTTGCGTATAAAAAAATGCATTTGCGCTGGAGAAATGAGATGGCGCAGTAACCGTCTTCACACGCTTTCCATCAGCATGTATGCGTTTCTTTCGCCGTCGAATTATCATTTGAATAGTAGACCTATGAGTCGTTTTTAACACTATCTTCGTCGCTTTCTGCCTCTTTCCAGTTAGGCTTGCATGATATTCCCACGTGTAGGCCTATGCATTTTAGGGGCCGTCCATAAAGTACGTCACACTCCAGGGGGGAGGGGGTGTAAAAAAGTGTGACAGTTTGTGACAGGAGGAGGGGGTCAAGCTATGTGTGACGTCACACATTTATATTTTAAAATTTTATTTCTAATTTATTTTTTATTTTTTAGTAGAATTTAATAGCTTTAAAAATAATTTTCAAAATTTTGTGAAACATTTGAATTTGGACTGTTCCATTTTTTAGTTAGTAAAGAGGTGAAAGAAAATCTAAATTATAATTTCGTTTTTATTAGAGGTTAACATATGGATAAATATTCATACTGCCCGCTGTAACAACCCTAGAGTCATAAAAGCCTGTTTTGTTTCCTTTTTATTATTTAATCACTGGGTGAGGTCAAGTTTCCCTAATCTACTTCTTATCCTGTGTAAAAAGATTGCATAATCGGGAGATTATCTAAAACTTGACCTCAACTATTGTAAATGAAAAAGCAGCAGATAAATGATGTGTATTATATAATTGTCTAGTCTAATTTTTACAATTTTTGTTTTCAAATTCAATCTAGATTGAGTTACTGCTTCAATGAATAACTGTGACAACTGTTGACAATTGACTATTTTACTAAGTCATTTTAATAATGTGATATTTCTTTTAAGTGGAAATTTTATATTTTAATACAGTTTAATAGTGAAGTGTGTTTTAGATTAAATTTTAATTAGGTGTTAATTTAAAAAAAAATTTTGTTCGAAAGTGTGACGTACTTTAGGGGGGGGGGGGGTGTCCGAGATTTGTGACAGTTTGTGACAGGGGGGAGGGGGGGTTAAAAATGGTCAAAAATAGCGTGACGTACTTTATGGACGGCCCCTTATTTCGCTTTTCCATACATTTATAATACATATATGGACGTTTACGTCGGTCCTAGTTTCAGAGAAAAGAGCGCCTAAAGTGGCTTGGCTTAAATTTGCGAATTTTCAGTCTTTTTAAAAATTACATTCTTCTATCAATGTACAACACCTGTAAAGTTCACTTTCATTAAAACAAAAGAATTTTGTGGGAAATCTGTGTTTCTTTGTGACTACGTAAAACACACCAGATCTTGATGTACTACTCTGAAGCCCGTCACTGGCCGTCACCAGTCAGAAGGCAGATCGAATTGCCTATTAACCATTAGTATTGTTGACGCTAGGGGCGCATTAATACATTGTTTTCTGTTTCTGACCCACAGACGTGCTAACCATTGTATTTACCTAGGCCTACTGCAATAGAAGTTAATAAATCCTCGATTAATGCTACTCCTTTTAATCGCAAATTACTCAAAATGGGCATCTTTGGGGTTGTAGTGTTAACCAGTCTCCACAATAATCAGACAATGCATGTGCTTGATGATATGCAGATTAATTCTTTGTTTTACTCTTTTACTCACATAATTATTTCAGAAATATCGCATGCCAGTAACTCCATACCGGCAATATGTTCCTTTTCACATAAACATCCACATATCTTCGTTTATTTGACCATTCAGATTGGCATATATATATATATATATATATATATATATATATATATATGGTACCGCCGATACTTTTGTCACTATCGCAGCGAGTATCGTCATGCACACGAAAATTTGACGATTAGTCATTCATCTTATCTAGATTCCTTGTGATTTGCCCAAGCGATTCCTTGGGATATTTCCTATGCTTATAATTCATGCTAAGATCGAGTTCAGCAAGCACTATTGGATAGTAGGCCTTTTGGTAAAAGTAGCTTTGTTGCAATACTTTCAGAAAAAGTATTGGTATTGGTATCGCGATACTTTTAATTAGGAAGTATTGGCATTGCTATTGCAATACTTTTTCCAGTATCATTAAGAACCGTATATATATATATACATATATATATATATATTTGTGAGCGTGTGTGTGTGTGGACCTGTAGTCTATTTATAGTTCTTCCTCGCAGGTAGTCATCGATCTATACCTCGCCGTAATCTACAAAATCCCTAAGGGCAGCCACTCAATGCGATGCATAGATAGTACTGTAAGTCGGGCGACAAATAACAGTTTATTTGTAATCGGATAATAATTTATGGAGATTTCTCGAGATTTCCACTGGGCTAAAAAATGGCTAATAATTAGTCGAGGAAGCCAGCAGCTTATTAACCCGCGCTCAGTCAAATCAAAATCGATGGGCACTGAGTCATGATCCAAAAGTCAGGTCTCAGCATATTGCCAATTTCTATTTAAACAAAAGAAATTCGTCGATTCAGCTTCTATTTAAACAAGAACACTAAAAGATAAATAATCGACACTTTCATTTTTTTTAAATGTAAGTTTACATGAATTTATTTGTTCAAATTATTGTCTGAAGCCGAATTGTCCGTTCACCCACAATTTGGCCACAAAACAAAATTTGTGAAATAGAATAATTGTACTATGTAAAGGAATGAAAAGGAATGAAAAGGAATGTAAAGGAATGTAAAGGAATGTAAAGGAATGTAAAGGAATGTAAAGGAATGTAAAGGAATGTAAAGGAATGTAAAGGAATGTAATGGAATGTAAAGGAATGTAAAGGAATGTAAAGGAATGTAATGGAATGTAATGGAATGTAAAGGAATGTAAAGGAATGTAATGGAATGTAAAGGAATGTAATGGAATGTAATGGAATGTAATGGAATGTAATGGAATGTAATGGAATGTAAAGGAATGTAAAGGAATGTAAAGGAATGCATCTTTTCAAAAATATCTAAGCGCGTACAAAAGACAAGTCAGCAAGACCAGCTTATTCGCCCACGTATGTGAGAATACAAATCGGTCGTCAGTTGTTGGTCTCATGTTGGCACACAGTAGACCATACTTGGTCTGATATCACACTATAGGAACAGTTACTGCTACTGGAACAATGCGGACCATTATATCCGACGCATCCTTGATGCATCCTTTATCCCATCATTCTTTCCTCTTTATTTCCCTCATCCTCGTTCGCTATCTGTCGCTGGTGAGATTATTATTATTATTATTATTACTACTACTACTACTATTATTATTATTACCATTTTTATGATTAATTATCATTATTGCTGATTTTGTTGTTGCTGCTGCTTTTTCCTAATGCAGAAAAATTATTTAAAGCTTTGGCAAATTCTTGGTATATTCTGTCCATATCTTGGGGAGTGGAATGTACGTACAACAGCCGATGCATGACAGTTCTTCGTGACAGTAATGATGGGTGGCAAAGGGCTTCAGTGAAGCAACGGATGTCATACAACACGAATCTTCCATTTCTGCTGCGCCTTGAATTCGACAAGCCTTAATCCGATTGTGCGTGTATGCCTGTCAGTATGCTAGTGCGTGCGTGTGTGCGTATCGACTGATTCCCGTGTGGCTGCATGTGGTGTTGATGCGGTGGTGCCAACCTCTTTTGAGGATCGGCCTCGAACGATCGGTTACGCCTTGACGGCTGTTTAGCCAGAGACCGATGCATCGTGGCGTCATCTGCTGTTGGCATTTGCAAGTATTGCGTGCAGGGTCTTAGAAGACAGCGACACAGAGCATTACTCGAATCGTTCGGAGGACTCAACCGTCGGTCGGTCGGTCATAGGAAGGCATTCCCAGAATATGCGAATGCCTTTCAGTTAGGCTTTTGACTTTGACTGTCTGATACTGACTGACTGGCTGAATTTGATTATTGTCAAATGATTAGTTTTCGTCGGAATCACTTTTACATCGTCTGACGCAGAAATAGAACCATCGCCACTTAATAAATAGTCATCATTCAAGTCAGTATTATATTAATCAGCTTTTATCTATCTATCTATCTATCTATCTATCTATCTATCTATCTATCTATCTATCTATATATCTATCTATCTATCCATCCATCCATCCATCCATCCATCCATCCATCCATCCATCCATCCATCTTTCTTTCTATATTTCTAGCTTTATACCTTTCCATCTATCTTTCTCTATGTAGGCCTATATATACTAGCCTTAATTACAGCCAGCTTCGTTTGGGATTGACTTTTGAACTTAGCGTGAAATTGCTTTCGCACGCATGTAGACGATTAATTTATCGTGTCATTTTCTTGACTTGAAGTGTCCCATGGGCGTTCGTATTTCCTCCGAGTTTTCGCCATGTTTCATAATAAAGGCGTAATGAAAATATTACCGGCAGCCTTGGCAATTCGAAGCTAAGAATGTCAAAATATCATAATATTGCGTGCTGAAGATATTCACATTAGCTTCGAAATTTGCGGAAAAACGTTTTGTAGGAATTTTCATACATCGCAAGAGCATTTTTTTGTGAGCTCTTGCGGCCCAAAGAATAACTGGAGAAAGTCAATTTTGGGGTTGTGGAAGTGAGGCAGACATTCTGTGACGCACAAGCAGGAATCAATTATTCGGCTAAAACGCATCAAGCCACAGGGAGTCACCGCACGTCGGCAACGTGAACTAATTGTAGTAATCGCAAACAAAGTAATGGAGAGAGTGTGGATTGGATGGCCAAAGAAGAGCTGGATCTGACTGGAATATTCATTGAACAGGATAATGAGGTCCAAGATTTCCATATTTATCCCGTGAAGGAGCATTTTGCTTAGCCGTAGAAAAATTGAGAAGCATAAAGTTTGGATTTTTCAAGTTATTAGTATCAAACATTTTTTTCATTAATGTAGATGATTTATCGGAGCTTTTCATCTTGTGGAATGAATAATGAGTGTAATAATTCTACTTTCTCAATTATTTACCGTTCTACTATAAATAGAGTCAAGTATTTTTTATGGTTATAAGTACTTAGCTTGATAATTGTGAGAAAATATGCATATAACATTCTCGACATCTGTTTTTGGGGTGGTACAGAGCTTTGTTACGTCATATTTGAGAGATTTTGTCTTTGTCACAACGTGTGACAAGGAGAGGGTCAACAATTACATTACGTCATTTATGAACGACCCTTTTCTAATTTATTTAATATTTTTCAAATAATATTTGATATATTATATCTAAAGGTTATTTAAAGATGACTGCCATGGACAGTCTACGAGTTTTTATTTAACTGTCGCAAATTGGTCAACAAACTCATCAAAAAATCTCCAATTGATGCTTCTCATTCGATGCTAAGAAGTCATTAAAGCCCGCAAATAGTTACAATTTGCTGAAGCATCGCTCACAGCTTGCAATTGAAACAGCAATTATTGTTAGAAGAATTTGCAGTGAAATGCTTATATTTGGAAATACGTCTTGAACATTATGTCGCCCCTTACGGGCCATTAGGGATCAGTGACGCCCGGCGGTGCTAAAATCATGCTTGACAACCTGTTTGCAATGGGGATATTTAGGTGAGACGCCAAAATAAAATCTCACTAATTTAGTTGAGATAAATTAGTTTGCATTATGAAAATTTATTAGTTTAATCCTGATTTTGGTGCCCCTTCTAACTTGGTGCCCGAGAACATAAAAATTATGTCTCCCTCGGATCCCCTAGTTGCGCCTCTGCTTCTCTAAGCGCCTAAGTAGTGGTAGGTCCTCTTAACAAAGAAATCGAGTTGCGTGTTCTCGAGCGTGCCATTTAGAATCTGGATTTGATTGAACCTGTTGGAAGTTTTTATAGCGCCTTTATATAATGTACAAGGTGTTTGCTATAATTAGAACAACTCTAATCAATTGAACAGAACCAGAGTTGAGATTTGCGAAGAATCGATGACAGACAACGAAGAATCTATAAGTTGCCGCAAGCGACCTATAATTATGTAATATCCTAATTCTGCCTTCTGTTTGAAAACTTCTGTTTTCTTTATTGCTGTTCTTTCGTCCAATCTTGCATCAGTACATTCCTCATTCGTTCCCTTATTAAGGCTTGTATATCTTTCTGCTAAGGCCTACATCTTTTGTAATCATAAATTAATATTCATGTGTTAGTGACAGCACGGGCGGAGACTTAGGGGGACAGCGGGGGACGGTCCCCCCAAAAGTTGAGGTGAGGGGGATGAAGTAGCCTATGTCCCCCCCCAAATTTCAGGCGATTGAACGTGTGTTTGCTGTTGTCTTTCTCATGTCTAAGGCTGGTTCGTGGTGTGCCTGCCTGTCCTAGTTTGCGGGTTGTCTCTGGTCAGTGAGTGTCTCATCATCGTGAGGTGCAAGACACCAGGCCGAGAGATAAGAGGCCGACCTGCAAGTCAATTTAAGGTTCAGAGGTCGTGACCTCGCCTGGGCTTCGATGCTGTGTCTGGTACACGTGTGCCTAGCTGTGTGTCGGCTCTCTAGTATCGGTTACACAGCGGTGATGCTTGCTTGAGGTATGGTGCACTAAGCAACCGATGGTGCAATCATATACATGCTGCAAGAGAGGGTATAATAAATTATAATGATATTGAATTAAAGTCTTGACAAAATATTTATATACATGCTTACATTCACATAGACCGAACTACCTTTTAAAAAAACTTTCAGAACTGATCAGCATGATGAAGGTTGAAATTGTTATAATTATACTTTTAAGGAGTAGGGCTATCCTTCGAACAATGAAATAAGGCGGCCCTTCACGGCCACCGTTGCTTCATCTGCTATCAACACTTTTCACTTTGTTCCTAAGAGTTTATGTGGTTAAATCCTCATCCATAAGTTTACTCATTTTATTGCATTGAGCGTCTTTGAATATTTGAGTGATTTAGTCTAGCGGCAGCGTTGGTTTTTGTGAAAAATGAAGCGAGATTATTATAGTAGTCAACAAACGATCTCATACTAGAGGAGGTAAGCGTTATCTGTAGCATAATGTAAATGTAAGACCGTTTGGAGCTGTATCCCATTTGCGACGGAATAACCGTGAATATAGCGCGTATACGGTGTTGTGGGCTTTTTGTGGCAGTGACTACTTTAGCCATAGGCTCGGGTCAACTTACCTGCATCTCTCCTGGTTGCATGCCAGGGTCCCTCAAAATCAGACCCACCCATCATGGTTGGCTAAGTTTAGTATTGCCAAGGTTTTTCATCATTATTATTTTAAAGTGTTAGGCTTGCCAGTTACGGCGCTGTGCATTGCATGGCTAGTGCATCTCATTGAAGAATATGGGTCTACTTACTTCGTTCTATTTTTAATATCAATAAAAAAATGCTCATCACATTTTAGTTCTCTAGATCTACGCTCAACTGTGCTCCCCAAGTATTGCTGTTCTGACCATCTAAACCGTCATTAGTACTCAGTGGTCGATTGGCTGGAGTGGGAGAGACGTAGGGGCCTACAGCATACACAAGCCATGGAAGATTAGCATTGACCTTCACTTTTAGATTTATTTTTATTTCATTAATCAAGATCAAACTTAAATTATCATCTCCCTTGAGCTATTCATTGTTAAATATACTCAGCAGAACAGCAAACAAATGTAAATGAAAACGCTTTTATATAGCTACCGTATATACGCCTATAATATAACCTCGACCCAACTCATTTTTCAATAAGAGTCTGATCCGGTGAGATCCCTGATCACCGCTCGTCCTTTTGAATTGATGCCACGCCATCATTATACACTTGCTTTGTTCAAAATGAGATGTGTAACGTAATGGGCGCCCTGCGTGGATGCTGACGGTTAAATTCGACTCGTGTAGTAAGGTTTTTATTAAATTATTAATAATATTAATAATTACGTAAGGTTCCCGTGCAAGAACCGTACTAAACCAAGATTTAAATCTTTGAAATAATCCAGCATCGATAAGCGAACCGCAGTAATAATAAGATATTCATTTATTTAGAAATAACAATATCTGACAATAACGCAGAAATGCTTAGGCCTGCACGAGGCCAGTCGCTAAAATAAATTTCAAAAACTAGTAAATGTTTTTGTATAATGATCTGGGGATAAATTTGAGTCGTCTTTGGGTGGGAGAACATGGTTGTGTACTCTTAATTGGTGATTGGCGTGGGTACAGAGTGGAGGTAGGAGTTGGTTAAAACATGCTCTGGGTTATGTAAAATGGAAAAGAGGAGACGCACGAGACGCGGCCTATTTTTGCTGCATCTATGATTGGGAATTAAAATTTTCCGAACAGTCCCCCGAACCAAATTTTTTCATCTGCCCCCCTCCCCAAACCCGCGACCAAGTCTCCGCCTATCAGTGACAGTCACACGAAGTGATAGGGTATTAAGGGCATTTTTCCGAGACACACAGGCTTCCTAACTCTGGCAGCCTTCAATAATAGTCTAAAACCAGTCATATAAACCAGTGGTTGAATGGTTGGTTGGCAGGGTTCGACCACCAGTTCATTTTTCAAACCCGCCAGTCAATTCTCAAAAATTACCTTAAGGGTCAAGAAAACACCAAATTAGTTTTCAGTGGCACCCACGCCCAAAGTTAGGCCTACCCTCTACAATTTATTCCGTAGACTGGTTTCGGTAAATTGGTTTCTATAAAATGGTTTCAGGTTCGTAAATATTCTAGTCGGGATATCTGGCCATGTGTTAAATTTTAAATCCCTCTGCTTCAGATTTGACAACTCAAACGCTGTCTTAAACTGCAGGTACTCCGTTGCGAAGGGGAATCTGGCGCGAGAGGTCTTCCTAGAGTAAAAATCCTCTGCCTGGCGCAATCGATATCTAGGCCTAAGGGGAATATCCGCTATTCAAAGTTTTAATTTGAGAACCATCATCGATTTCAGCGACGGGTGGCTGGTAACAGACCTTGAACAGAGAACAATGGATTGCCTATTCATGAACGTCAGTTTCCGGAACCAGACGACGTCTGCCATTCGCCGAGGAGGAGGAGGTCCTCTCATGGCAAACAACGTCACGACGTGGACGCCTGAAACGAACGAAAGCCTCGTTCGGACAGTGGAGCACTTCATCCTCACTCGACTCTTCCTCGTCGTCTGTCTCGTCGGTCTCGTCGGAAACACCCTGAACCTGGTTGTGCTGAGTCAGAAGGCGTTGACTTACAAGATGGGGCGAATGGAAAGATCCGTCTACTACGGCCTCATCGGTCTCGCCGCCTCAGACATGCTCATCTGTATCTCTGTTCTACCCAATGTCTACGTTGGAACTCCGAGATTCAGTTACAAAAGCTACGACTTCCGGCTCTTCTACGTCGTCTACGAAAACGCCATTGTCAACACGTTCCTCTTGTCGAGCACCTGGCTCACGGTCACCATGGCGACCAGCAGATACGTTGCCGTCTGCCATCCGCTCAAGGCGCGCCAGTTCATCGGCAAGCGCTTCGCAGTGACGTCACTCATCGTCGTATTCTTCGTCTGCGTCGTCTTTAATTTCCCGCGCTACTTCCGGCAGACGATTGCCACTTACAACTGTGTCGACGGATCGCGCATCTTCATCTCTCGTCCGGGGAAACTGCGGCGCGGAGAGGCATTCGAAAGGGTCTATAGGTGGTTGTACTTCGTCGCTGGCATCCTCGCACCACTCGCCCTCTTAATTGTCTGCAACGCACAACTGATTCGCGCTCTACGCCGAGCAGGATACGTGCGACAAATGTGTCACGCCGCCAAGTACAACTCGCGCGCCGCAAATCGTCTCACCTTGACCTTAATCATCATCATTATTATGTACATCGTGCTGTTCATTCCAAGCGAAATCATGAACTTCCTGAAGGAGTTTACGACAGCCGGAGAATCGACGGACATCTATAATCTGGCCGTTGCCTTCTTCAACCTGCTGCAGGCGGTCAACTCCGCCTTTAATTTCGTTCTATACTCCACACTGAACACACACTTTCGACGGACGATCTACCTGATCGTCTGCTGTAAAGCAAAGCAATCTCAACGAAGTAACAGCAGCAGACACTACGGATCTGTTACAGGCGGAAGCACATGCGTTTGAAACGAATCGAAGTTACTGCAGGGCACTAATAGCACATGACCCACATCCCCACCCCTATATTGTACATTCGCTCATTGATAAACCGGTTTACCAATTCTTCCGATCGAAAGACTCACTTAATGTCTAGAGCTGCACATGACTGGTTCTGTGCAGCAGGGCTAACTAACTCATATGGAACACTTTCTGCTGAGTCATCATGCGTCTTCGAAGATCGGCCGTTCAAGTTGTTCCGATTTTTGCACCGTCCATTAGTCTGATGACGTCATGACGATGCTGTTGGATGACTCTTGGACTTATTCTTTGTCTGGTGGCTATCTATGAAACACGTGGTAATAATTGATTCACTTATTTGAAATAATAGCCTATGTCGGCAACCCCTACTGATCCTGTTGAAAACTGTTTCTCTCCGTCTTCTGAATCTCATGGTCTTCGCTGCTGCTGACTTGTTTTCATATCCTCTAGGCTTACATCTTGTTCCCTGCCAAATAATTATGATTATGCTGTACGCTACTCGTCAAAACACCATCTCTTCGTATACGATCGATGTTAAACGTGGCGCTATATAAATATCGGCTGTTACATTATTGTTTCGTTCTTTGTGAGTTGTGTCTCAGATGATTCAAAGACAGCATTCCGTCGACAGCGTAAATTTAATCACTACGTCCCAAGAGAACATCTGCTGCTGCATGCGTCGTTTGTTTGAAGATAGGACGTTATCGCTCAACGGCATTTAGAGTCTGGTCAAATTCGGTCAATCGATTGTACATCCTCGAGAGTCATTCGAAGATTCGAAGTCGGAAGTTCTCATCAACTTTAAGTTACGTGAAAGTGGATTCTGAAGAACATGGCAGCAATTTGTTGGTGCTTGTCCAATATGTCCAGTTAGGGCCTATGCCGCGTTAGAATTCGTGATTATTCGACTCACCAACTTATTCTATGATTTCATAAATAGGACTTTAAGAAGCTATATATATTATCTAGAGACGCGTGTTGTGCCCCATCGTTTTACCTGCCAAAGTCAGAAGTTTTCAAGTGAAAGGGATAATTTCAAAATAAATATCAAAACTTCAAGCTGCGCATGAATCGAACATCCACCGATGTTAAAATTGGAATTCGTAAATACTATAAATGAATATTCATCTTTTGTCTCTCAGTTTCGAGTTAGGCGTATACGAACGTACGCCTCAGTGATTGGAATCATATGTCGTGTCAGTATTATTGTCAAACAATCTTCGGTGACGAAATATGAGTTGAAACGAAAGAGATCGTATATCTCCTAAGTTTGTATTATAGCTTTTCGTTCCGAAACAAGTCTGAAAATGCGTTTGTGTAGGCTTATAGGCCTACTCATCGCTATCTCAACTTCTCAAGGCACTGAGTAGGCGGCCTGCGCAATCGTCAGAGTCCCCAGGATTCGTTGGGCCTAAAATTAAAAAGATCAGCAAGCAATAATAACGCTCGCTAGCATAGATTATCGTCATAAAATCGTGCAGACATACATTTGTGGTCATGATAAGTTCCATATAGGCAGTATCAGGCAGGTTGCAGGCCTCATGAGTTATTACTAATAAAAGAAAGTGTTTAGGCATTATTCTTTTTAATTACAATTAAGGGGATGTCAACGGATGTGTTGTGCTAAAACTACGGATGTTTCATTTTGATTGTCAAATTAAGAGATATTTCGTGCCGCTGCTAATACGCGATGTATAGGACATTTATCTATATTGACTTAACTAGAACGGCAAAAAAGAATCGACCATGCTTAGTAAATTTAATATGCCTATTCTGTAGCTACGCGCTACGCATGTCGAAGATAAACAGCAAGGAGGAAGAGGAAGGAAAGAAGACAGAATAAACAGAAATAAGGAGGAAAGAAAGAATATACATAAGGAAGGAGGAAGAGGGAAAGCAAGGAGATGAGGGAAGATAAACAAGAATAGAGAAAGAAAAAAGACAAGGATAAACAGGATAGAAAGGAGACGAGGACAAACAGGGAGGAGAAAGACGGAAAGAAAGGAGACAAGGATTAAAAGGCGGGAGAAAGACAGTTGGATAAACAGTAAAAGGAAGAAAGCAATGTGAAATGTGGGAACAAAAAGACGAAGAAACGCAGGAAGTAGGAAGAGGGAAAAGCAGTCCGATTTGCCTGGAGGGGGTTCAGAGGGGTTGGATCCCAGCTTTAGCTACATGTTGCAAGGGCTTTCATATAGCACATCACTCCTCCGATTCCCAGAAATTCTCATCAGCCGATCCTCTGCCTCTTTTTTGACAAATCGGATCCTGGGGAATATATTGCAGTCTTACAAAAAAGCATTGCCTTTGAAACAACTTTACACATTTTGTCTGCTGTTGCTTGAGCTGGAAAATATGTAATTCCTTTAAAAAGTCTAGTGAGTTTTAAATGCCTATATTTTATTGGACGAAATTGGCTTTGCAAACAACAAAATCAGTTAACAAGAGCCTATTGTTAATAAAAATTCACCTTCAGTCAAATCTTGTAAACAATGTTCTTCATCTGCCTTTATCTTGCATTCTGTAGCTATAAACATCTATAAAGCTAAACACTGAATTACTTAGCTGTATCAACATGACTTTTTCTTCATATATTTCTGAGCTAAAGTCACTTTGTCTCTACATCTGAATAAACTGTTCTGCTTCCTCTGCTGATGCCTAACCTCCTACACACCATGTTTTCTGTGCAGCTATTGTAAACAACTATCTCCATCTTTAAGTTATACACTGATAGATCCACATAGTGGTAAGACTTTTCAAAGCGACTGCTCTTCTAACTCAGTTATGCAACAAGATTTTAGTAGAGGAAATAACAAGCAATGAACAATGTTCGGTTTTATTTATGATCAAATAGTATGTAGTGATAAAAAAACATACACAAAATAAACTCAGATCTCCTAAGAAAATATTTATACACAAAATGTACAAAATCTATGTAACACTTGAGAAATATAGCATCTGAATTTTAAAACAGTATAATTTTAGGCTAAAAAAAGCAAAAGAATAACACAGAAGGAAATTTTTCCCAGCTTCCAAAATTGATTAACAACCTTACTACAAACAAAGACAAAATATATAAACACAAAGAAAACACAGTTACAGTTAATTCACACAAACAGAGATGTTCAGATCTTCTTAAATTAAAGTACTTACAGTTCACACTGTTCAAACCACAGCACAACCTATTTACAATCTCAAGTTGCAAACATTACAGAAGTATTGCTACCAGTAATTAAATCGAAAATTACAAGTATGGTAAATAAGAAAGATTATTATTATCAAAGACAGTTGCAGATCAAATTCATTTAATGTTTCAGCTGTACAGAATAAGCTAACTGAAACTTTTCTTAATTTCTTAAACTTCGTTTATTCCAGAAATACTGTTTCTGGCAACAGTCAGAACAAGTTAACTCTCTAAGTAGTTTAAGTTATACACTTATCTACTTAACCAAGTAGAGAAATGCATACGAGGTGGTCCAAACAAATGTTTATAAAAATAAAGTTCCACAATAGAACACCTCGCTACAGTCACTTATACACTAATTGGTGCAAATTTCGGCCAAATTTACCCATATATAGTGGGTTGCACCAGTCAATCAAAGATTTCTGGATATAGGACATTGTAGCACTTTATGCCAAACGAACACAGAACCAACATAAAAACAAAGTATATATTTTAGTTGACCTTTAACAATTGCTTAGACCCGTCATCTTCAAACCTTCTGATGCTGCAGATTGTTTTACTAGTCTGGTGCTTTTCAACATCAGCTTACATAACATGAGAAGTAACGTTAAAAGTTACATGACATATCATTGTCACAGGTTATTATAACCATATTTTTCACTGCTGCATGTTTAAAACTGTTTATTATGTATGAACACTGTTTCATGTTCTCATTTTATTATTTTTTACAACACAGAAAGTAAATTTGTAAGCAAAACTAGACTCAGATTCAAAAATTTATTATGCTGTAAAATTTAATATTTTACTTGAGTATGATCAAAATTTGGATTCCGGTTATCATTGAACCACTTGCATGCAGATCATTACCACGCCACAGACCACAATTTTAGTAGCACTGACTTAGATCATTTCAATAATGTTGGTAAGTCAACAATCCACAAATGCAATGAATCGGGTGGCACCTCAGATTCTATTACTTACTTGACTGACGTCCGGCCAACAGTCTGTTGGGGTTATCAGATTTCTGGAAAATCTTTTCAACAAGCTGCAATAAGTATTTGGTTTTATGTTCATTGTTTGTTCAGAAATAGTTCTAAGATTGATCATTTGATCAGTTTCACTCTTGGCTATGGCATCAATTGACAACCTTATGTATCACAAGATGGCCGTTGTTTTGATACCAGCTTTCTGAAGAGAACTGCAGGAATGAATCCTTCAGTTAGAGGATCTGAAAAGATGTACCTTTACAACTGGTAACTCAAGAACTCAGCGAGCTGTTAACATTAATGGATATCAAGTCAAGGCTGAGAAGTGGGCTCCCCAATTGAAATTATCCTTTATTTTAGTGATCTCAATGTTTCAATCAAAGAAGGCCAATCAAAATGGGACATCACTCATGTGACTCATCTACCACAGGTGCCAATGTAACACTGTAGTAGTGGCCTATTGAATTGCTAGGTTGGTCTTTTTAACAACTAGCTTCAGCCTTAACTGGAGTTGGACAGAACATGCGCTGCTGGATGTGGCCATGCTCTAACCATATAGCAAGGTTTTCCTCTCATAGGTCAGAGTGGTCTGAAACATGGCCAGAACTCGCTACTGTAGTTTGTCGCACCTTTCAGAAATGTCAGTCACCTACTCAAATCATCCACTTTGATCACGGACACCAATGTTTCCTGTTCCAAACAGTGCACCTATCAGCCACTGTAAGGATACACAAATAAACATTACTTATTTTTATATTATGGCATAATTGCCCCGCGATTCTTCTACAACTATTGCAACAAATGGGCTGTGAATAGATGTCACAATAGCTGATTCCCTGTGATTCCCTGTGATGAATCTTGAACTACCCATAACCAATTGATGTCATGGTTTCAGTAAAGTCTTGGTAGAGGACGATTCAATGGGGACAGCCAAGGACAGGTAACAGGATGAGACCATTTCATGACAATTCATTGACAAACAGATTTGACAAGAGTTGAACAGCTGTCGGTCGCTGGTTGTACTCCTTGATGAAACAGAGCAACAGAAAGTCCGTTGCAACACTCGAGGTTGATGGTGGCAGCTTGTACTCTGGTGCTGGACTGGTTACTATACGATAGATGGCAGCAATTCCTTCAAAGTTATGCCATGGAGGATTTCCTGACAGCATTTCAACCACAGTGCAACCAAGACTCCTACACAGATCAGAGACATCAAACATTGAAGCTAAGCTAAGGGTTTACTATCAAAAGGGCAAAATAAAGGGCAAAAGTAAAAAAAGCACATGATCAATAAAGCATATCTTTATAAGAATGACAAACAGGTTTAAATGGGCGAATGAACACTGTCTCCCAGCAAAATGATTCAAATGAAAAACCATCGTGAATCAACAAATCCTTACCCTTGTCACTTTTCACAAATTCTAAACTCATTTTAGGCTAAACAATTTAAAGAACAAGACTTGTAACAATGTTGTACTAATCAGAATGACTTCATTTATAATTATGCGTTCGACAATCTCAGAACAGACATAAGCGTGTGTTTTATTTACAGTATTCCTAATATAACTTCAAGCTCCTTTAATTAAGCCCATTTGAACTTGATTGATCCATGATTTATTAATGATTCAAAGCTGTTCACTTGTGTTTACGTTCAACTTTGTATGTCTAAAGAGTTCTGCAGGAAGCTTCTGTCACACTTTCTCACGTAAAATAGTCTTAACACTAAATCGAACATCCGTTATTGGATCTTAGTAACTGGCAGAAACATTAGTGGTCAACAAGAGTGAAACAAAGTATTTTACCACGTGAGCTAAATTTTATTCCTAATTACAAGAAAGTGAAAATGAACAGTCATTGAATGCCAATGAATAAAATTCATGTAAGAAATAAATATTGTCAGATATGATGGCAGTCTGTGCATTGAAGTGACAAAATAACTATTCTTGTTAGTTTTTACAAATACAGCCTGATATGATAATGATGTGTATAAAGAGCATACCAGATGTCTGCCTTACGTCCGTAGCCATGGCCATCAATGACTTCGGGTGACATGTAGTATGATGTACCCACTGCTGTCTTCATCATTGAATTAGACAAGGTTTCGAGGCGCTTTGAGGCACCAAAGTCACCGAGCTTTATGTTGCCGTTGTGATCACGAAGAATGTTAGCCCCTTGATTAAAAGAAAAATGATTAATTAGAAGAAACTTCATGATGCACAGAATCAAACATTTATCCCAACTTTTACAACTACATGAAAAATGTCAAGAGTAAATGTCAAGACTTCCATTATCCCAAAGTATTTATAAATAATAAAATGCCAATGAAAACACTTTGTAGAGCCAAATAGCAGAGCCGCCTACTTTACCTTTCACATCCCGATGGACAATGGATTTGCTGTGCAGATAATGTAATCCTTCTAGAACCTGACGGGTGTAGCGTCTAGTGAGCTTCTCCGTCAGAGGACCATACGTTGCAATTTGGTCTTTAACGGAACCCTGTCGCAATCAACAGCACGTCTTCAATTATCAACGAATGCAGTATGCCTCCTACAAGGACTATGCACTTCTAATTTTATTACATATGGTTCGACTGTAGGAAGAACTGCCACTGGTTGTACTGCAATCCATGCTGTTGCCCCAAGCAATAGATCCAACCACTAATATTTCTTCAAAGCTTAAACTCTTTCTTCAATAAATGCTTCAAAACTCAGTATTTCTCACTACCTCACGTGGCATTTAATATATCATGCACACGTGGAGTTTTCTGCTATGATGGGCTGATTGTATAGTTTTAAAATTGGTGTAAGGTTCAAAATACAATAAAATATAATTCTAAGATCCTTTACAACATCAAACATCACTCAAACAAAATGCACAGCATATAAATCAGTGGTTTCTATTTCCTAAATAAAATCAAAAGTCCAATTGCATTTCAAAGAATGTACATTGTCAGATTCAGTAGAACTATTCAAGTTGAAATACCCATGGAAGCATGGAAGTGTATGATTGCAAAGACTCATCTCGGCAATGATCGTCAGAGAAAAGCGTACAACAACTACTGACAACCAAGGCTCAAACAATGCCAAAAGTCTTCACAAAATATTATCACCTGATTCTTAGTTTAGCAAAACCATCAATGAATAATTTACAAGGAATTTACGGAAGTGAAACCACATCATTTAGAGCATCACCAACTGATATGTTGTGTAGTACTTGAGAATATGCCAAACATCAGTGATTGGTTCTTTGTTAATTGGCCAGTAAACAGATGCTTAAGTTCAGGCTCTGCTGCTGCTTACTGTGTGTTCAACAAATTGTTTTGTCAGTTTCAATAAATGAATGGCTTTCTATGGGTTGGGAGTAGAAAGAGACAAGAAATGCACAAACCCCTGGCATGTATTCCATGAAGATGGAAAGCACTTGGCCATCATCTTCGCTTCCAAGATACTGCACAATACGAGGATGCTGCAATGTCTGGAGGACTTTGATCTCATCCCTCAGAGCCTTTACCTCCTACAACCAACAACTCTACATAGCAATCTACTCATTCCTTATATGCATCCAACTTACAGTAGACTATCCAGGTGTACACATGACCATCACATGCACCAGATTAAACCGTAACACATTAAAACACTGGGTAACTCCATAACAAACTGTACTTCATGTGACAGAGTCTAATTGAGACCTGGAAGAGGAGTTCATTTTAAAGGATTTCACAAGTTTTGAGTTTCAGGACTGGAAGAAGACTTCATACTAGTTAATGATGTTACTAAATCGCTGCAACTAAAGCTCGATTACTGCAATTCCCTCTTTTTCAACCTCGAATCCAACCAACTAAAATGTCTGCAACTTATTCACAATTAACTAGCCTGAGTCATCACTAGAACCCCAAGCAGCATCATATCACCCTCATCCTCAAATAACTTCACAGGCTAAGATCTCATAGCAAATCCACTTCAAGGTCCTATCAACACAAAACCTACAACACAAGAAATTCACATTTTCCTCATCTTCCTATCATCTCCCAACCCATTCAATCATCTGCCTGCTTCAGTCTTTCTTGATCCTCACCAGAAGGAGAATGTTTAAATTCAGAGGTGAACAAAAAGTGGCAGATGGTAAGAGATGTTTTCAATAAACCTTTGAAGCTTCTGAATCTCGTACAACGTAAACCTGGACCTGTTTGACAGCTAATTCACGACCAGAGTCAGTGTCAAAACAGAGGAAGACCTGACCAAATGCACCAGATCCAAGAATCCGACCTCTCTTCCAGTTGAGTGGAGTGTAGCTGGCTGGGAAGAAGAAAGCAGACAAAATGATGCAAATATATTACCTGCATTTCGTTGAATAACATCAATCAAATATTTAAGGACCACAAAATTACAATAAATAATGATTTTCGTTTATTTTCAAGCTGACAACAACGCAGTATGATTACAAGCACAGCAACACAATTTCCTGTCATCTTAAGGTCACCCTTCTTGCTTTTGTTCATTTCTCATCTCACCTTCAAATCACAGTACAAAAATTAAAACGATAAAAATAAAATGTCAATAACAATAACCATAACCAACCATTACTATTGCAATCCTCAACCAATGAAAATTTGACAAAATTAAACATGAACAAGTATATGAAATGGAAAGAACAGCTGAGGACCAATAGGAGAAATAAATAAACCTCAAAGGGACCAACAAGGTCCCGCTAACGGGTTCACCTTTCTCACATTAGATACACGCAGCAGGAAGGATTTAAATTATAGCACGAAGGTAACTTATAACTTAACTAGTTAACTACAGAAAAGACAAGAAAAACGTTTCAGTATAGTTAATAGAATCAAATGTGTCTCATCAGACATAAATAGATTATCTTTTAAACTAAAACTTTAGTGACTCAACAATCTGAATCTACTTTTGCACAATTAACCTATCTGCTGTTTCACGGCGGTGCTAGTTATCCTCGTCCTACAGCAACCATCATACCTCTCTGTGAAGCTCCGTCTCTACCAAGACTTCCAATTCCACTGCTGCTGCTATCCGACCAACTCTGGTTGGAAGACTGAAGAGACTTGGAGCTGAGTTGGTCTGATGGAATTGGAATAACAGGAAGACATTGGGATTGGCGACTGCAACGCGGAAATGTCATACTCTCTGTAAAATAATTAAAACAAGTCAACAAAGTTAAAATGTACAAGTGCTCTTCTGCAATTCCACAATTTGTATAACACGCACACAAAACCTCTGTCCTCCAACTTCTTCCAATCTATCTCATCCTAGATGGAATCCCCAAAAGCAGCTACTCTGCCTCCTTCTCTTAACTCTGTACACACACTCTGACATGACACAGCACTTGAAAATAAGCACATATTCGTCGACTTTTCTAGGGATTTTGTGTTTTTAAGAGGCATTTTGTTTGCAAGTTGCGTGAGCCATGTATGTGACTGCATGTGACTACGGTCGTGTCTCAGCCATACACCGTGTACCCTCACTGTAGCCGAGCGTTCTCATTTCGGTGGAGGGTGACTGACGCAGCCATTGGAGTACCCTCGACCGATAATCCCGGGTGGCTATTCAATCAACCAACACACAATGAATGCCTCTTCTACATCCTCCTTGAACCTCGACAAATATCCGGACATGCATCATCTTCCACTAGTGAGGTACTAATCGTCGACACCATCCCCTAGGTTAGCGAATCGATCCGGGCAGTCGTCGCTCTACCCGTTCAGCACAGCTTAGACCAGAGACCCTGAACATCCATGCCATCTGTCAGCTTTTGACTGGGAATCCATTGGCTGGTTCCACACTGTGTGGGCCAGTCATTGGTGACTCTTTTAGCTTACTGTGCACTGTTTTGCTATTTTGTTCTAACAGTTGTTGAAATGACAATTAACATCATGTTGCCTAGCGCAGAAAGCACCTCTAAGCAGATTTCTCGAAGAGGTGCCATATCAAGTTTTCATATCATCATCAACAACAAAATTTTTAAGTAGCACTTAAGAAATTCTGAGATTACACTTAAAACTATGAAGACAAAACAACATTTGCTAGCTACAGTTAAGTACTCAGAGATAGAAAAAAAACAAAGCATAGTTAAGCTAGATCAAAGAGACTTCGAAAGTCAACATGATGGCTTTTCTTTATCTCGTTTTATCCATCACAGCCCGTTTGACATTACTCCGGTTGTCTTTTTAAAGGCCCCGTCACACTGCAGCTATGCTCACAATGATCGTCCTATGCTGTAGACATCTTTTCCATTTAGGTGAGAGCATGGCTAATTACTGCATTTAATGGCCAACAGCGCTGTTACCTACCTATATCTGGTGTGATGGGGGCTTTATGTGTTCACATGCTAAGACATGGCTTTGGCCTTCCACATGTTATCTTGGTAGTGTGAATCCTAGCTAAGTCATTTCAACAAACTAACGTCTGCCAGATGTCTTGAAATGACTCTTCTCTCTGCAAACATTCTTCTGATAACATCTTATGTTCATGATGAGTTTGAAGTATGACCTAACATAACAGTTTAAACATCTTTTAAAGTGACCAATACAATACAATACAATACAGCTGAAATTTGATATTGCCCTTCTTACAATCTGCTCAGAAGTGCACACACGCCTCGACTGCGCAACTGCAGTTGTAATGCATTGTGGTCTATTAATCGTACAATGCACCTGTAAATAAAGTAGACAATTCTATGCAAGTTACAGCAGCATCCAATGAAGCTCACCATTTGTGGCATCTCTTTGTGGGACGTTAGCAGCACGAGGGAATGTTCCACACTGAGGCGTTTGAGACATAAGCGCACACTGCACTGACAGTCTGTTCGAGGATCTGATCAGACAAAAAAGTCTTCTGTATCCATGTTCAATTATTTTAACTAGACACTTTTCACAATTAATGATTTACTGTTACGTGTCTTCAAAGGCTCCACATTTCATTGGAATGCAGGAACCATGAACAAATGTGTTACATTGTTTTTATCTCGTCATTTCTAGTTTAACTTATCAATAGCAACATTTCCACAAAGGTATGATTTACATCAGCACCAATTAGACAGTGCAACAATAATTGGATTAAAGAAACTGCTGAGTTTTAAACTTTGAAACCTACTTCATCAAATCATGTTTGGCATCATCCAGATTCAAAATGCTGTCAGAGAATGGACCACAGTTGTGTTGATTCTGCTCAAGAATACAACAATACAACAGCAATTGGCTCATGATGATCAACTAATCCATTTTGCAATTGAAAGACATAACATACTGTGTCATGTTAAGATTGCAAATGCTGTTATTGGATACAGCAAAACGGCAGTTAAACTCAAAGCCTATTATTAATCTGAATAATTTTAATAATTTAGCTACTGGTCACACAGCCTGTGCTTACAAATGATAAGGATGTTTCAAACATATAAAAAAACCATTGAGGTCAGATGCTAAACAGAAGCGGAAAGCCATTTCAAAAACTTATACACGCATTGGCTATTTCAATAGCCAATTAGATGGCTATTTGAAAGGCCAATAAATGTAGTGGCTATTTTGATATACAAATCATTTTGAAGGCCTAAATCTGCAGACTATTTCAACAGCCTATACAGACTACAGACCTATTTCAAGAAAAAATCCAATATTCAAGAGACTTTAACTATTCTAAGTCTATAGACATACTACGCTGGTTTATGTAAGGTAGAGAACCAAATTCAGTCAGCAGCTGTTTTGGTGGGTGATATGCTTGGAAAGCATACTGGTAATAACCATTTCCTATGAATATACACTAGAAGCAATTTATCAGAGCACAAAGAAAATCACCAATTCGTATAAAATAAAATGAATATTCTAATGAAGCTCACTGACTAAGTGTCATAAATTACTCCTAACTGACATATTTACATCAATGGACAATCAGTCATTTAACGATGTTCGATTTGCTTGTCAGTTGGTGAATATGGATGCATTAGAAATGAAGAGCTACCTGTTTTGATGGAATGGTCAGTCCATCACCGTCTGTTGAATCTCGAGATAAACTCCTTGGAAGCCTTTGAGAAGTACGCATTCCAATGGCAGTGGACTCAGCGTCAACACAGCTAGGCCACTGATTCTCTCCAAAACCACCAGAACATACCTAAGAAACCAATTACTTTGTTCTACGTCTACTCAGAAAAGTAATTTTGCTTCTTCTTTTTGCTGACAGATTGAATACTTCAGAAGAAATTATGAACTTTTTCAATCAGTGAAAGTTAAAATATAGGGTGGGTCACTAAACTATATAAGCCAATAGACCTTCATCTACAGTGGGCACTAACCAGCACCTCTCGCAAGTGCTTGTGCACAACAAAATCTCTATAGCACTGCCAGAAAACAAGTGCTTAGACTGAAAGAAATCAGATGTAGCTGTTAATTGGTTTCGGGTTCAGCTTAGAATTCTCTCAATTAGACCTCAATGGATGTATATGATTGAGAAGCAGAGAAGATCAAATACCCTAATTGAGGTTATAGCCTCATGAAGAGCACTTAGTACTACTCATAAATACCCTATAATTTGTCAAATAATAAGCATTTACAATTGCCCCTTAGTTCAGCACTGTATAGAAGCTATTATCTCCGGCCACTTGATTAACAACAAACGGAGTATGTCTACCGAAGAGCCATGCTTTGACGCAAACAGTAATCCAAGTTTTCCAGGAGGAATGGACGATGAAGAATCGCTGTGACATGAAATCAACTGAATGCGCAGTCTCCTTCCGTGGCCGCTGTGTTCTGCCATGCGAATGGCCTGATCCAGTTCTTCCTGGTTCATCAACATAGCACGCACCTACAGTCAGTCAAAACAATAGTCTTTACATCACAGCCTGTGATAAGTAGATCCAGCAGAGTGAACTTCAGTAACATTTTCACAGTCAAAGTATCTTCCAATGTTGAACTTTTTAGGCTGAATATTTCGTTTTTATAAAGTCAGTTTTTGTCCCTATATATATATGTGAAAGCTGCTTCTGCAACCTTGTTCCTTGTGCTCTGCTGATCATCTTGAACTTTTTGTTCTTAAGACTAGGAACTAGGATTGCCTTGACCCAACCAGAAAGATGAAAAAAACTGTTTTTCACTAATCATGAACAACTGAAATATAGTGACTCCTTGGCAGTGTACAAACACCAGATGTCACTCTCTATGTGACCATTATGAACCATATAATGTTCGAGGTAATCAATTAGTTGATTGTATCAGAAAGTCACAATGTCAGCAACATTGGTGATGCTGTTTTTAAGTAAATACAGCTCTAGATTTGTTAGGATCAAAATCTGACATCATGTTTTCAAACTGTTTGCTCAAGACTGCTGGATCAGATTGCTCAGTTTGACCATAATGTCAGTGTAATTGAAGACTGCCTTGATGACTAAGCAATCATGTTTAATTACGCTCCCACTGTAAAGATAATTCACATATTTAATTGCAAATTTGATGCTGGTCTCCAAAGCACAGCTGATCGTCTTGACCCTTTTGCTTCTGACTAGGACTGCTATGGTCTAATATAGGGCATAACCGAGTAGACAATTTCCACCAAGTACCGAATCCGAGTATTTGGATGAACTATTTGCCGGATCCAGGTACGAACCGAATAGTAGCGGCAAATCTGGCAGCGAGTACCATCCGTAGGCAAAGCATAGTTAACCTGCCACCTGCACAACTACGGAGAACTATCCATA
Source organism: Bimastos eiseni (assembly GCA_959347315.1). Taxonomy (NCBI): domain Eukaryota; kingdom Metazoa; phylum Annelida; class Clitellata; order Crassiclitellata; family Lumbricidae; genus Bimastos; species Bimastos eiseni. Next base: position 17,712,563 of record OY365810.1, read on the forward strand.
GTCGATGCAGAATCTAGAGCAATATCTTTCATATAGCATGTCATCGCACTCTAGGCTATAACAATATACTTATCATTTAATAACTTTATTTGTGAAAAAATGTAAAACCTTGTTATAAAATTTTAAATATGGAGTTATCAATGACTTCTTTACTCTATAATGTTTACCGGAAAGTGGGTGGAGCCAATTCAAGCTGGAAAAATTACTGATTTGGTTGCTATCTGAGGAATGCCACCAAAAGAAATTAAAATATATAAATTAGCATAATTATTTTAAGCAAAATTCAATGGAATGTTAAGTTCTTGTTTAATTAATCAATAGTTAACCCTAAATTTATTTGATGAAACACTATTATTTTATCAAAAAAAGTTATTTTTAGCTATTTGCGGGTGTAATATTTGCCGAGGCGAATACTTCCGAATAGTCGAATATTCGGCCGAGGCAAATGTCCAAGGCGATTTCCGGTTATGCCCTAGTCTAACACTAGGCATTTGCTGTTGTAGGTCCCTCTACTTGAAAAGACCTTCCTTCCCTCACTAAGGGCTAGACTAATGCCTGGCCTCCAACTCTCTAAAAGCAGTTATTTCCCCTGTGGCTTCTGCGGTTATTCTGCGAAAGGTGCCATTTAAATCTATAGATACGATATATATCTAATAATATTATTGGTAATACTTCTAATGTATTCAAAAATACTGCAGCATAATAAACAACGCAGTGCAGTGCCAACTTTTGTAAAGAGCAGATTAGGAGTGATAAAGTGAAGCTGTTCACCTGTCCAGTGTTAACTTTACAGCACATCAAAAGATTCTGTCCATAGTACTGTTGAATTTTAATAACCAGATCATTGTAAAAAAGCGGTTGTTTCATCTGAATCACTCTGAAATAAACAGATCATCAAGCAAAATAAATTACAATCAGACTTATCATATTTCATCAGCTTCAACTACACTCATCTACTGGAAATGTATTTCATGAATTTCTGTGGCATGGACATTACACACAACACTTGGCTACACATCAGTGAAAGGCATCAAAATTAGTGTCTAAATACACAAAATATCTTATAGTCTACCTAGTTTCATAACACACATACCACATTGGGATACCAGTGATGTTGTGCTGCTTATAGATGGTGTAAACAGATTGACAAACACAAGATGATAGTCAAAGGTAAAGTCTCTCAGACGCACTATGTCTGTCTCTCTCTTTCTCTTCCATCAGGTGTGTGCCGATGATGAGGTTTTTACACAATGGATCCATTTCTGTCTTTCTCTGATGGTATCCAGGGCTGTTCTCATGTCCATGTTATTTTCTTCAAGATCTTGTCTCACATTTTCCATCATGTCTTCGTCTGTCTTCGTCGACTCCGTGTTCCCTCCACGTGGTAATATAATGCCCTTGCTGCTAACCTATTATTATCCATTCATGTAATGTCTGTACACATTCCTTATTGTCTTTATTGATATCCTGACTAAACATGTGTGCTGAGAAATTACAAGACTTACCTATATGTACTCAAATCGCATTTATCTGTTGGGTAGCTACGTTTAGCGACTTCGAGAGGTTCTTATAAGGCGCTATAAAAATAGCCTAATACATACATGTACATACGTATGTATCTGGACACTTGTTATATCTAGACATTCATTCATTCAAACAGCTATTAATAAGCTATGAATTGATCCATGCAACCCACTATTAGGGCATAACCGGAAATCACCTCGGACATTCGCCTCGGCCAAATATTCGACTATTCGGAAGTATTCGCCTCGGCAAATATTCGACTATTCGGAAGTATTCGCCTCGGCAAATATTACACCCGCAAATAGCTAAAAATAACCTTTTTATGAAAAAATATTTTTTCATCAAATAAATTTAGAACTAACAGACTTACTTATAAGTTATTGATTAATTAACCAAGAACTTAACATTCCATTGAATTTTCTTTAAAATAATAATGTTAATTGATTCATTTTAATTTCTTTTGGTTGCATTCCTCAGATGCAACCAAATCAGTAATTTTCCCGCTTGATTTGGCTCCACTCACTTTCCGGTAAACATTAGAGAGTAAAATTGTTGATAACTTTATATTTCAAATTTTATAACAAGGTTTTACATTTTTTTATAAAAAAGTTATTAAATAATAAATATACTGTTATAACCTAGAGTGCAACGATACACTATATGAAGGCTATTGCTATACACTCTGCAGTCAGTGCAGTGACTATAGACAGTTCTCGTAGCTGTACACGTGGCAAGTTGACAACGCTTTGCCTACGGATAGTACTCACTGCCGCTGGCCAGATTTGCCGCTACTATTCGGTTCGTACCCGGATCCGGCAAATAGTGCATCCAAATACTCGGATTCGGTAGTCGGTGGAAATTGTCTACTCGATTATGCCCTACCTACTATATAACTGAGATGGTTAGGTCTGCAAAGACAATTGATTCAAGTAATCATAGACATAGATCTAAAACGATCTGCCACTACAGCCTTAAACCAGTCAACATAGAAGGCAAATGCAGAAATGCAATGTAATGTAATCCAACATTTATTTCGCATCCCTTCAAGAAATGTGTAACAGCAATCTCTTCTCATGTGCTGCCCTATAATGTCTCCTTTTAAAGGTAACAAGTGATGTAGTTGTTGTCCCAACTCCTTAATGAACTGTCATAAGCGCACTGTACTTCCAAACTTCTTATGAGAGAGAATGGAAAATAATTATGAGATTAACGTGTCAATACTTGAATCAGAGTAACAAAGTAATAAGGGGTTTTCCAAACCCCTTATGGTACTTTCCTAGAGGAAATGAGCTTCCAAACTCCATATGAACCTTTTACACATAAAAGCAATGAGCTTCCACACTCCTACTGTAACTTTTCCTACTAGACATTCCACATTTAGAAAATAAACAAACACTAACAACATTTGAGAGAAAATAATATGGCAATACACTGAAATTGTTGATAAATACATATATATATATATATAATAAATCATCTGAGTTAATTAATTGACAGTAAGTAAAAACACATAAAGCAAACAAAACAGCCAGCAAAACACAAAAAAAGACAGAAATGACAACAAGAGTAAAACAGGTGTAACCAAAAGCAATATAATGCCAAGGATTTTGTGCGTTAAGAGGCATTTTGTTTGCAGGCTGCCTATGTCATGTGACTGCATCAAAACATCCTTCAAATGCACGCAGCTTTGTACGCCTCTGTAGCCAAGTGTTTTCATCTCAGTGGAGGGCGGCTGACGCGACCATTGGAGTGACCTTGACCAATAGTCAGGGGTGCTATTCAATCTACTGACCAAACACACGATGAATGCCTCCTTTACGTCCCCTATGAACCTCGACGAATATCTGGACGTGCGTCATCTACCACCAGTGAGGAACTACTCGTCGACATTGCCACCGTGTCTGCGAACACTGTCACCAGTCATCGCCTCACCCCTTTGACGCAACGTGGCCCAGAGACTGAGCACCCATGCCATCTGACAGCTGTCAATGGGAATCCGTTGGTTGATTCCACACTTATGCGTGGGCCCACCACTGGTGACTCTTTTCAGCTTACCGTGCAGATCTTTGCTAACTGCTGTATTTTATTCGATCATAATGACATTAACATCATATAGGCCAGCGCAAAGAGCAAGCACCTCTGAGTAGATATCTTGAAGGGGCACTATATAAATGCTCGATTACATAATATTTTGTGTGGCACAGTGGCCAATCGTTTAAAGTGGTCAGCTCGTGTGCTGATCGAGCGGGTTCAACCCTCGTCCGGGGAGTCACTGTGTAGTGACCTTGAGCAAGTCCTTCGCGCACAATTGCTCTGCAGTACGACTGCAATTGTGCCGTCGAGATATGTGTAGGCACTTCTGAGCAAAAAATGTTGGAAGAAGGGCGATATCAAATTTCGGAAATAAATAAATAAAATAATAATCCAGTCGACTACCAATACAATAAACTAGGAGTGCAAGCAGCTAGAAAATCAATCAAGTATGGGTATAATAAAATAACAGTAGAGTAATGCAACATTTGAGGTTAAACTAGAATAGGGTAGTTAGTAACTTGCCTCTTTTCGCCTTCAAATTCACATTTAATGCGAAAATCATCCTAAAAAGAACCATAAGTTTTAAACACAAAATAAATTCTTAATGCCAGGACTGCATACCAAAGTGTTCCTCGAAACTCAGTTGTCATGCCAATGGCATGCTCCATACACAATATCACTAGCCACTATATCAAGCAACATGTAAGAAAAGATGAAGCATTAGCCACTTTAGTTTACCGTGAAATGCAACCGTAGAGATGAAATGTTAGTTCCTTTCCTCGGCCTCAGCACCTGAGTATCAGTGGATTAGGGCTAGGGCATTCACATCCCTTACTGAAACTATTTATGGACCATTATATTGTCTAGATATTTATGAGGATCGTACTCAAATATACATGTAGATGCCAATCATCAATAACAAACTCACCACCATCTAACTGGCTGGACTACTGTAATTCACTTCTCACATCTTAAATCAAACTTAGCAATATATTGTACAGCACATCTCTGCAACTAAAACTAGTAAATACTTTCATTTGACAAATTGAACTGATCTTGAGTTTACACAACACTTGTCTGAAGAAATTACGCTGCAACACAAACACATGACATGACAGTTCAAGAAATATAGCTGGACCACTAACCCATAGAAAGGAACTTATCGCTTGTATATCCATTTCATGTACGTGATGTGCACTTGCCAGCATTTTAATAAAGAAAATACTTATTTAATTAGATACCACTTTGTTTGTGCCATTAGCTCACCTTGATACTGCTCTGTTGCAAACCCTTTGCCAAGGCTGCAAAGATAGTGTCAGCAACTTCAGATGGCATTTGTGCTAAAGACAAAAACAGGATCTACTGCATAATATACACTGAAACACATTTCTTCTTACTCCCGATCATTCATAGATTCACAGCATTTTTATAAAGCACCAGTCGTTGCCAAGACATCCATGTGTCCCTCGTAACCAACTTCACTAGCAGGCAAATAACGCTACCTGCTTTGGATTATACCCAGAAATAATCATTAACAGAAAATAAATCCATCTACAGCAGTGTCAACTTTTAAAAAATGGTTTGGTACTAAAACCCGTTCTTAGTGGGTACTCGAGCTCATTCTGTCAGGGTACCAAACTGCTCCATAGCATTTGGTACAAACACAATTATCACAAAATGGCTGGCCACTTTACAGTCAATTATGTAGCTCACACTTTGTCACATGTGTCACATCTAAACATTTTCTTAAAAAAACAATTTCTTAGAGAACATTTTCTTAGAAATTGCAGTTGTCAAATCTCTTATTCTCTGTGGCCTAACTCAACTTTCCTCTTCTATTTGAACTTATAAATACATGTAACTAAACTCTGAAAGTATCTTTATACATTAACCCACCTCCTCTATTATTTCCATGCATTATCTGGTTTTGCTAATGCTGAACAGCACATGCACCTCAAGTCTCGACATAATAATACAGAAAATGGCAGTGCTGAAGATTTTGCCTTTGACTTTTGACAACCTCTGTGGTCATGCAGATTCCTCCATTTTCTCTTCTGTGCTTCACAACCCTAATCAATGTATGTCCTGACTGAGTTTCTCAAAGGCACTAAAGAAATGCATCGGAACTCAGAGGCTGCATGGAGGACAGCTAACAACGAATTGGAGGGACGACGGCGGGGCATCTACCCTATACGCCTTCAGAGACTAACGAGATGCACTTAAGGAGCGACCGGGGTTAATTCACCGCGTCGACGAGGCCATCCATGCGAATCGCCAGGAAGACGTAATTCAACGCCAAAGGTTGAATCTAATCCCTTAGCTGTTCGTCCAGGGATAGCGGTCACTTTCGCGACGATTCATCGACGAGAGTCCTCCAGCAGCCAGGGCAGTGCTCGGGAATATGAGACCGAAGCAACCGGTCTCAACTGGTTCCGATGCCCGATGAACCGAGGGCAGAGGGGAAAAGAGACGCCTAGAATATTAATGGGTCGACAGCGGAGCAGGAATTTAATCCCTGGAGGCCTATGATCTCCTTTGACATTGATAACTCTTTAATCTCAACGGACCTCTAAAACACCATTAACGGTATACTAGAAGTGACGCGACTTTAGTAATAGACGGGGGCATCCCACCAATCCGCGTCAAGGGGTGGGGAAGTTAGGGTCTAGGTGGACCAATGGGACAGCAGGATCGTAGTCCGCATCACACGAGCGATGGCGGAGGACGGGGTTTATCTGCGGTAGCGAGGAGGGCTACAGCATAGTGTCTGGACTTGGAAAGACGTCGAAGGCCATCAACAACAGGGCGTAGAACGTCACAATCTTCGAGAACCAAGTCGACCTCTCTCCAGTTAATTTCTAAGCTACGTGTAGATAGATAGTCATATATGTGATATTAATATATTTCTTTAAACATCAAGAAGCGTCGTTGTTCGTGTTTGGTGGATGAGAAAATGAACCGTCACGGATCAAGAAGGATCGTGACAATATAGTCATGCCCTGATTTTAAAGGGTGTTACCTACTCATTTCATTATGCAAATGAAGTCAGAGGAAGCAGGTAGATCTAGCATATGTCATCACAGTTTCTAAATTATATTAGTATAGTAAACTTCTTGGTTCTCAACCCAGCCTGTCTAACTGATTAGCATTCACTTTGAAATGATCGTTGTTTTGTTACTGGTACTCCTTGTCAATTGAAGTTGGTTATGTCTGCTGATGTTTGTGTACTGTAGCTGCAACCCCTCCACTGCATCAACACACATATCTTCTGGTTTGATAAGACACTGCTATACGAGACCACAGAGGTCGTCGAAAGTCTGTCACTGACTTATTTTATATCAATAATTTATGTGCAATGGTTGAACTAATTACATCATATTGTCAAACTTCTATGCTAGATTTAAACAGAGATATGTATAATAATAAAAGGCATATTTGGTAAAATAAAGTGGCTAAAATCAGCTACATTTTAGCGCAAATGCTATAAGTTAGCTGGCGCTCTGCCCCAAACCATGCTAGAGAATCTTAAGATGCTTCCCAGAGTTCTAGACACCTAGTCATGGAGCATGACATTATATGAATTGGAGACATTGATGACTACTGGAAAGCAGAAGCTTGAGGAAATTGAGGCATTTAATGAGGGTTTTTGCAACTGGTGCAAAACAAGAGATCACCGGCTTCCCATCTCATAACGCCTGTGCTGGTATGGCGATGCCTTCTTGGCTCTGCCCGACCTATCCATGTGAATTCAACTGCCCTTTCAGCTTTAGCTTGCCTTCGAGCTCTTTGTTCCTCAATTGGTGGTGAATATCTGATCCCTCATGCAAGCACCACAACCAGGCAGTACTTCGTCTTCTCAATCGTTGGTCCTTCCATCTGGCATGCACTCCTTAGAGATATGACCGCTACTAAGATGTAATATGCCTTTATTATACAAGCTGCTCAATTCTGATTCATAATGTGGTTGCTGAGCTAGAAGTGCCTCTGAGAAGGCTTCCTGACGGGCTGCTATAAAAATTCTCAAATTGAATGAATGATCAGTGCAACAAAGAGCATAAAAAGAGGATACAAGAGGATATACACTGCATGAAAATTCACTAATGATGATAGAGAACTCAAATTAAGGATATAAGGCATCAGGAAAGAGCTAAAACACAATTTGCAGAGAGTCTATAGACAAGTACTGACCATCAGATTTAGACATCATAAACCCAACAACATTCACTAGCCAGTGAATCACATAGTCTCAGAACCATGTATCTGCAAAATAAACATCAATGACTTCTTCGTTAAACATGCATACACTAAATCTGAAAACAATGCATCATATTTTCAGCAACTAAAACAAAACATGACTTTGCAGTGATGAAAACTCTCAGCTATAGGAATATAATAAAATATTATGCTTATTCAGGTTGGTTAGTTGCTGTTTCATGACAAGGTGTCGCAACAAAGATGACAAATAAAATATAAGAAAAATAACCAACATCTCATATGGGAGACAAAGTCAGGCAATAATCACTACCTCATAAAGTTGAATTCATTCGTATCAATTCAATAATTTACACAAGAAATTAGACATTCTGTCAAAGGACAAGTTCACTTCTCAACTTTTATTAAATACTGCATATGGCTGTGTGACGGCTAGAGATTGCAATTCCGGAATTTCCGAATTCCGGTCTTTTATAAATACTGAAATTTTTCAAGAACAAAATTCGGAATTTCGGAAGTGAAATTATGGGTTTAAATAGCAGTTATTATCATTTATTATTATCATAATTCATGGAAGACAAGATGCAGAACTTTATTTTATTTACATTATTAATGATATACAGGAATATATAACCTAGTAGGCCATATATTTCATGAGAGGTATGACTTTGAATAATTGCGCTATTAGGTTCATGAACTGTGCGCAAAAAGACTCTCATGTTTTCTGTATTTCTACCGTTATTTTGGGAACGCTGAATAAAGTCCCAGAATGACTACAAAGTTTGTAGAGTTTAACTCTCTACAAAGATACAAATGCCACGACAGAAAGACTACTGATGTCTGTCGGCATTATTTTTTGATTGAACACCTATAGCAAGTAGCTACTGTGTTGAAGCCGATCATGCGTTTGGTACTGCCGGCGTTAGGCCTATCTACTCCAGGTTGCAGACTCGGTGATGGACTCACTATACATGCTTCCAGCATTCTCATTTTCAGAAGCATGCTATATCTGTGTTCTTTAAGTTTTGTAACTTTTTATCTATTTCTTTGACCATTGTCACTGAATATTGACTTTGTGATACCTTTGATGCTACTGCCATGTGTAGTTTGGTATTATAGCCTACTAGTTAAGAAGACATAAAATTATTATTTTAATTAGTTGGAAATTTGTTGGAAATTGACAGTAATGAGTCAGTCGGTCAATACGTTCAATATGAGAATTCCAGAATAATTCAGAAATTTTACCGAAAAAATCCCGAAATTCCGGAAAAATGATAAAGTTCCGGAATTGCAATCTCTAGTCACGGCGCTCTATAAATCATCCGTTTAAATAATAGGGCCTATAGTCAGTGACATGCATTCTTGTTACAGTTAAGCACATTATCTAACAAGTCTTCATTAATTGCTGAAGGTCAACTAGTACGTAGCTGGCTAAACAAACGGTTATTTCTTGTATTTAGGGTCTGCTTATCATATGACATATTATATGTTTTCACATGAAGGCCTGTTCTTGTTTTGTGCGCATTATGCCATTGTGGAAGCGTGAACGGGTGATGACAAATTATTTACTGAATTTCTATTAAATAAATAAAAATGTATTTCCAGTCAATTCAGCTTCTATTTAAGATTAATTAGTTTTCATCAATTCAATATCTCTTTAGAAAAGAAAATAAGCAACTAACTATTATCATACAGAAGACAGAGCGAGACAATAATCTGTGTTACAAAAGGACAAATTAATTTAAGTATCAATTCTTTCTCTTGTTAGATGTATATAATATACTGAATACTGTCAGTGCCACGTATTATCGTCAAATGCAATCGCTAACGCATATCTATTCCCTTCCCTTTTATTCATTATTCCGGGGGCAATTGTACAAGTCTGGGGGAAATTGTCCGTTCCTCGCAGAAATGCCTATTCCGACAATTCTACACATCAAACTTATATTCATCATCAAGTATTCGAAAAAACGCTGAAGGTGCGTGTCGGTATAAAGAAAAATTGGACGTTATGAAGTGTAGGCTCCCGATTTAAACTTTAAAGCAGCGAATCAGTTATACAGCCATTTACTTAGAACATCACATTTATATAAACTCTGATTACCCCATAACTATTGCCGGCAGGTGAAATGTCAGTTTGTGTGGACATTTCTATTCAATTCAATAATTATTACTCGTCACTTTCTCTTCCATTAGTTTCTATCTAAGGGATCTATATTTAGAGGTATGGACTTGTGGACATAGCAGTGTGTATCCGGCATAAGCCTACTAGCGTTGCGACATCTGACGTTGTGGATATTAAGAAAAGAATATTTTAGGGACGTCTGGTGGCAGCAAAGGTCTCTGACGTCTTTAATACCATGTTGTTGACTCTGGCTTCTGTAATGATCATTTCTATAGATTTTGTAATGTAAGGTCATTAGCAGAAGCTCATAATGAGATGGTACGCGGCAGAAGCGTAACAAGGTTTTGAAAAGTGAGGGGGGCATAATATCAAACATATTGCGCGAAGCGCCAAAAATTTTTTTTGCTCCTCCACTTTTTCAATTTTGCCCCCGAAATTTAAAAAAAATGGGGGGCTCAAATTATCTTAACAGAAGTCATCTTACAAAGTCATTGTAGAAACATAAAAAACCGATTTGGGGGCACATGGGGGGCACTGAGCACTAAAACTGGGGTGACTTTGCCCTCTAGTTTCGAAACTGGGGGCGGTGCCCACCCTGCCCCCGCATGTTACACCTCTGGTATGCAGTTCAGACGGGATATTGTGAGCTTGAGAGGATCCAGCAAGAAAATGTCACCTAGCTGCTAATTTGAACAGGACATTAATTAAGAGGCGAAGCCCGAAAGGGATGTAGATCTTTAGCAGTGATGGAGAAAGTTGTGTGTTCTATGTTCTAGCTAGACAGCCTAGACTATAATACTGTTGATTGGGAGGAGAGATCGATCGAGGGAGACCCTGGGATATATATAGGAATATCAAGATTCTCTGATGGAATAGTAGCTAAACTGCATGTTGTCCCAAGGAGACATTTGAATATAGATCTAATATTATATCATTAGGGGCGCAGAGGGCGTTTGCAGTGGCGTAGCTAGGGGAGAAGAGGGGACACATGTCCCCGGGCGCCGAGTTGGAGGGGGCGCCAAAATGAGAAATAAAACTATTATTTCTTTTATTTCGAAACAAACTTATTCATCCCAAAAAAGTTAGTAAGATTACATTTTGGCGCCCCCAAAACCCTCATTACAAACAGGTTGTCACACATGATTTTTGCGCCCCGATCACTTGTCCTCCTCCCCGCCTGCCTGTGTCCTCCTCCCCGCCTGCCTGTGTCCTCCTCCCCGCCTGCCTGTGTCCTCCTCCCCGCCTGCCTGTGTCCTCCTCCCCGCCTGCCTGTGTCCTCCTCCCCGCCTGCCTGTGTCCTCCTCCCCGCCTGCCTGTGTCCTCCTCCCCGCCTGCCTGTGTCCTCCTTGGACTCTCACTGTATCTGGCAAGACTGAAGAATTTGTTTACAAATGAAAATGCTACTCTACCAACCATGACTATTCTAATTGAAGCATGACCATGCTCATTGAAATTTAGTTTGCTAAAGCCTTCAAGGAAACTGGCGAATGGCGAATCGTCTGTGCTAAGTGCAATGTAGGTTTATGCAAACGTCATCCTAGAAGATAAGCAGTATCAAGTGATCTTCAGCTTTGATCTACAAATTGATCATGATTGTACAGAATGTTTTTGAATGCAGCTGTCGAATATTACATGCTAGACCTGTGTTGTACTTGTTTCTCTTTAAACTATGTGAGATACATGAACTGCCAAGATTCTCATGAAGACGTGTGTTGATGGGACCCAGTAGGTCTAGTCAAAATAATGGTGCGATGTTTGAGTTATTGATTGCTATCGCCTTACAGGTATATATATATGTGTATATATATATATTAATTAATAACTTACTAGTAGGCCTATTGTCATTACAGTGGATAACTTTGCTGCGAAACGTTAACGCATAGAAGTAAGCTTACCAAAATAAGATATTGTCGCCACCGTCTGTAAATTAAGAGCTAGCTTGGTCGTCAGATAGTACAGCAGTAACAGCACAGCACACTATCCTGAAAACAGACAGAGAATGGCAACGTGCTGCTGCCAATCTTCGCCATGCAGTCAACCAGTTGGATTAACTGCACGCCCAGAGACCACCACGAGGAGGTGTTGGCAAAGGTCTCCGTAGGCCATTCATTGCAACTCTCAGGCAGTAGAAAGTCATCACAAGTTTGGCATCACCCACAAATAGGCCAATTTTAGAAATTTTCAATTTGAGTTATTTACTTTTACTTGGATTGAAATGTAAGGCAAACATTGCCGCTGGGGCAAAACGCAAAACGGCGCAAGCCAGAGACATGATTGCGCATAGAAATACTATAGCCAGAGAAGGTTCGGAAACGACATAGGCCTACTACACAAGCATAGGCCTATAAGTCAATGAGTAATCGAAAGCAAAGTCCATGAGAGTAAAACTGAATGAGAGAAAACGGAGAGCGAGAGAACAGACACTGCAGCGATAGCGAAAGAGTGAAAAAGAGACACTTAATTAGTTTTAACATTGAAAAAAAACAAAAGACAGGATTAGCGATTGGGTGTAAGAGATAGAGAGAGAAATAGATGACAGGCCTAGGCCTAAATGGAGATTGTTTGATAGATAGATAGACATGGCAGATACAGAAAGAAAGACTGCATAGACAGATAGATAGACAGATAGATACATAGATAGACAGACAGATAGATAGATAGATTAACAGAGAGAGTCATAGATAATAAATGGAAATAGATAAATATTAAACAGATCTGTAGAGATAGATAGATAAGGCAGAGAAAGAGAGAAATTACAGATAGAGAAATAGATGAACTGATAACTAGATAAATTGATGCACATATCAATAACTGAATTGATCATACACAGATAGATATCTAGATAGATAAGACTGAGAAAGAAATATTAGATAAATTGATAAATGCCTGAATAAACAGATCTATACATCAAATGATAGATAAGGGCACATACGATGACCGATAGACAAGTGTATCGAGAAAGTTATTATTAGATAGGCCTACGCAGAGAGAAAATATTCCGTTTGGTTGAGAAAAAGTAAGACAAACATGAAACTGAAAGTAAGATCGAAACTAAAATAATATGGACGCAGCAGAGGCAGTACATACTTATGAGCGAGAAGTACGGTTAAAGAGAGTGAGAGATTAAGAGCATAATGTAGGCTATATTGTTTAGAGTATCTGCTTATACCCCTCTGATTGTAACGTCTAATAACGTTCAATCACAGACAACTATGTCAGTTTAACGAGCGCTACGTCAAAATGGGAAATAATGAACTGCCTGAGAGACTTGTAATGAGTGGACTACCCAAATGTAAGCTACTTAATATTATGCAAAGCAAGGGCCCTACAGAGAAAATGTGACGCATTTGGCCCATCACATTTTCTTAAGCAAGCAGTTGGAAGCGTTGATCTCAGCTCTGAGGTGAATACAAAACTATCTTCGAACACCTTAATCTTCTCATATCAGACTGAATGCAACATAATCATTCAATAAACTGGTGTCCTGAATTTGGCTTTCGAGTGGCGCTTTAAAAGTTGTGAGAAGTTAACGATTACGATTAGAGTTATTTGTAGCAGCATAATTTTTATACTGTACGCCATTTTCTTTTCGTACCTGCATTGAGATGGAACTTATTCGTGTTGAATTGTGTACTTGTGGTCGTTGTGGAGGCAATCAATTATCATAATTTAATCAAAGGAGAATACAGGGACGGATCTAAAACTGACGTATACCAAAACTGACCAAAGTGAGTGAAGAATAAGACAAAAAAGAAAATGAGAAAGGAGATCTAGAGTAAAAATTCAGAGTAGGACAGTGAAACGGAAGTGAAAAACACAGAATGCACTCAGAACGGGGATAGCAAGTAATGAAACAATCTGATGGTGATGATGATGATCGATTCCTTAGCCCTCAGACAGGTCCATTAATTGGCTTATATGCCACCCACGTTTTTTAGGGTAAGGTGATTTCCCATTGCCTTCCTTCCTCACAGACAATTCTGGGCAATCAACCTGTCCAGTGACCAGGGTCACTACGAAGTGGCTCAAGGTAGAACGTATATCGCTACACCACCGCGTCCCACATTCATCTAACCTAGTATAAAGCAATTAATTCTGTAGCTTAGAATTCTAAAACTTAACTCAGTACTGTAGTCCTTCCCGTGTAGGTCTTCATATCGAGCAACGCATCTCCTCCTCCACTCGTCTCCTCTGTCCATGTCCAGGTCCTTCTCGTTTTCGTCTCATGACATCTCCACTCTCCAGGCATCTCAGGTCGTCTGTGATGGTTTCCAGTCAGTTCTAAAAGACAAAACAATAATGCAAAATGTCATCAAGTTAAGAAATTAAGTGAACTAGATAACAGGGAGAAAAAGACGTAGAGCAGGATAGATTGAAAGAGAGCAAACAGTAACTGTATACATGTATCATTTAACTGAGCTGCAATGTGCCAAAATAATTTTTTTTCAACAGCAAAGCATAAGGACATGCTGCCAAAAGCTTTCTTCAAAACTCTCGTTCCATTCATCTACAACAGGGAGGCAGCCACACCTAAGACAACATTTTGGGCACAAGAAAAGAGAAAATAGGGTCAGCAAACCCAGGGCGTCCAGGTAGGAGGGAGGGTCCAAGGCGATTTCAGGTGGGGGATAATTGATTAGTCTTAGGGGGAATATCTTGCCTTCCTGACATCTTGGACCAGAGGGTTTGCCTTCATCGCTCAGAGGTATTGACGCCTCTGAGTAGACTCAAGAAGAGAGAAATAGAGATAATAGAGCTGTAGACAGAGTTGAAACAAGAGGAAGAGAAATTTAGGAAAGAGATCTCGACAGGCAGAGAAGATATAAAATGCTCTGTGTTTCATTATCCTGGTCGACAGTTTGCTACTTAATTAGAATCTTCCAAACAACCCGACGAATTTATTAGCAACAAATCTATGGGATTTTTCGCAAACCTTCATAAAAACTTAAACTAACCCATAGCCGCTTGCAGGACAGTCGGTCAGTTGACGGCGGTCACGAACAGCTCTCAATAACCGAAGACAGGTAGCGCTTCATCTCAGATGCCACAGCACCTCTACCAGGATGGACGGTGCCAAAACTGCCGGAATTCTCTGGCCTGAGACTGCCAAGAAGGACGGTGCCAAAACTGCCGGACTTCTCTGGCCTGACCTGAAGCTGCGAGGATGGACGGTGCCAAAATCAGCCGGACTTCTCTGGCTTGAACCTTCCAGGATGGACGGTGCCAAAACAGCCGGAATTCGCCGACCTGTGTAATTTATACACCTGCTGATATTGTATAAATCTAAACAGTGCCTTAATTGAGTAAATTTTATTAAGTTGATAAAGCATTGTACAGAATGTAATGTAGGGCCTGTAGCTCAAAAATAGCAGACTTATTTTTGCTGACTTGGTGCCACCAATCGTCTGGCATTCTGAAGCTCAAATTGCCTGTCTTGCTATGACATTGGCTGCTTTCATGGAAACAGTACCGTACCTGGGCCTGGGTCAGCGGGGCCTTGGCCCAGGGCGCAAATGTGGAAAGGGCGCAAATTTCAGGATGGAATAACTTATTATTCCATAAACTGCACTATCTTAAAAATGTGGGGGCGTGAGATTGATGCTATAGGCACAGGGCGCAATTGTTGCTCGGTACGGCCCTGCATGGATATGCTTGGGTTATGGCTAGAATAAAAAGACCTCAGAGGGGCAGTCATGGATCCATACAATCCAATGAAAATAACAAACTGCCTGAGATACTTGTAATGAGTGGACTACACAAATCAAAATGTATCCTACTTAATATTATCTCAAAGCCAGGGCCCTACACAGGAAATGTGATGCATTTGGACAATCACATTTTCTCTAGCAAGCAATTGGAAAGTAGTTCTGTGTTGACCTCAGGTCTGAGGTCGACGTCCAACTATCTTCAAACACCTTAATCTCCTCATATCAGACTAAATGCAACATATTCATTCAACGCCTCTGAAACAATGCAGCGTTCTTGGATAATCTGGTTTCCTGCGTTTGAATTTCGAGTAGCGCTTTAGAAGCTTTGAGAAGTTGACGATTACGATTAGAGTTAACACCAGATTTTTAATAGGGTGTGTCGTTCTCTTTTCGTTTGCGCATTTAGAAGATACTTATTCGTGTTGAATTGTTTACGTGTGTAGACAATTAGTTATCAGAATTTAACCGAAGGAGGATACACGGATCTTAAACTGACGTATTCCTATACCGAAACTGACCAAAGTAAGTGAACAGTAAGACAGAAAAGAAAATTCGAAAGGAGATTTAGAATAAAACTGAGAGTAGGGCAATGATACTGAAGTGAAAAACACAGAGAATGCACTGAGAATGGAGATAGAAGGCAACGAAACAATCTGATGACAATGATGATGATGATGATGATGACGACGACGACGATGATGAGGAGGAGGAGGACGACGACGACGACGATGATGATGATGATGATGATGATGATGATGATGATTTCTCTGCAGGGCCGTACCGAGCTCTAATTGGGCCCTGTGCCTAGCATCAATCTGGCGCCCCCATATTTTGCATATTGAATATAATAAGTAAGTAAATTAAGCATATTCTTTATATAAAATTTATTAATACACAAGAAATGATTTAACTGGTATAACCAAAGATGGTATAACTCCCACCAAACACTTTCTTAGTTGTACTTTTTAACTGTAACTGTAATTTTAGTTTTTATTCTTGAATGAAAATAGGGCCATATTTGAAGAAAGATTGAATTTATAGAATAATAAAAGTTATGTCATACTGAAATTTGCGCCCCCTCCATATCTGCGCCCTATGCCACGGCCCCGCTGGACCCGCCCTCGGTACGGCCCTGCTAGCATGCTCACTTGGTTCGTTAGCTCTGCGCCCCACCCCTCTTCGCTCCCTCAGCTGGATGTCGAAGATTCGTACTCCGATGTACAACCTGTAACCAAGGACCAATATACACCTTGACCTGTAGCTAGGAATAGGTAGGCCTATGATCCCTATATGAAAATTATCAGAATTGTAGATAGATACCACATATAGCACCAGGATAATCAACGCGTTTTTTACTTGAGATCTTCACATATCAATCAATCAATCAAAAAATACTTGATTGACCGCACCTTCAAGATATCTACTCAAAGGCGCTCCCGGCCTAACCCTCGGTTGAAAAGGACAGTTTTAAGAGAGGCGTAAAATTAAGATGATGAGTTCAAACGCCCAATCCGAACTTGGGGGAGCCCAGCATATATTGAGGAGCAATAGTCGAGGCGACTGGTAACAGAGGCATGAACAAGAGTAACTGCGGCGCTGAGGTTAAGAGAGCGAGATATTACTCGCAATTGGCGAAGTTGGTAAAAGCAACTACGAGAGACATTATTGACATGTTGAGCAAAGAAGAGTTCTTGGTCAAGAGTGACCCCTAAATTCCTAACAGAGGGGGAGAGAGTTGAAAGGGGAAACTGGGCAGCGAAGGCACAGAGATCAATTTTCGACAGCTGCTGTCTGGTGCCAAATCAGATAAATTGAGTTTTAGATGGGTTCAGCCGAGGCCGATTTGACGACATACAGCCACCAAGGGAGTCCATAGCACTGTTGCGGACTGGCCACAAGGCTTGAATGAAGAATTTATTTTTAAATAATCGGCTCGCCACAGGGTTATATTAACGTAAATTTTTTACAGTGTTGTGCCTTGCAACTTCGGTATAGGAGTGTAGACCTATCGGCGTTTGTAAGTCAGCGCATAGCTTGCAGATACCTGCAAAAGCTTGAGTATAGCCTGACATACGGTGCATTGCTATATATGTGAAGCAGTGGTTCGTACTGCTTCATAGGTAAAGTTGTTCTTATACCGCTCCAGAGATCGTTGAGTGATCGTAAAGTTTCCCATATAAATACGACCCCTAGTGACAGCCGCTCTCGCGGTCAATCCGGTGCTACTTTTCACTGATCTGGTGGGGTGGGCCCCTCTGCCGTCGATCGCAAGACGGACTGTGCCCTGATCGTAGGGGTTAAGAGGCTGACAGAGGAGAGACCGATCGTGAGAAATGCTCACAGGTCTGCGTGCCGTTCTAGAGTGCGGTAAAGTCCGATCGTGTGAAATAAATGAATGACAGTTCTGTACGGGAATACGGGGAAGATGGTGACCCGTCGGTGGCCGTGAGAAATAGAGATCGGGTAAAGCCCCGAGGAACAGAACGTTTATATCGAGATAGGCCTCGGTGACCGTTCAGATAACATACGGGAAGAGTTCCCCAGTGAACATGTTGGATTAATACGGGGCGGGCGACCCCGTTGGTGCAGTTGAATTCAGACCGAGAGAGCTTCCGGAGGAGCCGTTGACACATACTGGGAAACATAAATACGTTCGATAAATACGGGGAAGGTGACCCCATTGGTGCGTTCGATAAATATGAGAAAAGGTCCTCACTGGTGCCGAAAACCTGATCACTTGCGGGCGTCTCTGCATATTCTTTTCACTTTACGGTTTTCCGTTAATATCTATACTTGGCTACCTAACGTGGTCATAGTTACTCCTCCCGTTTTCCAGAAGTCTATTCACTTTGTGTCTAGTTGCAATATCTTGACTCGCGGTTCCCCGCGATGCTTCTACTTGCAGGACTAGCCGCAGAATTTCTACTTGTATGTCTACATATGATGATGCCTTCTTAGCTCTGCTCTCCCCTATCTGCAATTTTGAGTACAGCACTTTGCAGATGAGGAGCACTCAGGAAAAAGAGGACACACACGAAAATTACGCGCTTCACGCATTTTTTCGCAGTTTTCATTCTTATTTGAACTTCTAAATATTTGAACAGCACTCTGTGCTGTAGGTGTGATTCTGTACGTTTGACAAACTTTTGACATTCTAAGTAGGTTAAGTTTAAAACTTATTCTTTAAAATTTTAGTTGAAATTAAAATGATAAATTAGATAAATATTATTTCAAACAGGAACAATGTTTTAGGCATAGGCTACACATGGTTTCATTAAAGTACACAGGACATGATAGGCCTACGCAGGCCTACATGCTAAATCAGTGGTTCTCAACCGGTGTGCCGCGCGCATACAATTATATGACCGTTGGTGATTGAGTGATAGCCTAGTCATCAAGGATGAATCGTGAATTTGCTTAATTCAGAGGGTGGATCGTTGCAGAGGCGTGGTTGGATAGGCCTATAGGCTATCGCTCTGTATGAGGACTTGAGAAGTAGTAACCACGGGTTCGAGAAAGATTTAGACAGAACTTCACAGAAGGATGATCAGGATGAACAGGATGAACAGGATGGTAATCGTAATTAATCGTCATCTCGTTGACTATGTGGTGGCATCCCTAAGTTTTCACACATATCATCTTTCATCCGTGATCTCTTCATTGGCTTCCTGCAACTCAACGCATGCACTTTAAAGTTCTTACTCTGATGCGAAACTGTCTTGTTGGCTAATCCGGCGTACCTATCGGCTCTCGATCTGTACCATAATGTTTTCCATTTCCCCAACGGGCATCTGCCTATGGATTATTGCTAGGGCTGTACATTTATCGCGGTCGAAAATTGAAAACTTAGCCGGCCAATTAGCGGCCAAAAACATAGAATTCGCGACGCGTTTGCGGTCAAATGTGTTAGGTACATAAATTACACAAAAATAAGTCAATAACCGAGTATAATCAACGACCTTTCATGCCAATAATGGCGGGTGCTGTTGCTGCGACATCTGCTTTGCAAACACAGCTGAAAGAGCAGGTTGCAATTACTTCCTTTTCGCGGATTTCGCCTCTCCACTTTCTACATTCTGTGTTTTGCGCTTGTGAATGGCGATTATTCGCGTGCTTAGTGCAACGTACTGTCCCTCCGATTAAATTCGACGTGCACAGTGCACACTGTATGTTCTGCAAAACAATAGATCGTCGCTCGCCGATCACCTGAAACGTACCGGGCTTAAACTGAACGTCTTCCTCTAGCCACCGAATGTTTTGGCACACGGAGACGTTGTAACTAATGCTTATAACCTTTCCCCTTACCACATGGTCCACATAAAAAAAACAAATTAAGCAACAAGTGAAAGCTGTCAAATTCGCGGTCATTCGCGGCAAAACGTTAAAATTCGCGGTAGTATCCAAAATTCGCGAATCCCGCGACGACCGTGATTAATTTACAGCCCTAATTATTGCTGGTTCCCCGTATGCGCACTGCTACGGCCCAAGCAAGGAGCTTTGCTTATAGGCCCCTCCAGTTGGAATAGTTTTCCGTTCCACGTACCTAAGGGCGGGACTCTTCGTTCTCTCCTCTGTTCAGTCACGGAAGCGCTTACAGAACTTCCACAAGCCCACTCATCGCCCACCTAAAAGTTGGATATTATAAAAGTTGGTTTATGGGCTGCGAAGCGTAGTCCCATATGGGAGTGATGTGGGCAGCCCAAGCCCACTCATCGCTCACCCTGAGGTTGGATATTGCATATTTTGGTTAATGGGCTGCTAAGCTTAATCCCACCTGGTTGTGATGTGGGCAGCCCAAGCCCATCTGCCCACTCATCGCCCTCCCAAAAGTTGGATATTGGAAAAGTTGGTTTATGGGCTGCGAAGCGTAATCCCATCTGGGTGTGATGTGGGCAGCCCAAGTTCTTGAGCCCATTCGTCGCTCACCCTATGGTTGGATATTGCATATGTTGGTTAAGCGTAATCCCATCTGGGCGTGATGTGGACAGCCCAAGCCCTCGAGCCCACTAATCGACCACCCAAAAATTGGATATAGTAAAAGTTGGTTAAAAGGCTGCGAAGCGTAATCCCATATGGGTGTGATGTGGGCAGCCCAAGTTCTTGAGCCCACTCGTCGCTCACCCTATGGTTGGATATTGCATATGTTGGTTAATGGGCTGCTAAATGCAATCCCATCTGGGCGGGATGTAGGCGGCCCAAGCCCACGAGCTCACTAATCGCCCACCCTCAAAGTCATATATTGCAAATGTTGGTTAAAAGGCTGCGAAGCGTAATCCCATCTGGGTGTGATGTGGGCAGTTCGAAACCACAAGTCCACTCATCGCCAACCCGAAAATTGGATATTGTAAAAGTTGTTTAATGGGCTGCGAAGCGTAATCCCATCTGGGTGTAACGTGGGCAGCCCAAGCCCTTGATCCCACTCATCATTCACCCAAAAATTGCATATTGTATATGTTGGTTAAAAGGCTGCTATGCGTAATCCCATCTGGGCTGATGTATGCAGCCCAAGCCTACGAACCCGGTAATCGCCCACCCAAGTAATATATTGCAAATGTTGGCTAAAGGGCAGCTAAGCGTAATCCCATCTGGGCGTGATGGGGGCAGCCCTAGCCCACTAGCCCTCTCATTGCCCACCCAAAAGTTGGATATTGCAAAAGTTGGTTCATGCGCTGCTAAGCGTAATCCCATCTGGGCGTGATGTGGGCAGCCCTAGCCCACTAGCCCTCTCATTGCCCACCCAAAAGTTGGATATTGCAAAAGTTGGTTCATGCGCTGCTAAGCGTAATCCCATCTGGGCGTGATGTGGGCAGCCCAGGCCCTCGAGACCACTCATCCCCCACCCAAAAATTGGATGTTGTAAAGTTGTTTAATGGGCTGCTAAGCGCAACCCCATCTGGGTGTGATGTGGGCAGCCCAAGCCCTTGAGCCCACTCATCGCTCACCCAAAGGTTGGATATGCATATGTTGGTTAATGGCTAAGCGCAATCCCGTTTGGGACTGATGTAGGCAGCCCAAGCCCACGTGCCCACTAATCGCCCTCCCATAAATCGGGTATTGCAAAGGTTGGCTAATGGGCTGCGAAGCGTAATCCCATCTGAGTGTGATGTGGGCAGCCCAAGCCTACGAGCCCACTCATCGCACAACCAAAAATTTGATTTTGCAAGTGCTGGTTAATGGGCTGCTAAGCGTGGTCCCATCTGGGCCTGATGTGGGCAGCCCAAGCCCACGAGCTCACTCATCGCCCACCAAAAGCGGGATATTGCGAAAGTTGGTTCATAGGCTGCTAAGCGTAATCCCATCTGGGTGTGATGTGGGCAGCCCAAGCCCACGAGCCCACTCCTCGCCCACCCAAAAGTCGGATATTGCAAAAATTGGTTAATGGGCTGATAAGTGCAACCCAATATGGGTGTGATGTGGGCAGCCCCAGCCCACAAGCCCACTCATCGCCCACATTTGTCTTTTTTCGGATAATAGGCTCCTCATCTCACGCCCAGATGGGCTTGACATGGGCTAGACCCAGCCCATGAGCCCATCTAATTTGGAGATGGGCTCAATATGGGCATGTTGGTAGGGGCCAGGTCCCACTGATCTGTCATCACTAAAGGCCCGTAAGAGGCGACCTAATATCAGTCGTAGTTCCAAATCAATTGCAAGCTGTGACCTGTCCTACAGGTAAATTGAAGATAATTTTATCGTATTTCACTGCATATTCTTCGTACAAACGCTGCTTCAATGGCAAGCTGTACTGTCCTACCGCAAATTGAAGCTAATTTTATCATATTTGTAGCTTCAATGGGACAAGATCGTCTCAGCGATCCTGTTCTTCTAAGCATCGAACGAGAAACATGGGATAAAACAAATTTTGATAAAGTCATTGACCAATTTACGACAGTTAAATCAAGAAAAATCAATTTTTTCCAGACTGTCTATGACAGTCATGTATAAATGGCCCTTAAATATATTTGAAAAATGTGAAATAAACAAGAAAGGGGCCGTCCATAAAATTCGTCACGCAATTATGGACCAATTTTGACCCTCTTCGGGCCCTCCTCCTTGTCACACGTCGTGACAAAAGTCACAACATCTGAAATATGACTTCACATCGCTCTGCACCTCCCAAAAAACAGATGTTCAGGATGTTATATGCACATTTTCTTATAATTATCACTCAAAAAGCTATACAAATACTTCAAACTAGGATAGTAGAACAATGACGAAATAGAGAAAGTTGAATTGTTACACTCATTATGCATTCCACAAGATTAGGAGCTCTGGTAGAATCATTGCATTTAAAAAAATGATAATAACAACTTGAAATGAACCAAACCTTATGCTTCTCCATTCTCGCAAGGAGAAGCAAAATGCTCCTTCATATATTAAATGCGAGAGCTTGGACCTCATCTTCCTGTTCAATGGATATTCCCATTCGGATCCAGTTATTCTTCGTCGATTAAATCCACACTCTCTCAGTTTTCGTCTTTTGCGATCACGACCATGAGTCCCAACGTGCAGCGTCTCTCGATCTGTGGTCTGTGCGTTTTGGCGGAATGATTGATTTCTGCTTGTGTATTACAGAATGGCTGCTAAAACCCCAAAATTGACGCTGAGCATAAAAGTAAACAGAATGCAGTAGGCTAATCATAATTATTGTTGCTAAATTGTGGTAAATAACTACTTTTAAATAAGTGGAACTTGTTTAATGAAGCAAATGTTTAAAAATAAAATTTTGAATTTTGATGTGATGATGTGATATCACATTTCTTTGGACCCCTTTCCCTTTGTGTGAGACCCCTCCCCATAGGCGCGTGACGTCATGTATGGATGGCCCCCAAAGGGGCGCCAATTCTGTAGTTTGTCCCCGGGCACAAAATATCCTAGCTACGCCTCTGAGAAAATGCACCGAAGCTGTAATATTTACTATTTCAAAGTAGCCCTTTAGGGCTACACCTTTTTTGCATAGTAGTTAAATTTGACTCCTGTAAAAACTTATCATCAACAGTTAAATTCCTAGTTTGACTTGTAATCATACTGCGTTGTCAGATTGGAAAAAAACACGAATATATTATTTTATTTCGGAATGAAATGCGATTGTCTTCTACCTGGTCCACTTATATTGTATAGTTACATTGGTTACGATTAGTAAGAGCGTATATATAGGCCGCGTCTCGTGCACCTCTGTAAAAGAGATCTAACAAGCAGTCCGCTGTTCGCTTTCTGATGCTGGATTATTTATAAAAACACCCTATCAAACTCTCATTGAAAAATTAAGGAGCAGGGTCAAAAGGTCTACTATATAGGCCTATGGCTGATATTATAAAGGGCGAAAGAATAAAATTTTAGCCCTAACAAACCGTGCATTAACTGGCGACGGCGTGTACATACATGTAGGCCTAATAGCAGCTGTAGCCTATAGGCCTAGCAGTGAAAATTCTTATACTCTCTCGCAGTGCGTTTTCAGGCGGTTCATTAAATAACACCCTTACTTACACAGTTAAACTAGTACGATAATTGGGCCCCTATACCCTATACTCGACAGTCACTATGGTAAGCTAGCTAACTGTAGTTTCAGTTTTGCCTCGTCCTCCTCCTTTCTTCATGCTTGAGACTGGCACTGTCATAGTTCGAGCAGTGGCGGAATAAAACTAGGCACAGAAAACATGTGTAGGCCCACACTAATTAGCCTACATTCACCACAACTAAAGTTTCCACCCGAAGGCCTTTAGGGTCAATATCATTATACAGTAGGCCAAACTGCATGGACACTAAACTGCATGGTTTCAATCGTAAAACTTTATGGTCGAACTCTTACATCTCAAACGGTTGATTCTTCAGCGGACGCACAGACAACAGTGTTAAGTGTAGACGCCCGTCCTTCTATAGACCTATAATATATTATGTCGTATGGTCTCCATCACGTGGTCTCCAATTAGCCTACAGCACATGGCGCCCGGAAACGGAAGCCCAATCGCATGACAGGAAGTTTCCGCGGCGAATATACGACGCATGGAGAAACATGTCTGCTGTCATGTCTGTTGGCATGGAGAAACATGTCTGCTAATATAAATAGCATTCGCAGATTCCGACATTTGCAAGAATGTCCTCGTCGCACTCGAAAAGTCGAAGACGGTCATCTGGATATATACACCAAAACGAGTAGGTCCATTGTGTTTTGAGCAAATTCCTTTAAACTAGGCTTACATGTACATAATTTAGCCTGTAGCATGTAGCCTAAGCAAAGTGCATCAGAAAATTTCGGTCGAGTTCTTACTTTAATTTTCAATTAATATAATACATCAGTGACTAGCCTTAGGCCAACTACCCGCGCAAATGTAGACGATTTGTTACCTTGACTTGAAGAGTTCCATCGACGATCTTGTAATTTCTCCAACTCAACCAATAATTATGAAGTTGTGGCTGTTAAGTTATTGGCTCAGCTGGCTCAGCTAGAAGCCTGTTGACACAGCTGGAAGTCTGTTGGCTCAGCTGGAAGTCTGTTGGCTCAGCTAGGTCACTGCTGTGCCGGAAAAGTGATGACAGGCCCATATAATCATTCTTGAAAAAGTCGCAACAAAGATTGATGCTTGAATTCTCTCACTCAGCACTCTGCAAAGGGAGATGATCTGTGAACTCCACTGTATCATATTGGCCCTGGTGGTTGAGAACAAGGGCAATATGGCCACAGAGGGCTTTCTCACGATCAGTCAACACCTTTGCGATATCAACAGCAGCAGCAGCAGCAGCAGATGCCACATCATGTTACGTTACCACTTCATCGGCTTCATCGGCCTCCTTCTCTGAAGCGTTGATGTTTCCACGCCTTGCTCCACCCTTCTAGCCACGCATAGCCTGAAGCCTATAGCGGGTGCAGAATGGATACGTGTACATCGCTCACCCACCTCCCATCAGGGATGTGGTCTCGAGACCGCAGTCTTGGTCTCGAAATGCATCGGTTTTGGTCTCGGTATCGGTCTTGGACCCCTCGGTCTTGAATTTTTGGTCTCGTGCCTGACACTGCCTGCCATCAGGGTTTCCATCTGGTCTCTAACAACTGTTGCAGAGGCTGGAAATAATTGGACACAGAACTCTGTGGAGTTGCCCTCCGGGCCGTACCGAGAGTTGCCAGCGGGGCCTAGGCTCAGGGCGCAAATCTGGAAAGGGCGCAAATTTCAGGATGGAATAACTTATTATTCCATAAAATGCACTATTTTCAAAATGTGGAGGCGCCAAATTGATGCTACGCACAGGGCGCAAAATAGCTCGGTAGGGGGGTGGCTGCCATATACTTGCATTTACAGCACGCTATAGGGGACAATCCATCCAGACAAACAGTTTACCCATTCGAAATTCGAATGGCCTCATTTGGAACAATTGAACATATAGTGGTGAATTATATTTTCAGAATTGGGGCCCATCCACACATTAAGTACGCGAAAGATGGGAAAGGCTTTCGAATTTCGGCAATTTGGCGTAAGGCGGGGAGGGGTCTCTAAAAATTTGTAGGCCTGCGAATGCAAATAATAATAATTGTCTAATTATGTCCACATTAGCGTATTTATACTCCTATTTATATGATTAACCTATTAGGCCTAGTCGTCAGAATGGTATTTTATTTGTCACGTAAGCTATATACCCTACCCACTATAATAGGCCTACCACGAAAAAATCTTCTACGTATGCCCTAATAATTATTGAACGTAAGCCTAACAAAAATAATAAGTCTACAGCAAAATCAATGTTTAGGCCTAATAGATGTCTTTAGCTATTTAAACTTTGTAAGCAGGGGCGTCCAGATAGGCAATTAGGGGGAGTTCGGGAGAACATGCCTCCAATTTCAGGTTAGGGGATATTTTTTGAGTCCTAGGCCTAGGGGGAATATCTTGCCTTCCTGGCACTTAATAATACAATACACAACTAGGCGTTTATAACACGCTTTAAGAAGACAAGCACAGCGCGCAAAAGCGCGCTGTGCTGCATTCTTGGGACCGGAGGTTTGCCTCCATCACTCAGAGGGGATTGACACCACTGTTTGTCACTAAGCTCAGATGTACGTACGCATGGGGAGGGGTCCACAAAATGTACGCGGTGCCACACGGGGAAGGGTTCCGAAAATACGATTTTATCGCAAACTTCTCAAGACTTCCTCTGTGACCAGGCGCTTCGGATTAGTTATCTTGAAGAGACGCTACATAAATGACATAGATAGATACAACTAGCCTAAGTGAGAAATCCATTATTCCTGCTTCCTAAAATCAATTAGCAATTATTTTGCTTTCATTAAAATTCCGAGGGTTGGCTTAGGACAGCAGAATCGCAGTTCGATCTTCTATGAACGTATTGCAATCGCGATCGAGCGTGGCGCCGTCACCATGAGCGTGGAGCGCGTGGTCAAATTTTGAACATGTTCAAAATAAACGTGGTGCCAGCGTAGCGGAAGGAAGCGCAGTGCGAGCGTAATAGGAACGGGCGAACGTGGTACCGACGTTTGTCGAGCGTAGTGCGAACTTAATGATCGCATTGCAAGCGTGTTGGAGGTCGTAAAAATCTGCTTCCCGATCTGAGCACGATGTCGTTAATTATGCATCACGTCCGCCGTGGACGTGATGCATAATTAACGACATCGTGACCATAACGGCAGCGATGTCCCTGCGACCTGAGCGTGACCATAATGCGTCGCCGTCAGGCTCGACCCGTTCGTAATAAGCTTGTGCAACGCTCAACGCGCGCAGACAACGCCGCTGTGACGTTCTCCTAACGCATGACCTGTATCACGCTCATTTCAACCACTATGATCTTGTGGTATAAATTGGGGTGCAACACAAATAGTTGTGTCAGCCATGGATGAAACAAATACGACCTCGCCATGTTACTCCTTCAAGGACAACTCGAATCCCTGGAATGCCAAGCCATCATCATGCTGAGGAGGATGAGGATGCAGGACTGTATGCTACGATTAAGAGGAACGCGTGGTCTAAAATGCCTTCGACGGTGGACAATGGACACATGATACAAATACAATAATGGAATATTTATTGTGCATAAGTGATTGAAGTGTTGTGCTGCACTATATTGATTGTAGTGATATCAGTAGTAATAGTATTAAATTTTTAAGACACGTGTGTACTGCTAACATGATGACTATTTTGGAGAGGTGTTTGTCATGTCATGTGAAGTAATTTAAGCTAAATTTCTGAAATATGAAATGAAACCAAAACTATGAGGTTGCAAATATTGCATCACTTTGCCTGCGATATGACAGGATAATTAGCTGTTTATTTTCATACATATATGTAAATACATACAAACATGCATGCATACATACAAAAGCGGCGTTGTCTGCGCGCGTTAAGCGTTGCGCAATCGTATTACGAACGGGTCGAGCCTGGCAGCGACGCATTATCGTCATAGCGAGAGCGTGGTCAGGTCGCAGGGACATCGCCGTGGACGTGGTGTAAAAGTAACGACATCGTGCTCGCATCACTCTTTTTGGTCAAAATTTGGTCACGCGCTCCACGCTCATGGTGACGGGGCCACGCTCGATCGCGTTGCAATACGTTCATAGAAAATCGAACTACGTTCTACTGCGATTCTACTACGTTCTACAAGCCATTCTCCTGTTGTTGATAGCCAGATATTGTCATGCTTATAGAAGGGTAAAATACTACATAATTCACCCCCATAAAATATCATCACATACTTAAGCCATAATAGTACAGGACAGGTAAGAAGTCACTACATGGAGTAAATACCACCTGAGAACTTAGTAGTTTACATTCTACACCTGTAGGAACTGTTGCTTAACAAAAGGCGGTTCTACGTCTTTTGATCCCCGTCAGTTGATCCCCCGTCAGTTGATCCCCGTCAGTTGATCCCACGTCAATTGATCCCCTAGACAATTGATCCCTTCGTCAATTGAACCCAGCCCAATTGATACAACATCCATGTTCCACTTGCGGCCTTCTCCATTTATTAAAAGAACGATGCAATAGAGCCCGAAATGTTAAAATGATAATAAATTACAAAAGCGTTATTGAGAGTCATAATATGATTAATTTATGAGCATAAAGTCCTACGCAGAAGTGTCTATGCATTAGATAAATGAGTCATTGCTCGGAGAAATAACAGAATCTCTGACCGGCCGTAAGCGTTTACAGCGCGGTTGACACAAGCCTCAAGCAAGCGATATCGTTTCATTGCCTGATGTTCCATACCAACAACTTCGTGTAGAAATATATAGTCCATCCTGGACGAGTGACACGAAACCTGGACGAGTAACATGAAACCAAGACGAGTGACATGAACCCTGGGCATTGCTTTGTTATTTTCCAAATCTGTAAAATCAATCTTTTGTTTACTAACGGTCTCAGCTACAAGTCTGTGACGCACAGCCTCGAAATTCATTTAGGACGAATAGGCAGGGGATCAATTGACGTGGGAATCAATTGAAGGGGGATCAACTGACATGGATCAGCTGACGGGGGATCAACTGACGGGGGATCAACTGACGGAGGATCAATTGACGCGATACCCAAAAGACAGTGTGCTGAACAGCTTGTAGCAAAAGAAAATACAATTGGCTTCAACAAAAGAAAATAAATTACTACTATGGGTCAAATGTGGAGATAAACTTCAGGTGGGTGGGTAGCACTTGAATATTGACCTGCAAATAACTAAACAATTTTTAGTTATTTTGAATCTCGACTCAAATCGGGGTAAAGGCTCAATTTTGAAGCAAGTAATATCAATGAGTACCAGCCATTGTTATACTCATATATTGCATACTTGATAGCAGAGGCATACAACAGCTATAAATATATAAATTCAGGACTAATAGCGTTACTGCAGTTTAAAACAAATCAAACTAAAAATTAAGTTAATTAACAGTTCTAATTAAAATAATACAAATAATTTTAAAATCTTATAACCAGTTATAGGTCTACTGCTCTGCTGTGGTTCCATGTTCAGCAAAATTAGTCAGAAACTTTAATGCCTAAATTACAAGCTTACTAATTTACGACGCCTTTTGATTCTACATAATGTCAGAATAACAGATTTATGTCATGTCCAAATCAAAGTCTCTGGATTTGTTTTAGAAGGACTATAGCGCAAGTCCATTAATATTTGACCTCAAACTGAATATGAACAGTTTGTGGCTTGAATAGCAAGTTAATCATCTATTTGTCCTGCTTAAATTTTTTTATCAAATGAGATTTATAACCTTCGCTTGTTTGATGTTGGCTCGTTGGCCATTTGAATGAGCTACACTTTTGCAGACGCAGCTGATGATGCGCTAAACGCTGTAACATGCTGCGTTGCTCGTAGTATTTCAACAACGAATTCAAGTGCAGTGAACAGTTAAAACAATTAGATTCAGAGTTGTATGGTCTCGAGACAGTGTCTCGGTCTCGAGACAGTGTCTCAAGACAGTATTTTACTGTCTCGGAAGCCTATTGTCTTGGTCTCGAAGTAGCGTCTCGAATTTTAAGAAACTGTCTTGAAGTGAAAATCTTGTTCTTTCTCGAACAAGCGGTCTCGATAAGTTTCGCGTTAACTGTCATAGAATCTTGCGCTAGAAACTGAAATCAGGATCTATTAGAAACGGTAATTCTGGTTAATGTGCGATTCACACGATACTGAAATCAATTCAATTATCTTAAAGTGTAAAATGTCTGAGAGAGAACCTGAAATTGTGAAGTTTGCGTTTACGCAATTCGATGTTATTGACAATATGTAAAATGTAAAATGCTATGTAAAACCACCATAAATGAAAAAATGAAACAACTACCGAGTTTGTCAGGGTGAATAGGCCTAAGTTATGCGCAAATTTATAATTCCGTTTGGTATTTGGTATCGAATTTTCTTTTTTAAAATCGCCTAGAATATTTCAGAGGTGTCTAAAAAGGCTTTCTTTATACTATTCAGAAGATAGGCAGAAGAAGAGTTATCGAAAAAGATCAAATGCGGCAATATAAAAACTGTTCTCGGGAATTGGTACTATAATACATTATAAGTTTCAAATTGAAATTACAAATGAACATTTTTCCCGAAAATTGATACATTAGTAGGCCTATTTTACAGCCTTTTATCAAATTGAATTTCAAAGCTTCGCAGCCTTTTAAGATCACTTGTCCTTCGGGCTTGCTGTCTCGTACTGTCTCGTACTGTCTTGAACCTAGTGTCTCGGTATCGGTACTCCACTGTCTCATTCTCGTCTTGATCTTAAAGTTTCAAGTCCTGCATACAACACTGATTAGATTACAACAAAGTATGTCAAAGGGTAATAATTCTGCTGAAATGTTCATATCAGTGTATCTATTTCAAATCGAAATAAATAATGCCGTTCAAACTGAATTTCAAAGCTTTGCAGGTTCCTACTCTTGAAATGCCTGCTGTCAGATGAACTACCTAACAACTTAATGGAACAAGGCAAGGATAAAGCTACACGTTTCATACAAGTATGGAATTCTACAGGCAAGGGCAATGATTGCAAGATTACCATAATTCCATTCAATTTCCTTACGGCTGAACTTGCATCTCATGCATTACAAGCCATACTCAAATCTCATCTAGAGCATGACCAAAAGCATTGGAAAAATTATAACAAAGCATAGAGTCTCAGCAAAAGACTTGCATACAGGGAAATTCATTAACAGCCACAGTGATCATTTAATTAAATTTGACTTTATATATCCAATAATTACCATATGAAACTTTCTGAATTTCTCTAACATCATTCAATCAGTCAAAACAACAACTTATAAACAAAAGCCATACATGCACTTTACACAACAAGTCAATATGTTTGAGTACAACTATGTGTTACATATGCACCCTAATCAGTCAACATTCATCAGAATTTCACTCAAATAAAAGTAAGGGAAAAAATAGACATAACATAATAAATTATTTGTAACAATCCTCTACAAAGTCCTCAACCATGCTGAGAGCTAACATCACAACATTTAATTCAACAAAAATTACACATTCTTTAGTTCAGCACAGCCTTCCCCAATGTGAGGATGGAATGTTGAACTTGTCCACATGGCTTGGCATCTCATTTCCTGCTCAACACAGACTGACTTCATCAACAAAAACCATCTATAGTCTTACGTCAAGCATTCATCAAAACTGCGATCCAACAGTGAACTTAAAATTCAAACAATGATCTTTCCTTATGAGAAATTGTCAGAAATTGCTTGTAACCAATATTCTAAACTAATCTGAAATACCACAATCTACGCTACCATAAAAACTGCAAAAGAGTGCTAACGACAGAGCTTGAAGTGGAAAAATACAGGTGCCGCTGGCATGGTTACAAGAACCATTCCCCTCTCCTGCCATGTATGGTCCTTTGCTCTGGAGGAGAAGTACCAATATGCTTGCAGTCAGCCAGGAGAGGTGGTGCTGGTATGACATACCATTTCCTACCGTCCCGCTTCAAGCCCTGGCTAACTACCACAGGTATCAATCAATACCCATTATTTAGGTCAGATACCTCACATGATAAGCTAGAGTATGCAAACGGTGCCACGTGTGGCAAGGGGTTTCTTCAAAATAGAAATAGCAAACAGCTGACAAAGCCCCATTGATACATTCGGCCAACAATCACCCTAACCAATTAGTCAACAACGTGGGACAGAGTGGCTGACAGCTCCTTATCTTGTATACACCATATGAGAGAATGAAATGAAGTCTTCTCATCTGAGACAGTGGTTACTGTTGTAGGAAATTTGAGCAATGCCTACACGCACTACCGTCAAGAAGCATCAACCGTTAATGCTTGGTCTCATTAATTAGATAGTAACACTGCTTCTTCTTCTTCTTCTTCTCTAAATCTTGTTCAAGACTGAAACTGTGCAGCACAAACGACTTTTCTAAAGACAATAAACAGCGTCTACTCAATATGCTTGAACAAACGAATGTTACAACTGCCAAGTACTGCACAACCATTCAGACAGCACAGCTGCTATAGCACAGATGCACTTACAAGTGGCTTATACAAAACAGATATGCTGAAAAAGCTAACATAACCAACCTTTATAAAATCTCAACAACAATAAATTTATATATCAATACTATGGAAGGACAAGTTTCAACAACAACAATGCATGATGGCACAAACAGCAGCCAGAAACAACAACAATGCATGATGGCACAAACAGCAGCCAGAAACAACAACAATGCATGATGGCACAAACAGCAGCCAGAAGCAGCAACAATGCATGATGGCACAAACAGCAGCCAGAAACAACAACAATGCATGATGGCACGAACAACAGCCAGAAACAACAACAATGCATGATGGCACAAACAGCAGCCAGAAACAACATCACTGCATGATGGCACAAACAGCAGCCAGAAACATCAATGCATGATGGCACAAAGAGCAGCCAGAAACAACATCAATGCATGATGGCACAAACAGCAGCCAGAAACAACAACAATGCATGATGGCACAAACAGCAGCCAGAAACAACATCACTGCATGATGGCACAAACAGCAGCCAGAAACAACAACAATGCATGATGGCACAAACAGCAGCCAGAAACATCAATGCATGATGGCACAAAGAGCAGCCAGAAACAACATCAATGCATGATGACACAAACAGCAGCCAGAAACAACATCAATGCATGGTGGCACAAACAGCAGCCAGAAACAACAACAATGCATGATGGCACAAACAGCAGCCAGAAACAACAACAACGCATGATGGCACAAACAGCAGCCAGAAACAACAACGCATGATGGCACAAACAGCAGCCAGAAACAACATCAATGCATGATGGCACAAACAGCAGCAAGAAACAACAACGCATGATGGCACAAACAGCAGCCAGAAACAACAACAACGCATGATGGCACAAACAGCAGCCAGAAACAACAACAACGCATGATGGCACAAACAGCAGCCAGAAACAACAACAACGCATGATGGCACAAACAGCAGCCAGAAACAACAGTCACCTGTTTGTTGCTTTGGCCCATACAGCATTTCACAAAACCATCTCTGATAACTATTCCTATGGTTGACTGCTTGTGCACAGAGAAACCATTCATTTGGAATGTTAGTTTTAGTTCAACAGGTAGATCACAGATGGAGTTAAAGAAATCACACTGGAAGCTGCTTATAAAATGACTCCATTTCTTTACACAGTGAAGACAGCATTCCTTAGCAGCAATCA
This sequence comes from Bimastos eiseni, assembly GCA_959347315.1. NCBI lineage: Eukaryota > Metazoa > Annelida > Clitellata > Crassiclitellata > Lumbricidae > Bimastos > Bimastos eiseni. Next base: position 17,746,349 of record OY365810.1, read on the forward strand.
TAGCAAATATACAAACTGTTCACCGGTTGGAATTATCAAGAGACCGTTAATTCTGAGGCCGTGATTGCCATCTCAACAGACATTTGTGATGTAACAAGAGACGATTAAGAACGACGTCTTGTAGATGACTCATGCTCTTCTGAAGGTCAAATGAAGGTGGCATCGTTTAAACATGACCATCAACACTTAATCCAGGCAACTAAATAACATAAACAATTATTAAATCAATTGAGTATATTGACATACATACACCTTAACATAAACATAAACAACCAGAGTAATAATAATAATCTTCATACATTAAATTTGCCATGCAAGGTGCTCATCATGTCCTACATCTAATTTTAACCAAAGCCGCTACCTAGGACTAGTCAACCATAAGGGGTAGTTGTAATCAATCTCCCTTCCCACTGCTCTTCTTGCCAGTGTGTTAATTAATCACACTCTATGCCTCCTTCCCCCCCTCCCCATTTAATATAAACAAGTGGGAAAACAATGCAGCTTCTCATTAAAATGCTAAAAATCTCACAATGACTTGTCCACAGCATTCTATAACTTTCTGCTCAGAAATGGGGTAAGCATATGCAAGCATTGGCTAAGAAATAGGGTTTAAAACATGTTTCTAATTTAACTTAACTTCACTCCAATTTCTAAATCAATCTAAAAAACCCTTAGCACATCCACGTCAAAGTCTAATCGCCAGCCTACAACTCACTACAATAAACCCAGTCAACGTAAATAAGCCCTTCACCATCCAGCCATTCCGGTCTACCCGTTCATCCTCAGAAATTCCAGGCCCTTAGACTGCAAAGCAGTCACAGAAAACCGGGCCCCTAGACAGGGCAGTCACAGGTCTTTAAACTATCTTTAGTATCTGAGAAAAAATTGAGTGCAGATCCAGCCCAGGCCCCTAAAAAATCACCAGGCCCTGCCCCCACTCTTGGTGGGCATGCTCATTCTCATATCTCAGCTCTAACCTATCCCCAGTCACAACTTGTCTCAAGTTCTCAAACGGATCCATATTCCACATTGCACCTCAACTCTTGAATGAACTGAAATGCACATATTCTCAGGCACTCTTCCAATGCCGCACCTAACTCACCATTATTTGCCTCATCACCCCAAAGGTGTCCATTAACAAATGCCACTTTGCCAATGAATAATTTCTTAACAGTTACAGTCAAAACTGTTCCTATCATATGCAAATTTAAATTAGAGCTTATTCTTATTACCGAAATTTTATGCTGCCCTTCTTTCAACATCTTTTGCTCAGAAGTGCATACACACGCCTCGACGGTGCAATTGCAGTTGTACTGAAGAACAATGGTGATCGAAGGTCTTGCTCAAGGTCCCTACACAGTGACTCCACGGACGAGGCTCGAACCCACTCTCTCAGCGCACACTGAACGTTATGGGCTGACCGCTCTAACCAATCGTCCACTGTGCCACACCGCTGTACCGATACCACTTTTTGCCGATTATGCCGATACCGATTATTGTCGATTATTCATTAGCCGATACCCGATTATTTAGCCGATTATTTCATTGTGTTTCCCAAGATGTCCGGTTCCAAAAGACTGCTACTGCATATTGTTGTGATACAAGCAAACACTTGCTTCGTAGGAGACATATGCATGTAGTTGGGGACTAATCCCAAGCAGGCAATACAGATTAGACACACCGCCCGCCGTCGACTGTGCCCAGGGTAATTAAAAGCCAAGGAACGGCTGGCCAATTCACAGGCACCCATCTAGTCTCAGGCAACTGAAATGTTTGGGGAGATCTGATTGGCAGCTAGCGTGCATTCATTAGGCAAGCCTCCACGATGTATAGTCATCGGTTTCTCTGTTGGATTGGCCAGCCGTTCCTTGGTTTGAATTGGCCAGCCATTCCTTGGCCTTTAAGCAGGCACTATGACTCACTCTGCACAAGACCTATGTTGACACGTTCTCACGGTCTATACTAGCACACTGGGTGATCTCATCACTGGTCTGAAGAAGCCATTGGCTTGACGACATGATAACGGAACGGAACGTAATGCCGTCCTTCACAGACCCAGTGATGTTGCTGTCATCATTTTGCTTTTACAGACTGAAAATAATATTAGAAAATTAAAAAAATAATTTAAATATCGGCGCCGATTATCTTGCCGATATCCAACATTGGAGGGAATGGGAGATGCGTCTCATATAGCCTCTGCTCTCCAAATGACCACCACACCGCCTTCACGAGGCCCCTCTTGTTCATAACTGAGAGCATGGTGGACGACCAAATCCTCGCCGGTATAAGCGAGTGCCCACAGGCGAAGAAGCCGAAGGACGGATGACGAAGAACATTGATGCAGAGAGACTGTGTCTCCATACAAATACTGGGAGGAAGCAACGGGAAACCACCTCCCTATACATCCCAAGGCAAATGTAGAGGGGAGAATGGAAGGGAAAAGACAAGAGGAAGACCAAGAACAATGCTTTTAGACTGAATGATGGAGAAAGGTGGATACGGTAAATGAAAGAAGAGGCTCAACACAGGGAGGAGTGGCATCATCAGACATATGAACCTGCCTGAAGGCAGAGAACCAAAGAAGAAGATCTGACATTGCCGATATCTCTATAATCGGCCCGATTAATCGGCTGGCCGATTAATCGGTACAGCTCTAATTTAAATTATCTATGTGATAACATTTCTTTTGCAAAGAAATTTAAAGTTTTTTAAAATTCACCAACTAGGTCGTGAAACTTGCCTTGTTCCTATTTCTTTACTGACATATTTGTAAGGCAAAGAATTCATTTAAAAAATTATAGCGCATAGATTTTATAAAGCAGGATACCCAATGCATTAAAAATAAGATTGACATCATGACATCTACTTGCAACTTTATTAAAGTGCAAACCGGGCAAAGGATCCACTCCACCGGCACTTAGCTTATTCCAACCAACAAATATTGCTGAGATTTGTGTTTAAATCTCCTCATCTTCTGATAAGCAGTGTGCAGTGGGCTTTAGACCTCACTTCTACAACAAACTGTCTTTGTCTTGGGCCCATTTACTACATTCTACATTGTAAACCTCTGTTTTGCAGAAGACCAGTTGAACCAGTCCGCCAATAGCTACAGAGACACCCAGATAGTTCTCTGGCAGCTATGTGCATACAATAGTCTACACTTTGCGATCTTTCTACTGAGGACCAATTAAACTATTGTCTCATCTCAAATTCCAATTTTATCTCCGAAATGCTAGGAGAGGCAGTTGCAAACCATTAAGTATTGCTTTCATCACATTGAATGCATATACCAAACTTAAGTGCTATTTCCAGGCAAAAGTTCAGAAGCACTCTCTACATTACACAGAAATATCAGACCAGAAAAATTTCTCAAAAAATGGCACCAATCATAAGAACTAAATGCACTATATATATATATATATATACACAGAAACAATGTACGCAAGGAGCAACGTCGGACTCCATGATAAAATGTTACTGTCAAGTAATAAGTAAGAAGGATGTTACTGACCAACTGGTGTGCTGATTTGATCCTTGCTGGTAATCCCCGGACGATGACATAGAGTAAAATGGTGATCGTCATCACAAAAACGAAGTAGCTGGAGTGTAGGAGATGAAGATTGATCACAGAACGATCCGACTTTATAACAAAAGCAATCAAGAAACATACTTGTGAAAATTAAATATATCTACATGTTTTAACTCACAAAATATGGAAATCAAAATTCATACAGAATTTTCAATATCTACAAGAATATCATATGTTGATTGAAAACATCATAATTTGAGAAAGTCAGTAAGTTGCTCAGTTCTAATTAAATATGTGAAATTGAAAATGAGTTCCCCTAAAGGCAAAAGTTTCATATCCAGGTGTTGTTTCCTTGATTAACTCTTAGTTAGCAAGAAAGAGCAGTTCCTTTCTCCCAAGGAGGCCACCTACACGATCTGATTCACATAGCAGTCAGAGTGCTATATTTTAAAAATATTCTTCACATGCTTAGCTATAAAATGAAACCCAAGTGGAAACATTGCAGGCATTGGACTGACTAATAAAATGAAGAATCTACAGCTTTACAATGCTTGACTTACACTGAATCATTTGACTTACCAGTGAGAGCAGAACTGTCAGTCTAGGGTCGAGTTTGTATCGGGCATGGATGACAGTCCTTCCACGACAACTGCTGGCGGAGTAGAGCTTCTGCTTGTTGGTTTTCATCAGTGCATGGTATTCAACTCCAGTGTCATTTAAGATTTCACATCTCTGAGGACTTCTGCATTCATTTACAGATATTTCCATCGAGTATTAAACTGAATGTTTACATATCAGTTCTAATACAGCCACAATATCACACATGTCAACATCAAGAAAAACATAAGATTCACATAAAGAATAACAATGTGTGCAATAAAGAATTTTGAAGTTATATATCATTGATTAATTTTCAGCATCTAGTAAATGCTAAATTACTCTACTGATGAAGCATTTGACAATGTTATAGCAAGACAGAAACTGACAACCAAAATTCAATGTAATAAGCAACAATTATATATATCATATTTTCTGAACTGACTTGAAAACCAGGCAATTCCAACATCAAAGCTTCTGAGAACCTCATAGTAACCCAGCACCCTCGAAATCAAAACCCGACCTTTCTGACCTTTACCTGGAATATCAATAAGTGCTTGAATTCCTTTCTTTGTCTCCTTCTTCACTAATAATAATAGTCATCTTCATGAGGATACTTTGAACCATACTTTAAATAAATTTCAGGATATCTTCTGCAGCTTTGATCTCATCCATCATCTCACTTTTGCAATCATGACAAGCCCACAGAGCAAAGAATTCATAAAAATATGTCTTACTATTCACAAAGTACTGTAGTACTTTGATCAACCGACCTATACATGGTTAGATAATTTAGCAGTTCAAACATCAGTAGCAACAGTAGGCAAAGGTTTCAAACAGTGTAATACTGCTCTGCTGGACATCAGCTGCAATCTCTTAATTGCCATGCACCCATATCAATGACGAGTTTGCATTGAATCGGCATATTGGTCAGGTAATTCAAATTTCTTCTCATATCAACAAGCGTCTTTGGCTAAGACACATATGTTTGGTCTGCCTTTTCTCCTGGTGCCATCAATCATGCCAAACATGACCTGCTTCTTATTTTTCGTTCTACAAACATGTCCAAAGAACTTCAACCTTCTTTCCATTCATTATCTGTTGCACGATGGTTTCTTGTTCTGTAGTCTTCTCCATGTCTTCTTGTTTGAAATCTTCTGTTGCCTTCTGTAGCATCTTATCTGAAATGCTAGCAGCTTGTTTCTGTCCAGTTTGTGCAATGTTCACTGTTCACGATTCACATGCGTATAACAGTACACTGAATACGCAGGTTCTAATTAATCTCTGTCTTCGCGCTTACGCTGGTTTCTCAGCTTCTCCATATGCCCCAAAGCCTGCCATTCCCCCGCTGCCTTTCCTATTCTACTTAATTAATTTAATAATTAATTCGTAACTAATTAAATGATAATTATATGTACAATAGATGTCATCAAGTTAATCAAGAAACCAACAATTCTGTAAGACTTGTAACTCATTTCCATTCACTAGGTGGTGTTGCCATTATGAAGGTCATGATATAAAGAGTCTATACATGGCCAGCTGAATGTCTATGAGGAGAAAAAGGCAGAGGATGAGACAGAGGAACAGGAGGAGGTGTAGGGCATCTCAAATTGTTTTAGCCATCTTAAGATGGGCAAAAACCTAGTGCTTAATAATGTGACAGTTGGTGAGCATTATAAAAGTGATAGGTTTATTAGCATCACCTGGTGGTTGGAAATACGAGTTCTGATGCGTGAAGATGGACACATGTGTAGATGTGAACAGTGTCACAGGCCTTGGAAAAGAATGACTCACAGCGCGTCGTATTCCACTCGAAAGGCAACTGCACTGCCAGGCTAATCCATTCCTCACCTGCAGAGCCTAAAATAAGTAAGAAAGTTTATACTCTACCAATTCTATTCTATACCAATTTCATATCCACACTCTGACGCACATACACACTTTTTAACCAAGTACAACATTACAAATATATTACATATATACACAAACACCACCAAAGACTCTACTAAATCAGAATTAATGCAGGCTGGCTGGACGTGCAGCGAGAGGAATCACAGCAAGATAACTCGTGTCATGTTGGCCGGATCCAGGAAGGTTATACATATCTAATTCAAGACAGTTAGACCTTGGCGATCACAAAGTTGTGCACATTGTTAGGAAGACTGTTTACATTACATTGCTGAATGAAACTAAATTTAAAGATTCAAGACTGACTCGGCAAAATTGAACTCGCATTACTCGGTACTCGGGAAGAAATTAAAACTCGGTTCGTACCTAGTATAATCCATTCCTCTCATCTTCTGATGTAAATGGATTTTCTTTATCATCTGATGTAAACAAAGATGTTATACATGTGATCGAAACCATAGGTCATTCATTGTACAGTAGGGGCATTGTCTTCTAACCTATAACCGTTTGCTTATCGCGACTTCGAAGTGTGAGTGTTTATGGACACCCTGCTCTTTATTTCTCGCTAAGGGACTGCTTAGTAATCATTTTTGTCCTATAAATAAGATACCAAACTGAATGATACAAACATTTATAAATGTCCCATAATATTTTAGAGCAGTGCTAGCTTAACAAAAACCAATGTGTTGAATGCATACCCAAACCAGGGCTCTACCAAATAGGTGATTATCACTATTCGGCTGAATATGAATAATTGGACCCACTATTCGGCCGAATACAAATATGAATTGTGAGGCGAGGGTCAAGACACGTTGGCTCCTAGTTATCTGAAATTAAAAAATGTTGAATTCAAATATTTAGTTGTAGAAAAGTGACTTTTAATGCATGTGTATAATAATCAATGCTTAATAACAATGCTTTTACCTTTCAGTCCAAGATCCGATCCCAAGATTGATCCACTGAGATATGTCAGATTGTGTGGAATGCTAATGAATTCAAACGTCGGCTTCACCTCGAGCATCATCTGAACTGAATAATTCCGACTGAGTAGAAGAACAACATATAACATCAATATCACTATCATCATTTACAGAGGTATTTATAAGAACACAGGCTTAGTTAAGTGCACACTTAGTCTCATCACCACACTGGCCTATAGAGGCAAAAAACACCAGCATGTTATCAATACTCTAAACATTGGTCATAGCCATAATAAGGACAGAAGGGGCACTGAGGCTCAAATGCTTGGAGCACCTAAAGAATCTCGAAATAACTAAAGAGACAGCTCGGACAAAGCCAGGTCGTGAACTCATTCCAAATCTGTTAAAGGTTGTACAGTGGCAAAAACTTTGCATTACTCTTCTGCTTTCAGTTTCATAGAAGTGTTCTAATCATTTGTGAAGACCCAAAGAGCAAGACAAAGTCACACTATCCAGACATTGGTAGACAACAACAACAACAAACATTGTGACCAGAAGCGTATGCAATAGCAGCTGCAAGTCCTGTATTAAATTTCAGATCTATACAGTCACACTGAATAAAAGTAATAAAATGTAGAGCTCGACCTGACCAACAATCAGAAACATAGTTTAAACCTTTAGCTGCACAGTGGTTTACCAAACATCTTAGTAGAAACGCTATCTAGAGGATTAACACACTGAACACTGAAAACATGCAATGTTTTACATCTGGCCATCTTTCGAACAGTGCTGTTGCCATTGGTCTACTGCAGACTCCTGAGACAAGCACAAATTTCAAATATATAGAACTTTGGGGCAATTGAACAACCTCTAAAAGCTGTCTAATTGCTCATAAATATTCAGAAAAAATTAACTTGATAAATGTAAAAAATAAGCCTAAGTACATTGAAATCCGAGTAAATTTCAACCCAACCGAATCAACAACAAACATCGTCAACATTTATCATGCATTGTGAAATGTCCATGTTTTGCTCAAGTGCAAAGCAATCAAACTCAAAGCCTATTCAGACACAATGAATCGTGTTACGGTAGTAAAATGAATTGAAATAGATGACATCGTTACTTTCTACAGCTGACCTAGATGTGCTGGTGTATGCAGTCTGAGAAATGGTGTTTATGTCAGCAGCATCGAGCTCAACAGGTGTCACAGAAACTGGTGTCGTGGACATATCGTGTTCGCTGATGCGGTCAACATGGGTGTTTGCCGTAAAAGCATTTGCACCCATTGTCCCATTGTCAATACAGAAATCCAATTTCTCAAAGCTCTCCAGGAATAAGTTCCAGTCCTAGGCCAACATTTGAACAGATCACAATAGAGTTTCCCTGCATGAAGACCAAACACATTCCAGATTAAGCTGAAAACACTTTCACATGCCTAGAACTATAATTGCTTTACAATAGACATACAATAATGTCTTTATCTATAATTGTTCTTTTAGTTTTATTAATTCACTTAAAGAATTCATTCATCTTCACCACATGTAATCATAAGCACAATTTAGCCATCTGACCTGAGAAATGTCTGGCCTAATGAGCTGAGAATGTTGAACACAGAAAGCCAACGTCATCAGAACCAGTGCAAGAAGGCCGAGTAATATCATGGAAATGATCAACGGAGGTCGACTGGAGACCAACCACTTGAGAGGGTTGTCATAGGTCGTCAGTGGCGAATACCTAGTCATCTTCACTGCTGAACACAAATAAATTTAATCAGATTTATTACTATACATAATAAAACTCACTATCAGACCACATAAATTTATTACTAAATACTGAACACTCCATCAGGATTGCTAATGTCAGTTAGATTAGTTTAACTGACAGCATGCCACACAAACATTGGAATTCTCATAACGGTCTGCCTCCTGTTTTGTTTGCTGTTACATGTGAAAATTAAGTTATGACTTTCTCTGATTTCCTTTTAAAATCTCACTATTTATCCAAAGCTGACACCTAATTCATTAAAAAAACCTGATTAGCCACTAGTTTCCCATCATTCTCTGGTGGCTCCCTTTCAAGCAAACCCTTCCAATTTACAAGACCACATGTATTTGTTGATCTCCTAGAGCCAAGAGTTTTGACTAGATGAGTTGTAGGGTAGATAACAGAGGCAAGGGCAAAATGGTGGATTTTGGCAGACAGTAGAGACCGTAGAGTATCGAATTACAGTAGCTAATCCCTGATAATAAAAGGTAATGGACAAAGACAAGGAGGCTAAGCTCACTTAAACAATGAAAAACCAGTGCGTGATAGAGCCAATATGATTAGACATAGAAAGTTTACTAGCAAGAATAACTTTAAGATCACAAACCAGGTTAGAGGGCTGAATACAGTAGGTTTCATCTAGGTGCAGGAAAACTGCAGTCAGGATGTAATCGGGAGCAACAGTCAAACCTCATCAACTCCATTTTGCTCGTCCTTAACTTCAGGCGCATAGACTCAAACCAAGATTGCATCTCATGCAAGCAAACAATGAGCTTGGGTTTTGAGTTACAAATGGCTGTTGTAGTCAAAAGTCTTACATATTAGTTGGGTAATCAGCATAAAAATGGATGGGAATATCACAATGTAGTGCAATTCTGGCAATGTAGACATTTCGAGGGGTGCAATATAAGTGCTAAAAATTAAATTAAATGTTAGATGTGCATAGGTGACACAAGGGGTCGAAACCCATCGCTTGAGTTGCTTTCAAATAGTCTTCACACAATCAAACCAGCTTTTTTCTAACTTAAGTTATACTCGTTTAACTCTTTCATTAGTAAAATCATGACAACTGAGAAAATCAAAGTCAAAGTTTCAGAATATTTGTGTTATCAAAGTTCTTAGCAACCATTACTCAAAATCTTGACACCATATGCATTAAAAGTCATTTTTCTCCAACTACATATTTGAATTCAACAATTTTTATTTCAGATATTGAAAGAAAACATGTTTGTTTATAACAACAGACCATAAAACGATTTTCTGCATTTTTTTAGATCCCTCTCACCTATTTCAGCCGCTATCTCAATAATTGCGAGCCGACAAGTGGCGGATTTTGACCCCTTGCGCCACATAGAAGCACAGGGTTAAGAATGGAGCACTGGGGAACACCAAAGATTAAGTTAGGAGTTCTATCAAATTTATCACCAAAACAGACGTTGTGAATCCTGTAAGTAAGAAAAGATGAGATCCAGAGGGACAGAGATGCAGAAATCCCAAATCATATTACAGGGATCCGGAGATGAATAGCATTGTCAACAGAACCAAATGCAGCACTAAAACCAAAGAGGAGAAGGACTGTTAGGAACGTGAAGTCTAGAGCCAACACAATATCATTATATAACCAGCACCAGTTGGTTATTTTTTCCACAGCACATTGCATTCAGGGTCTCTGCCTTTGCTTGGCACTGCTTTTGCAGTGCTGCAACAGTCTACCTTAACCCTTTAACGACCAGCGTGTACTAAAATGCATGGCATAATCAATAATGCTGGTCGTTATAGGGTTAAGCAGTTGTGTTGACCCATTGAGGCCAAGAGTGAATTATGCCCACTTCACACTGCTGCCCATGGGACAGTTTGGTAGACCCTTTTGCTCATACCACTAAGATGCAACATCGGACCTTTTCAGTGGTGGTTGAGACAATCTGGGCTCTCCAAAAGCTTCACCTCCTGCCTAGAAATTCCTTGCCAGTATTGTACTTCTTTTAAATCTGATTTTTATTCACCTGTAGTCAGCACTTCTGGGAACCTGTAGGCAGCACTTCTGAGAATCTGAATATCTTGAAGGAGCGCTATTTTAGGGTTGCCAACTCCTCTTACAGGACATTTCCCAGTTCCAACTATGATGAATGACAAACCACCAAACCATGAAGCTTTCCATATTCCACTAGGCTTATGAAGTTATACATTTCCAATGATATTCAAGACTTCAAAATTTTCGAGTCCTTAATCGAAAGTCAATTAGTTGAAACACTTACAACTAAATTATGCTTATAAACATTGAGAATTAAGAAGCTGTATTACAGTATTGCTCATGTTGCTTGGCCTTGGATAATGTCATGAATGCATTATCTTTGTCATTACATTCCTAGATTCTGGTACAAAATAAGCATTCCCCGGGACACGGGATAGCCATTCCAGGACGATTGGCTATGCCAAATCAAGCTCACATTGAATGATCATATACTTATAAAGCAGCTTTTTATGTGACATAGAATCATCTAAAGCCAGATAGGGAGTAGCCAATGTGTTTCAATAAAGTTACAGAGTCGCCGATAAGCTTAGAAATCAGTGAAAGATTTGAAATTGAACGAAAGTTTGCAGGGTCGGATGACTCAGATTGGTCAAGGTCAGGCTTTATGATATGGGATGATGGCTTGTTTATGTTTGTCATGGAGATTGGATTGAGATAGAGACATTACTGAGAAAGCCAATATAGGTCGATAAAGGTACAAAGACAGAAGATAGAATGCTGAGAATCCAGACAGTTGCAGTCAACTTCACATTGCTTTGTATAATAGTCAGTAAGCAATTTTTCCACATCAACAATGTTCAGCAAATGCAACATGGGTGTGCAACAGGAAGGCAGATCTGAGAAATTTAGTGGAGGAGCATGTTTTGCTGATTCAAGCATCACAGCTATTTTTCAAACTAAGAAGTCTAAGTGTTCATCTGGTACGATGTAGGAAGAGATGAGGAGCCATTTCGAAGATAATGTTACTGCGTGTTCATAGTTGTATACAGCTCACTAACCAGTATATTTACTTTGAAACAACTAAATTTTTTCATGTTAGGAGGTATAAAAGTTTAAAATTTGTTATCTGGCCCTCTAAATATTTTTTAGCATTTAATGTGGCCCAGTGAGCAAAAAGTTTGCCCACCTCTGGTCTAAGCTATGGTCCAACCTCCTGTGGCCAAAAATTCGTAAACAATATAAAAGAACATTTTACCAATGCGGCCGAACGTGCACTAAATTCCGCGGGTGAAGACCTCAGCGCATGCGCAACAATTCTGCGCATGCACACTGTTTAAAGCATCTGAAGTCTTCCAATAAGCGTCGTTAAGGTCGTGAAGGTCGGTTAGGGTCAGATTAAGGGCCAGAGTAATAGTTATTGTCGTTTTTAAATATATGCGAAAAATCTTCGGCCGCAGAAGTAACTTCTCCATGTGTTGTACACATCTCACTTGTATGGCCAAATACGTCAAGTTAATTGATATTCAAACACAACACTGTGCAAGACTATTTATGACTGCTTACTGGGTCGTTATAATCAAACTCTGAGTTTGCCTTCAAGGCACAATTAGCAACGCTAATAATATGTTATTTAAGTGTGAAAACATCTTAGAGTAAAACAGAATTAATCAACAATCAATGCAGCCATGTTTCTTCACACCACAGAAAATAAATATCTGATCCCTCGCTCAGTCATAACGGTGGCAAACAACAACACTAGCGTCATCATGTGATCGGTTAGTGTAAAATAGTATTGTTTTCGATTTTCTTGTTCGCGAGATTATTATATTATTCGTGGACCCAAGTTTATTATACATCTATTCGCTGCTTGTGAAAATAAGTGTGGCGATGACGATGAAAATGGTAATAGCCATATCCGTAGATATTCTCAGTGATCTAGCTGTTCCCTGGAATAAAATCCTCAGATTCACGGCAAATATCTCTATTCGATCCATCCTGGTATATTTTATAATTTTATATCTGTCATGCTTGAAGTAATGCAACAAAACACCACCTCAGCTGTCGGCTGGAATCCGTTGGTTGGTTCCACGCTTGTGCGTGGGCCCACCCGTGCGACTCCGTAATAAGCCTGCGGCCTTTATATGCCGGGGTCCTCGGCCCACTCCTAAAGACTCTATTCAGTTTACTGTGTATAGTAACTAAGTTTCGCTAACAGATTATTTCACTCGACCACCTAATTACCATTAGCATCATTTACGCCAGCGCAGAGAGCGTCTCTGAGTAGATATCCTCGTTCTGATCTTCAAGGCTGAGTCTTGCCCCGAAATGGCTGGTTGGCGTAATACCTCGAGTTCTTGTACGAGGAAGTTCGGGAGGAACCAAGAGGTCTATTGACGTGTTCGTCCAATAGACCTCTTCATTCGGATGATTCCCCGTGCTTGAGCTGCTATGGCTCAGTCTCGAGCGTTTGCTTCAGTTGGTCCCACTCGCTGGAACGTGTGTTCTCCTGTTCGGTCTAAAATTCTATCTGACAGTGAGATCTCAAAACCCGCCTCTGCTTCTCGCGGGGCCGTGCGCATTGACATTGTTTGGCAGTGCTTCCGAATGGTCCACTCTACTAGAGACGCTTTACAAATGCTTAAATACACTACAATACAGCTGAATAAAATGAATTATGACCAGGTCGGACAGCAACCCCTATGACTTGGCGCAGCGTTCATGAATAAACATTAACTGATGCAGGGCTTAAAGTGTGCCTTGACGGTCATGGACGGCGTCCAGGCACTTATTTGGCGAGCAGAGCCTGGACGCCGTCCATGAGCGTCCATGCAGCAGTGCAATTCCTCTATATGCGTACGTTATTATCAACAACAGAGAAAAGAGGAGGGACAAATTTTCGCGCTTCGTGTTTACAAACTTTCTTTTCACAACTTTCAAAATGATGCCGGCGCCACTGGCCCCTTGTCGACAATTTCACAAAGGAAAGCAATCCTATGTAGGCCTACGCTATAAATTACAACAAAATATTTCACCAACAAATAATTGACGACTAACTAATGGTTGATGGACAAAAAGCCTAACGAATGATAACAAATTCAATTTTTCTCCCATTGTATTTTGTTAAATAGAAGTTGGATTGATAATAAAAATGTCTGCAAATCCAGCTTCTGGTTCAGTCAATTCAACTTCTATTTAGGCAAATATTCTTTTCAATGATCCAACTTTTATTTCTGTAGGCATCATGTTCATCTAAATAGCATGTGTTTAGGAAGAATTTCGTTCACCCATTCAACTTCTAATCCAGCATCACTAATATCACCAATCCAACTTCTATTTTAACGAACACAGTGGACCACAGTGCACGAACCATTTGTCGTCGACTTAATATGCTGGTGCTCTGCTTTGCAATCTTTAGTTCTTAACTTTTTGACACTAGGGGCCGTCCATAAATGACGTCACGCGCCTATGGGAGGGCTCACAAATTTGCGACGATGTGTGACAAAGGGAGAGGGATCGATGAAATGTGACGTCACATCATTACATCAAAATACGTAATTTTATTAAAAACTTTCACTCATTTAAACAAATTCCATTTAATTTTTAGCAGTAGTTGTTACCACAATTAAGCAACACTAATTATGACTATGATAGTCTTGCATCCTGAGGATGCATAGGATTTTGATCATTATAGGCTACTTATTTCTCCTCTCCTCTCCATTTTTCTTCGCTCTACTATTATAATTTGAAATATTTTATAGTTACAATTAAATGTTTCGATAATAATTATTATAAGAAAACTTGCATTACATTCTGGACATCTGATTTGATTCGGGGGTCAAGGCCTTGTGATGTGACGTCATATTTGAGGGGTCATGGCATTTGTGGCGACGTATGACGAAGGGGAAGGGGTCGAAAATTGTCGAAAATTGCGTGACGTCATTTTTGGACTGCTCACCTAGCGTCCAGGCACTTATTTTTTACACTCTGCGCGTGTTTACGAAGAAGTTTGGAGATTACGATTGCAATCTGCAATTCTAAATCAGCATAATATAAGTAAGATTCATTATATCTCAACTATTAACGCCCAGATAAATTTACGAATATTTCTAGCATGCTAATCGTTGTGGGATATGGTTATATATGCAGCTAAATAGGCAGAGTGGGGGAGGGCTATAGCGGCGGGATATTAGGACAACGTCCAGTTGTCTAATGGTAGTTGCTGGTCTCCCGTCGAGCGACCCGTCCCGTCTGGTTGCCTCCCTCTGCGCTATGCATCGACCCCGGCTGAAGAAGTAGGAAGAGGAAGCCAGCGGACGACAGTATAACATTCCAACTAATCAGTTTTTATTCTAATGCTTAGGTCGACTGCAGACTGCGCTCACACCCACGCACTAACCTCCTAGCCAGACGAAATAAGCATTCATTATCATACACAGCGATTGGGTTTACGCACTCTATGGCTACTTCACGTGGCTTACAAACATACACACATAGGCTATTCTTAAGGTTTGAATATGATACGAATTTACGAATTTCCACACATAAACAAACACACACCCAAACACACGCACATACACACATACTCGAACACATAACATACACAGCTACATGATTTACATACATACAAATAGACGGTTAAACCGTAAGCGCATGCGTCGCCCACTGATATATCCACTCAGCCTTCGAGCTCTTCCCTCTCCAGCCTGTCCTCCCATTTCTCCACTGCCTCCTCGCTCTATCTCCTCTAGAACATTTCCCCGCCACCCTCTTCCTCTCCACCCTACCACTCTCTGCCACCCTACCCGTTCTCCCTGTCACCCCTCCCGCCACGGACGATAGGCCGAACGCTTGAACGACCTGACGTTTGCAAACAGACTTTCCAGCGCAACCAGTTTATTGGCCATATGCACCGCTGGCTAGGAATTAGCACACCTCGCACTAGCACTAGCACCGCCCATAGATATATATATAAGACGGACGGAAATATATATATTGTTATATATGTACATATATTATATATAAAAGGATACATATATTTATATACATATGTATATATAAGCTACTATATATATATAGGCCCAATTGCATTTTTGGATACCAAATTCGAGAATAGCATCCGTATGTTGAAAGTACCTATAGTTAGGTAGTTATATATATATATATATAAAACTATATATATATATATATATATAACGGCACATATAGCTATGAACAACTGTATATATGATTATATATATATATATATGTGTGTGTGTGTGTGTGTGTGTGTGTGTGTGTGTGTGTGTGTGTGTGTGTGTGTGTGTGTGTGTGTGTGTGTGTGTGTGTGTGTGTGTGTGTGTGTGTGTGTGTGTGTGTGTGTGTGTGTGTGTGTGTGTGTGTGTGTGTGTGCAAACAAAAGTTATTAGTCACGAACCTCTTTTCGGTGCTTAATATTCTGAGCTGATGTCGTCCAATCCGTCCTTCCTTCCGTCATTCCGTCTTTCCGTCCCTCGATCCGTCCGTTCTTCCTTCCGTCCCTCGGTTCGTCCTTCCTTCCTTCCGTCCTTCCTTCTTTCCTTCCTTCCGTCCGTCCGTCTGTTAAGGCTCAGACTGCAACCGCTGCTCTAACAAAAGGAGTCTAAATGCAGTGGCTGTATACATATCTGAATATCCATATATAAACAAACGCAGTTATACAAAGAGGGTTTCACTTAAATAGGTGTTCAGCGCATAGGTGGTTACGCAGCCGCAGCGTATACTAGCGCCTGCCTCTCTCAACCTTCCTGCCTCTCTCCCTCCCTCCCTCCCTCTCTCTGCAATACACGCACTCAGCCAATAGACGGAGCAAGAGGAACTACGTACATCCAAAGATCGACCGACCGACCGACTAACATCAACTGCTTCGGATGGATTTTCACTTAGATGCGTTTTCATTGTCTTCTGAGCTTTTTCAAACCGTTAATTAGACGACGTTCTCTCTTTGAATCTACAGAATCACCCAAATTTTTGGAGAATTTCGTGAACGATGATTCGTGTCCTTTACTAATGACGCTTTAGAAATAGTTGCATAGGAAAGAGAGAGAGAGAGAGGCTATAGCGGTGAGGAATAAGCGACATGTGTCCAGTCAGTTACTCTGTGATGATGATGATGATGATGATGAGGTCTCCGAATATTCTGAGTCTACTCTTCATAACCAGTCTTCTTCTTCTTCATGACGTCATCGTTTTCGGTAAGCCATCGTGTCCGGCTGGTCACTTCCGGAACCAGACGACGGCTTCTCCGCTGGTGCACTGCTCTCCCTGCTCCACGTGTGCAATCAACCACATCGTTCGGAAGCCGTGCAATCGACAGAACGACACGGTCTGTGGCCCATTCTACGAATTCGAATTCTTCAACCAGAGACAACAGAGACCGAATCAGGCGTCTGAAGGATTGGGATGGAAACGACCGATGATGAAGGGAGATACGGAGGCAGAAGAGGATGGAGGAGGTGGTGGTGCTGATGGGAAATACGGTGGGCATCACTTGTTCTATGGTCAGCAGACGACCAACTCACCAGATGAAGGTCAGTAAATTGTAATTGGCAATTAAGTGTAGGAAGCAGACAAAGTTAATGAATGATTTTTATGACAACAGCTGCTATGACTTCGTAGAGGTAGACTCCGCCCCTTCTTCAGTGATAATGCGTTTCATTGATCTTTTGGAGATTATGCCGACGGTGCTAATTGTCATCATCTTACAGCTAGTGATGTTAACGGTGGTGGTGGTGATAATGGTTTTGGCGGTGGTGGTAATTATGGTGGTGGTTGTTTTATTGGAAGTTGTGGTGGTGGTGTAGTGAGTGACTGTGAGCCTATATGCGGTTATTCTTACTGTGCTTATTTTAATTGACGGTTGTCGTTCCGTGGTTAGTTGTGGAATCTTTTGTAAAGTACGTAGAGCCATCTGTTTCAATGGTCGCCTAAAGATCAACGAACGCCTTCAGTCGAAGTCCGTTCTTAGTTCACTCTCAGCAGCACTGAACTAATTCATCCGTCTACGATGAACTGCATTCCATTGGCCTTTGTAGGATCCAGTCCACATCAGTGGCTTTTGTGGCGGCCAACTGTGCTTATTAGCCCTTTTATGCCGTTTAACGCATAGTGAGTCGTGGACTTATTCATGCAGAGTATAGAGGTCAATGTAGCTCATGAACAATCGATCGATTGTGTGTTTGTTGATTGATGCGCTGTCGAATACCACAATGCCACAGGACCAATCAACGCCCGACAATCAAATAAAAATTTAATTGATATCACAAACCAATCAACCCCGGACCCATTAAGCTCATCGAACGATCGACCAATCACGTCTTTTGTAAGGGGGCAAAGTTCCATATTGTTGGTAATGACTAACGAGGGTGTTTCAGCAACCAACTTCGTCACCATCGGCGCTCGCCACCGCGATTAGGGATCTGGCGCGAATTACAACAATCGCCAGCGCATTGGAAAGCATTTGACATGATTTGCCTTATTTTCAGCAACTGTGTATCCGAACGCTTAGTTTTTTAAGACACGGTAAAAGTTGAAGGGCTCTTATATATTTTGTTATATTTTTGGTTATCCTGACTAGCTTGGATGAAAATTAAAATGTGGAAATCTCGGCCATTCATTGTTAAGAATTAATATGATATATTTTGCAAAATATGCGCAATATCAAACAAAGGACCGGTGAAACCTAACTTGCATGAGGGATCACTTGATCTCATGACCCATTTAACACTGTTACAAAGACAGGTTGCTTTACTTGACCGATAAGAAACCAAAGATGCAGAGAAGCATTTTCCACTGGAGAATTTGTCCGTTTTCAAGCGGAAGGTCGACCAACACTTATTTCAAGGCCGATTTCATTATACAAGACCGACTGTCGCGGGTTTCTCTCTCGCCAACTCCTTCTTCTAGATGACGAGAGATACCGCCGGTTCTTTCCTCTATCACCAAGCTCAGCAACACGACACACTTGATGATTTTAATATGTATATTTTAATGATATATATACACACCACTCATCCTATCTACACTTACTGGAGTTATTAGTGTCCTTTTAAAAATGTTTCCCTGGTTTACGTTGGAGACGGGATTCCCAACTACGTTGGTTACCCTTGTCGTCAGAACGACATAGCGTCTTCCCCAGTTCCGAAACAAGTCCCTGATCCTTGCTACACTATAAGAACCCTTCTAGAGGCGATTTCCTTCGCCCTCCCAAACGCAAAACTCGTATCTCTATTGGACGACAAATCACCTGCTGAAACTGAATCTATTCCTAGACCGGGTTGGTCAATCTTGATGTCCCTAGCATAACGTCAATCACTAGGGGCGTACAGTTAATGTTTGACTAGCGGCTGTCATGGTTGGGCCTTGCCAGTGTCACAGTGTCATTCGTATCGGAATTGTCCCCTATTGATGATCCGTGTCAACCAGCCGGTCCAGACCAAATCTTCAACTGATTCATGAATTTCTTGTCTGTGGGTCGTAGAGATGGAAGGGGCAGTCGGCTCTGACATATGCCTCGCGGTGTCGGGTTTCGTTGTTTAACACCCCGATGATCTTTGCATAATTCTCGCCGTCTGTATTGAGGCCGTCTGCCTCCGGCGAAACCTCTTGATGTCTCCAATCTCAGGTTTCAGGGAGACAGGTTCAACCGTAGTCCTCCTACGCCTCTGCTGTCCGTCGATGACTTTTATATAGCGCCATCGTCCAGAGTGTCGCGCGTGACACCGACCTGATCCACAACTCTCCAAGACCAAAATTAATGTGCGTGAAATAAACACGTCCTTGATGTATAGCGTAACGGACACCTTGGCTTTCAGTGGCATCAACACCCACTGTAACCCTCTACAATTTAGCCCATTTATCGGTCTTAGGTTCATACAATTTTTAATCGGGACATCTCGACATGTGACATATCTTCAACTCACCAGTTCAAATTTGACAATTCAAACCCTGTAAACGCGATCATTTTGGCCCAGGTTTCGTAAATCACAGACTGCAGAACAGTGCACAGCAGCTGTCGATGGTATTAATTCCCTTGAAGCATAGGCCTTAGGCTTGTCAACGATTCCACTGTTATGTGGCAAAACGTCGTCAAGATTATCGGGCTGCATGGTTGAAAGACTTCATTTAGGATCATATAACACAACCAATCTTCTATGCACGTCGCTGTCTCATCCTCCCTCTGTTCGGCTCCCATCTCCTTTCCTCGTGCACCCTTCTTTATCTCATTCAATATTATTTATATCTCCAGTGCTCCAGTGCCTGCTTGATCTATAGCATATAAAGATACCATGTGACCATGGGCATATTTGGCAATTTTTGTCATCGTTTTCAAATGGCCATAAAATGTACCACTACACGATTTAGGGAACAGACGCAACCCCAAAGAAAGGCCGATAATCACTAATATATATTAAAATATATATGATATAATATAATTATATATATATATAGTATGACATTTTTGTGTAGGGACCATATATTGTATATGTGCATGTAAATATTATGTTGTTTTGGCTTCAAAGCAACAAATTGTCCCTGCAGTGGCTGACCCCATTACAAGAAATCTTGTGGGCGCCCATGCCTTGCATTGCTTCCGGCAGTTAAATTCGACTACTGAAATGACTTGTCATCATTAGTTCAGACTATGTTTGTTAATTGTGATCACACTGCGGGCTTGTTAGTTTTTAATTAAACGAAACTTATTATTATTATTAAGAAAAAATCTCGAATAGCTGAACTATCATCCCAATATTGAAGGCAGGCTGATGATAGGTCTCATTAAGGGGAAGAGGAATCGCGGAAGACCTAGAGTCCTGGAATATCCTTCATTGACAATATTTTTATGTGGACTGGGCTACAAGGAACTGACCTATTGAGCGCAGTACGAGGTAGACGAGGCTGGGCGGCGCTGATCCATCCACGTAGCCAACCGTCGTGAAGCGACAACGGCGATATGACATGACAAATCTTTGTTAGCAAAAATCTGTTTAGAAGCTGCAAAATTAAGTTCTGTTTGGCCAGTGTTTTAAAACTTTGACACCCGCCATTATTCCCTCTCCGATCTGAGTACCGTGACTCTTTTGTCTTTTACTTGCTTACTTGCCCACTAATACATATGCCTGTTTCGATAGGTTGGGACGGTTTGTCAGAAGGGCTTTCTTATGCCTGCGAGATTGCTCTTAATCTTCATCAGGAACAGGGCCTGAAGTAGATTGTATATTCTATAGGCATATAGTTACTGTGAACTATACCATCTCAACCTATTCATCGGGACTTGAGTCCCAGGGTCTGTAGCCGAAGAGTTCCAGGTTGAGCGCTGTCGTGTTAGACTCATTGTGCAAAGCTACTTAATCTGCTGGCCAGACACATCGCCAGGCACTCCTGCTCAAAAGTCTTCGAGATAAGATAACCTTCCAGAAGCCGAAAAGAGGTGATTGCAGTCCCGGTGTGTTTGAACCTCTTGCAATGAAGCCATGCGGGGCTGGAAACGCCAATTGACGACCTCTAAACTCAAATATTACTCATTTAATTTCCAGGGGTAAATATTATATGTATAATGTATATAGTCAATTATAGTTATCTGCTGGTAGTGATTTAAAATTTAAAATTTGTTCACTTTATCAAATAAATTCACTGCTACAGAACGTCCTAGAACACAGCATAGAAATACATGCCTATAATAAGGTAATTAAGTGCAGATACGAAACTAATTCAATCTAATAATTATGGTTTAAGGTCCAGGGCATTGTTGTGAGACAATTCTAATAATAGACTTAACACTATCCAGGACTCTGGTCACTTTATGCTCTTGCTCTTTGAATCTCTGTCTCTCTCTCTGTGTGTGTGTGTGTGTCTGTCCGTGTGCCTTTGTCTCTCTCTCTCTCTCTCTCTCTGTGTGTGTCTGTCTGTGTGTCTCTGTCTCTCTATCTGTCAACGTAATACTGCACTTGTTAGTCAGGGTTTGAGATCATTTGTGGTGGACATTCATTTGATGTTACAACTATGAGTCAACTGGTTATTTATTTGTTCCATCGCTGCGCTTAACATTTCTTGGAACCTACTCAGAGCTATGTATGTAATGTAACTCTTCAAAGACCTCTCAGCGCCCGCAAAAGTCGCATCAGGGAGACCAGCTTATTCGTCGGCACTCTGCCATGTCAAGTCCTCGAGCGTCTGCAGAATTTTAGAGAGGATGAGACCAGAGGACGAGCTAGAGGAAGATACGAAGACGACAATTTGGACCCTGGCAATTGAATAGTGGATATATAGCTGACAAAATTAATGTAAAGGGACTGAGAGGCTAGAAGGGCTTTATAGGTAAAAGATACGATTTGTAATGGATGCGCTGAGGGACTTTGAGTCAATGAAGTCGTTTCAGAACAGAGAATATGTGGTGATTTTTGCGACGTCCATGAATGGAATAAACCAGGACATAGAGCCTACGCCCACAAAAGTCGCATCAGGGAGACCAGCTTATTCGCCGGCACTCTGCCATGTCAAGTCCTCGAGGGGCCTACGCTGCTTCAAAAGGTAACTGCAAGCATTAAATTCTGCGTTTTCGCATTGGTAGACAACTTTTCATTTGTTCCTCTTCTTTTGATTGTTTGTCTCCTTGTGTCCGCTTCCTTGTTCTCCTATTTTTCCTTCTGATGGCAGTCGACGTGGCATTTGTGGATTCGTTTGTGTCTGTTGTGGCTGCTTTTGTGGTACATCTGGTTTTCTGCCTGGCTTCAGACTGACCATCCAGCGCCCGAGGCTGACCATGCAGCAGCGCAGGGTCATCCTTTGTGTTGACCGTCGTCCTAGTAGGTGGTCAGTGACTCAACGATGATTGCTGATGATTGATCATCCAGACAAATGATTGGAGAAAGAGACGGACGTGAAAGGGGAGGAGGAGAAGTGGGAGGAGGAGGAGGAGGCGGTGGAGGAGGAGGGTTGCAGTGGAAGTTATGAACAAGGAAAGGGTCAGCGAGAGAGGGTGAAAAGAAATTCAGATGACTGCGGTAGATAGGCCTCTCTCTCTCTCTCTCTCTCTCTCTCTCTCTCTCTCTCTCTCTCTCTCTCTCTCTCTCTCTCTCTCTCTCTCTCTCTCTCTCTCTCTCTCTCTCTCTCTCTCTCTCTTTCTTTCTCTCTTTCTTTCTCTCTCTCTTTCTCTCTCTCTTTCTCTCTCTCTCTTTCTCTCTCTTTCTTTCTCTCTTTCTCTCTTTCTCTCTTTCTTTCTTTCTCTCTTTCTCTCTTTCTTTCTTTCTCTCTTTCTCTCTTTCTCTCTTCTTCTCTCTTTCTCTCTTTCTCTCTTTCATTCTTTCATTCTTTCATTCTTTCATTCTTTCATTCTTTCATTCTTTCATTCTTTCATTCTTTCATTCTTTCATCTTTCTTTGACTGTCAAGATTTCACTTGAAGCCCCAAATTATATTCTAATCTGTAAACACATCGTCCGTGATATATAAACCTACGCAGGTAAGTTGTGCCCTTTGGTATCGTTGTAGACCCAGAGGTTGGCACGTCTGTACGCCCTCTTACCCCACCCCTGCCATTAGAAACAACACGTACTTGTATAATGGGCCTAGGCCACCTCAATCAGAATCCAGGGTTCAGATGATCATCCCTTTTCACTTCGCTGCCATCATTAGGCGACGTGGAAACGGATATCCGGGTGTAATCATACATTACGTCAGGCTGAGCTACCCGTAATTGAGGCCTGTGGTCAATAGTTGATCTTCTTAGACATATGTCCAGCGCCAGAAATGTGTATGCCCTTCTCCATCATGATTCGTCAGAGCTCGTGTTCCAAATTCTACTAATTCTACTTATTTATTTCCTGAATTTTTTCTTGAAATAGCTCGAGCATTTAGGATATATAACAACATGAATGCCTTCATAAGATATTGATGGAGATAAAACAAAATAAGAAATTAGACATATAAACCGATGCAATAATAATTTTCGAATATGCCTACAAAGCTCTGCGGACTTCATTTATTATTTTTACATTTCTCAGATTATCGAAATCCGAAAACCGAAATTATGATATTAATGAACAATTGGTATGTTTTCTTACATTTGTCTTTCATGTAAATGTAACGAGTGTAAAGTCTCGAGATGTGTTTTGCAAGATTGCTTCAACGAAAATAAGAAATTCCTAAAATTTTAGATCACAATGACTGAATGACACAGTGAGAATTCCGGAATTAAGATAAAGCAAAGTAAGCTGGCGTAACCCAACGGATCATAAAATATAGTCCCACTATTTGATAATCTGAATTCTCTTAAGTCAGGCAAACATGTTGCTAATTAGCCAGGTATAGCAAATCCAATATACACATGTAAACTAGTTCAACTAAACAAAACCCAACTTAAGCCAGCTAAGTCAGCTAGACTTATTGATATAAATCAGTTCCTTTGTATTCAAACAACTCTTCAGACAATTTTTCGTACCCATCGCCGCAAAATAATGATGACATCAATGACTTTCAGCAGTCACAAATTGCTTTATTTGCTTGTATCAAAATCAACAGCTAAGAAACCAGTGAACGCAAAGACAGTCGTCTGTTTCTATTACATGTCAAATTGAATGTTCCAGAAATGATTCATTCCTTCTATGCGCTCTGATCGACCCGTTGTTAAGCCCTAAAACACCACCACATAACCTCTTTTCCGGACCTCTCATTCCTCAGGTCAATCGCCAGCTGTTCACAGTGTTCACCATGCAACTACCCAATATCTACGCGATCATCGTCATAATTAAGTCACAGAACTTCGATCAGCATACACATGGATCTCAGCCTCCAGTCGCTTCCGCAGTGAATATTCTGCAGCCGCTTCTTAGTCTGTGCTGCACCAACTCTTTGGAACAAATTCTCATTTGCAAAGGCGCCGTCTTTTGATTTTGCGTATAGGGGCAAAACAGTGAGACATGCCTTTCGCGTCACAGCGAGGTTTAATGCGCGCACTTGCGCGTGATCGTTACAATTGCAGAAATGACAATTAAGTAGTAGAACGTTGTTCTCTCACTTGACCCTGTGACCGTGACTCGTGAGTGTGAGTCACGTGACTCTTGACTGTTGATTATTACAAACGTTTACTAGTAGCATATGCAAGTACAAGAAATAATTATCATTACCGGTAACCAATAACAGAGCCAAAAGATACCGGGGCAAAACCATACTCCTGCCCTGATATCTTCCAAAGTACATAGGCAAATATCGCGTTGCCTCTGTGGAATCGGCGCCTCCATGTATGTTCATTCATTCCCAAAAGATCTCCGCCACGTTGCTTTCCCTTCTCTCTTCTCTGTCAATCTGGCCTCTCTGCTTGCCATCTCCTCTGCATCTTTATACTCACAACTGAAAGGCGATCTCTTCAATCCACCCCAGTCTGATTCTATATGTCTGTAGCACGACACGACGACCACCACCACCACCATCATAACCACCGATCGCCACTATATCACCATCATCACCGATTGCCACTATATCACCACCAACCCCGGTTGCCACTATATCACCACCACCACTGATTGCCACCATATCACCATCAACACCGATTGCCACTATATCACCACCACCACCGATTGCCACTATATCACCATAACCACCGATTGCCATTATAGCACCATCACCACCGATTGCCACTATATTACCACCACCACCACCGATTGCCACTATAGCACCATCACCACCGATTGCCACCATATCACCACCACCACCGATTGCCACTATATCACCACCACCGCCTATCGCCACTATATCACCATCACCACCGATTGCCACCATATCACCACCACCACCGATTGCCACTATATCACCATCACCACCGATCGCCACTATATCACCACCACCACCGATTGCCACCATAATCTGCATGGCACCAGAATGGAACCATCACCGGCTTCGTAGGCTCTGAGAAATATAAAAGATTTGCATTACATCACGTCACCACCTGTTATGCTGTATATATTACAATACGTCCTGTTAAACACTCGTTCGACTTCACTGTTGCAATGGAAGCAAGTCATCATAATGCGGTGTTTGCATTTTGTCCAAAGCACGGACCTTGACATTGGCCGACAACACTCGGCAGTTGCTCCTTAGCATCAGAAGACGAAGCTATCGAATCTTGAAATCAATCGGGGTTAACTGCCGAGTGTTGTCGGCCAATGTCAAGGTCCGTGCTTTGGACAAAATGCAAACACCGCATTATGATGACTTGCTTCCATTGCAACAGTGAAGTCGAACGAGTGTCTATCGACCGAGTTAACTAAGTCGACTGACATAGAGGTTAACTAAGCCGACTGATATAGAGGTTAACTTAAGTCAAGTCGACTGATAGAGAGGTCAACCCCGTTGGCGTGACCTCACAGTGTCATGGTGTCAGTGGTTGAAGTGTAATTTTCATAGACTGTTCTTTCATCGTTTTTCTTCTGTTTTTAATCGGATCATTTGTGCAACTGGCTGTTATCTGAATCTGGATTTCTGATTGTCTGTTATCTGAATCTGGATTTCTGATTGTCTGTTATCTGAATCTGGATTTCTGATTGTCTGTTATCTGAATCTGGATTTCTGATTGTCTGTTATCTTAATCTGGGTTTCTGATTGTCTGTTATCTGAATCTGGATTTCTGATTGTCTGTTATCTGAATCTGGGTTTCTGATTGTCTGTTATCTGAATCTGGATTTCTGGTTGTCTGTTATCTGAATCTGGATTTCTGATTGTCTGTTATCTGAATCTGGATTTCTGGTTGTCTGTTATCTGAATCTGGATTTCTGATTGTCTGTCGTCTACTGTGATCGCTAACTCGTTTCTGACTATCGCTTTAAAGGTTCATCAGCAACTTTGCGTTGCAAGGGTTCGCAGAGCTGCAGCCGTCCATAATAATCAACATAATAATAATCTGTTTGAGGTTCTTATAGGTGTTGACCGTTTCATTCGAAACACATGTATATATATATATTTCAATCGAAAGAGGTCAAGTGCATTGTTAGCGATGCGTGAATGATCGCGAGATAGCAGATTTTGCAACATATTATCCTCAGCTACAGAACGTCGCCAGAGCCATTAGTATTGTCAGAGGATGGTTTCTTTCATGCCCTCTGCCCGATCTTCACCCCTAGATTGGCATTTGAACGGCACTGAAGCATATCGGTTCCCAGGGTAGCATTATCTATGAAATCTAGTGGTCAGTGTTCTCAACGATTATAAGATCATTTCCATTGATATTCCGGTGGCTACAGTATGTGCTGAGCTGCAGCCGACCTTTCCCCAGTTCTTTCTTTATGCCTGTGGGGTAGTGTGGGCAATCACCGCAGCCTTTTTTAAAGGTGTCAGCATAGCCTACAATTTGAAATTTGGCGAACTCTACACCTGACTAAAAGTTGCATTTGATTTGCGATATGCAGTTTGGCATTTTGAACACAAGAGGCGGTCTCTTTAATTGCTGCATACCAAAGCAAAATTAGGACACTGTGTTCTCAAAATGTTATAACGAACAGCTTCTCTGTATTCTGCAGCAGCTAGGCTCTGCTATATAGGTCTGTATGATGATTTGCAACACCGAGCAGCTGCATCGCTCCATCTCCCTTGTTGCGGCAGTTAATTCACGCGTGATATGACAGGTCGTATTCAATCTATGGGTTCAATTAATTGAGCAATGATCATAAAAGAGACACTTAACAGTTCATTCGTTTATTGACGACGTTGTGTTAGTGAATACGTATCACGTGGTCTGATAGTTCTGGCATTGTTTGAGGGCACACAGCATGCCCCATACCATACGATGTTAGGTGGCGTAGTTTTGGCAAATAATCTCTTATCGTTTAGGCATCTTTCAAAGACTCATTGAACTCATTGACAATCGTAAGTTGATTGAGAACATTGAATTAGTGCTGATCAAGACACGTGAAACCATCCGAAGTAGTTGATAACCTCGCGATCTATCGCCATACTTTCAATAACAGACGCTTCATTTCCTACGATTCGTTCAATTACTCGGATTTGTGCCGCTGTATTAGGCTAAACAAACTTCTCCTTTCAAGCACTTCAGTTCAATTCATCATAGGATATAATTGACTGGTGAAGCTAATTATTCCTAGGAACAATTGAGCAGTGTAGTGCATTGTTCCTAGAGGACAAAAACACTACTTTGTGAATAGACACTCCAGTGGAGGTGATTCTTCATCGGGAAGTTTATTTTTCCTATAGTCAAATTGCCCAACGTGTACCTCGAGAGTGAAGCAGCGATGGGAGATGAGAAACACTTATGTTAAACCGCTTCCTCGCCTCTGATTACTGCAGCAGAACCAGTTCCTAGCCTGGAAAGAAGAGGAGCGTCGGTCTAATGGATTCAGATACGTCGGAAACAAGGCGACAGAAATCCAATACACAGACAAACTCTGGGGGCTACTGGGATCGGGGTCACAGTAGACACCTACGGGCTTCAGACCCAGGGAGTGTGCAGCGGTCTTGGTCTCTGGAAACAGAGTGCCTTGGACACCAACGTTTCATCGACCCACGGATCAAAAGAGTAGAAAGACAAACTGAATTGGGGAGTTAATTCTACCTATGACAAATTGATTCCGTAAATTAATTCTTCGTAGGACAAATCCAGTAGTTAATTCTTCCTAGGATAGTTTGAATCGGGAGTTTATTCTTCCTGTAGACAAATTGAATCTGGAACTCCATATGTATATAGAGCTCGAGAGAAATGTGCAATGATTGCAAAGATGTCTACGGCATTTATGGCGAGCTGCACAAGCCGCTTTGTAAATACAGAGTATATTTAATAATGCATTGCCATTCATCATCTGTCATAAGTGGGACTGATATGGCATGTCAACCTGTAAGTTGAGCCAACGAGCGCAAGGACGATAAAGACTGCATGTGGTGAGAGATACTGACACGCACACACGCACACATACACTCACAGAGAGAGAGAGAGAGAGAGAGAGAGAGAGAAAGAAAGAAAGAGAGAGATAGAGACAGACAGACAGAGACAGAGAGAGAGAGAAATAAAGAGAGAGAGAAAAAAAGAGAGATAGAGACAGACAGAGAGAGAGACAGAGAGAGAGACAGAGAGACAGAGAGACAGAGAGAGAAGGAACAACTGTGATTAGAGAAGTTAAAGCGCCCTCTGTTGCTCTGTCTCAGTCAGATGTCGATTGATTATACATGTGCAGTTTCCCCCACTTCCGGCGGCCAATTAGTCACCCTTGCGGCTAATCTAAGTCAGCATTAATTTACATAGCGCGTCGATTTAATTAACTTGGACTTGTTGGACCCATTTCTCGGTTGAGGGAACTTGCCGTTATCGTGGTGATAGGTTAGACTGGGTGCCATATTCAAGTGCCCAAGTTCTGGATTCGGTTCAGTTGGAAGGGACGAATATAAATAGCCTCTGCAGTAAACAATATATCAACGGTGAAAGGCTGTAAAAGAGAATATAAACAGACAGATACAGTCAGGCGGACGCTCACACACGCAGACAGATAGACGTACAACTGATAAAGATAATCTAAAATCGGCAGGAAGTTGGAATCTCACGTTACTTGTTTCACAAATGATATATTCGCTGACCTTTAACCCCTTGGCATGGGTCTTAAGATTTGTATCATTTCTTTCGTACATTAGGTCCGACCACAGCAATTATACGTCTGTAGTCAAATATATATATATTATACATATATATATATATATACATAGCACATGTGTATGTGTATAATATATCGTTTTGTATGGCAAACACGGGTATAAACTGTGTGCTTTACGCCTGGGTGCTGTATATATATCTATTTAAATAGTCTTGCCTTAGGTTGGCCGCCAGACAATGCTCGCATACCGTCTAAGACTCTAAGCAACTTGCGAAAGGCCTCATTATGTTGGCTGTGCAATGCACGCCACTCATTTCCTGTCCATTGACGTCGTCGTCTATACATAGATATTACCGAATACAACCGATAATAATTATAACATATGAACATATACAGGCTATTTTATGTAGGCCTATCAAATGTCTAGACTGAAGAAGAAAATACTTTGTACAATTTCCTATTGCTTCTCCTGTTCCCTACCCGTGCTCTATCTTGTTCTCCTCCCTGCCATGTCCCCACCCCCGTCCTGTCCCCATTCCTGCCCTGTCCCCTCACCACACCACCCTTGGACTTGTTGTCTCAGAAAAGTTCAGGTACCAAAATCCGGAACTGTTCAGGTAAACTTGTGTTGCCTGAACTTTCAGGTGTACAGTATGCCTAGGCCTTCCTCAACAATTCAGGTTGGCCTACCCGAAACAATTCAGGTTGGCCTACCCGAAACAATTCAGGTTGGCCTACCCGAAACAATTCAGGTTGGCCTACCCGAGACAATTCACATAAGCGTAGTTAGTTCTTTCTTGCGGGATAGCGTATAATATTTCACCAGCTTATCAAAACTGTACGGATATAATGGGCATTTAAGCATATTTTATTTTATTTTATATGTTTTCATTAAAAATATGTGTGGACAAAATAAAACAATAAGTTAGAAACGTTCTGAACAACCGCAAAGCTAACCAAGTCGAATGCGCGCTAATTCATCGAACGAGCAAAAGCCCTATAGTAAAATAGGCCTATATTTTTAAATACAAATTTCTAAGTTCACATGCACAGAAGATGACCAGACTTACACAATGAGACGTTGTGGCACGTTAGAAACACGCCACGGAGTCAAATTTAATATGAACTTCATGTTACGTTCTAACAGTTGGTTAATTATCTTATCTGGTTGAGATGATGTGCCATGGAACAGAGGTCTTGGGTTCAAAACCCGCGCCCTGCAATCTTTAATTTTTTTTCAAAACCCTTAAAAATATATCTAATAATGCCTTTTAATGCGTTGCTCATTTCCAGATTGTAATTGAATTTATTGAGCAGTTTTTCTAGTGTTTTTGAACAATCCGTGGCTATTTTTGAGGATGGTAAACCCTTGCAGAACAGTTCAGAGAATTTTCCTGAACTTCAGGTAGCTTACCACCCCACCCCACTCCTATTCCCACCCCACCCTGTCTCCACCTCTGTCCCGTCCTCTCCTCTGCCCTGCCTCCACCCTTGCCCTGTCCCCATACCATACCACCCATATTCCCACCTCGACCTCTCCCCACCCCTGCTCTGTCCCCCCACCACCCCACTCCTATTCCAACCCCACCCTGTCCCACGTTTGCCCTGTACCCGCCCTGCCCTGTCCCACCCCTGTCATGTCCCATCTCTGTAATGTCCCCACCTCTGCCCTGGCTCTAAACAAATAGTTCTGAACATATTAAAATTCACGTGTGAATGTCCTTGTGCCATCGGTTCAAAGGTCAATAATCCACAAAGATATGGTGAAAATCATCTAAAATATAAGCATTTTGCGATTTAAAATACAACTATACATACATGTATAGTTGGCGAGAGATGTGATAGAATTAAATGGAGATTTCGGGTATTCAGCTTAATAACTGATTAGAGTAGGGTCCTTTAGGAAATGGCCCTTACCCTGCTTGAAGATGAAGGTTTAAAATTCCTAGGTTGGCTATAGTATCAGAATTTCAGAATGATTGCTAAGCAGTTTTCGCAAGTGGTGTGGTCATATAATTCTACTGACTATGCTACAGCAGTTACCAATGAGGGTTGAATTATAACACGACAATATTTGCCATTCTTTCGGTAAGGAATTGCGTTAACAGCTCACAACTTTTCTACACTGGCTGCAAGTGAAGTATGAAGATTTCTAGAAAGAAATCGAAGAAAATGAATTAAGTCTAACTGTTTCCTCTAAGTGAATTACTCTCTGATGTCATTTCCTGTATGTTTTCCTTTATTATGTCAGAAGCGTCGAGTACCCTACGCTGTGGTCATGCGGCCGAGTGGAGAGTGCTTTGCTATGGATTGGTCGCCGCTGTCGTCATCGTCATATCCGTAGCTCTGTCGGCTGTTGCTCTCTTCTCTTACTGCCGAGCCAACGTCAAGACACTCAGAATATCCGCAGGTATGTAGAACATCAAGCCCTGATTACGATGATGACGATGACGACGACGAAGCAGGGTCTCTTGTTGCACTGCTCATCTGCGGTCTGCTTGTTCTAGATCTAACATTCAAAGGTGAAAGGTTGAGGCCGCTGCAGCCGTCGATTAAATAAAATAAAAGTCATGAGCGCACAACCTAAACGCTTTATCGTCGTTGTCTTCGTCGTCATCATCACCAGCAGCAGCAGCAGCACCATTAGCATCGTCATCATTATCATAAACTGAATCTATATTGAAACTGATGAACTGATCTTGTGTGTATTATATGCGTCAGCTCTAGTGTATTATTACTCTGCGTCTGTCATGATACATAAAACTTCCTCAGAGTCCATGATGGCAGTAGTTCGCTCAGTGCGCATGACCAAAGAGCAGCTCCCCTGGCGGTGGTCAAAGACAACGTTCGACGCCTACGTCATTCGAATGGCAGCATACTTTTAGTTGCAAGTGATTCATCTGCTGAGTCATCTGCATAACTATTCTTCCGTGGGATGTTCGGCGCTCCAGCAATTCCAGCTATGCGGGTATTTCACCTGCGTGCGAGCGGCACAGAGAATCATCCACAGTTGCAGCAGCAGCAGCAGCAGCCGATATAACTGATGCCAGCGCTGATACTGTTGCTATTAGGCAAGATCTTTTACTCGTCAGAACATAAATAATCTTTCTCTTTTGCAGTTTGTCTATTCAGTCTCTGTCTGCAAAGACATAGACAGACAGACAGACAGACAGACAGACAGACAGACAGACAGACAGACAGTGTCTCACTCAGTCTTTACATTTCTCTTTCTCTTTGTAGGTCTATAGGTGTCTTATTTATTGCAATTTATTGTGTTCCTTGGTTTATGCCGCAGATAGCATTCCTATTCTGTATATATTATCATGCGTATGTTTCGCCTCATTCGTGTCTTTCTACGTATCTTTGTGTCAATCTTCACACATATTATGTGCAATTCGCGCTTATATACTTATATACTGTAGTAACTGTTCATATACGTAGATATGCGTATGTTTTGTATTTTTATTACCACCATGTCTGTCTGTCTGCGGTGTGCTTCGATGGGTGTATGCAAATTCGTCGCCTGCTGTTGGTTCTATAAACCACGGGACTATTATTTGTAAAGCCTTCAGGTAATTATAAAACAGTTGACCAGCCGAGCAACACTCTCGTCTCTCACCCGTTTCCTCCTCGTTTCATCTTTGACTTCTGATTTGCAAGGTCAGAGTCGCCCCTCAAGAATATTCGACCCAGATTCAAAGGGAAACGAACAGCTTACTTTGAACAGAATCCTTTGAGCAGTTCAGACGGAGAGTTCTGACTTATCGACGTAGTTGTGTTGGGTAAACCAGAATAGACATATTTCCTGAGGAATTTCGGTTTTTCTTCCGCGTGGGTCTTCTTTGATGTTGCCGATACTTAGCCTACATGAACTGCTTGCATTGTTCAGTCTGGACAAGATCTCCGTCTCTAATCTCATATGTGGCTGAAGGAACCAACCGCCGTCGACTCTTCTCTGCAGTTTTAGAACCACGTTAAGATCCCATGCATCTGTCATAAACTTTAGCCAATGGCAAACAACAACGACAGTTATCGTTGTAATCGTAATCATTACTTTACATAACGTTGTCTTCTCTTGTAATTGGTAGTATTACCTGTCGTGCTTGTCTTGGTTTGGCTCGTTCTTTTATTTGATATACTCAGTCGACTGTTAATAGGCCTACCTGCCGCTTGTTAGTCCTCAACTGTCTCAACCTAGTTTCATTCATCTTGAACTATTTGAATCTATGCTAATTCTTATCCATAACCGTTGTTTGCATTTGCTCCCGGTTTTTCCTCACAACACAATGTCAGTCAGTGTTAAGCCTTTCATTTCGACGGCAGTGGCTTCGTCTCCTGCAGACATTTCTTATCAGTTCAGCCATTTCCTTAATCTGTCTGTTTTTATGGTTTGCGTTTATTGCAGAGACGTCTCGAGCGACGTCGACCATCGTTACAGATGCTGATGCACCATCTTCCGCCGCCGATCATCCCGCATCATCATCGGCAGTAGCATCATCGTCGACGACGACAACGATCGTCGTTGATCGGTCGGTGCGTCACTTGGAGGAGCAGTTGTTTCATAACGAGCGTCGCAGGGCCTTCCTTCGTTGGCTGTTCGGGTCATCAGACGCCGCAGCCACCGATCGTCTCTTCAGCTCCAACGATTATCTGGAGGAGAGGCATCGACGCCGCTTCCTTCTCCTCCTCCAACCATCGACCGCCGACGGCAGAGGACGACCGACCGACTCCCTTCCTCTGCAGCCATATCCGGGAATGATATCGACTGGACCACGAACGGACCACGACAGGTCGTATCATCCATTCACGGATGCTGCTGCTGCTGGAGGTGGAGGCGCCGAGGATGCGGGAAGTGGCAATCGGATGGACAGGATGCCAAGATTAGATGAAGGGATTCAGGCGGACGAACAAGCAACGAACCATGGAGAAAGGTCTCGGCTCATTACACCAGAGCAATAGACGACGACGATGACGACGACAGTCGGACTCTTTTGATACCAAATGCAACCACTTAGCCTACGTCTTCTCTGATTTACTAATTATTACCTAATAATATTATTACTAATTTATTATTATCATATTATTACTGCTTTTCATGATATCAGTTTTATTAGCACATCAGTTACTTATTTCTCGATTTCTCGTTTTATTTAATTTCTGTGGCTTCCAGCAATGATCAACGAAGGCAAACGCAATCCTTCATTGGCTAGAACACAGACACCCGCAGTGCATCTGTGTGTGTTTGCGTGTATGTGTGGCTGCGTGTGTATCTGATGCTGTGGCATGGATTAGTACTGCTGTTGCTGCTGTTCCTGTAATTTGTCGACGTTCCATCCGGCGTTCCACTTCCGGTGTTTCGTGTACAATTTACAGTTTTTTTTATCGAGCTATGTGAAGTTTACGATTCTAAAAAGAATATTCCTAGGGCTTTTCTGGACTTAATCCCAACCAAATAAGACTCGCCTTATAAAGAAATATAAGATGAGAGTCAGTAAAATGAATTCGTTCGTTTTCGACGAATAACAGTGGAATTATCCATGAGCCAAAGATTTTTGCTGATTTATCTTCGACGTTATGGCTTTAGTTTTTTTATTGTTTTAACCCATAAAGACTCATTGTTTCTCAAAGCTATTTGCAATAATGCCTAACACAGTGTGTCTTATAATTGTTTTACAGTCTTGCTGTATATGACTGCATTCATCCTCGATCCCTTGCCCTTGAGATATCCTTTACTTTACCTAAATATAGTGAGTGATGAATTAGCTTCAGCAGCAAAGCAATCGGACATTCTCAGCCGGAATATTTGTTCTATTATGCGTATAAGTCAATCACACCGTTTACAACTTTCTTAGGTTAATTTCCGTCCTTCGTGACCATCGTCAAATCAACAATTACTTGACTTATGACCGTTCTGCTGAAGTGCTTTCTCCAAACGACACAGGGCCGTGTGTTGAACCCTCTCCGTTCATCACTGAGACTGCGGCCCTTCATAAGGGCGAGACTGCACGACCGAATTATCTCTATGATGGTCAATCTAGAGAGGAAAGTTTTTGATAAGAATGCTTTATAGTGTTTATATGCCACGTGAACCAAAGTGTGGTATGGGCAATTTTTCGTATTTTGTTGCGACATTTTTTATAAGACAGAAACAGCATGTTCATCTGATGCATTCGCCGTTGAGAGATAGAGAGAGAGAGACAGAGACAGAGACAGAGACAGAGAGACGGAGACAGAGAGACGGAGAGAGAGCGAGCGGATTAGCGTGCTAATCGGCCACAGGACCAATGCATGCCGTGGCGCTGCTAGGATAAGAGGCCAGAGGAGAGAGATTGGATATGATGGGGAGGATAGGAGAGGGGCCACACTATGTCTCATCCCTAACTCCAAGTTTTTTTGTAAATAACAATGTAACGGTAATCATTTGTTGGTGATGATGCCGTCGTAATCATGCAACAGTGACACTATTCAATGTTGGAAGTCACTGGCAGTAGAACAGGGTCAGCTAAGCGATGGTCGACGCATTGGTTAAATTGCTCACCCATGCAGAGATGACGGATCGCAGAATGTTTACATATCAACAAGTATACACAGCCTAAACCTATAGCTGAAGAACCTATAAACGAAACTCACAATTTTAGCCATAGAATTAGTTAGGAGAATACACAACATACGGAAAAACAAATCATAACAATATATTTGGTCGGTTAATGTATAAATCACAATTAGATGGGCCTAATAGTGTGTCTTCCATCTGACAGACTTGCAAGTCAAGTTTATCGCCCACTGTGTCAGAAATTGAAACGTTCAGGGTAAGATCGGCATGGGTTACTGTATCCAACCACAGTTGGATAGATATCCTAGATGGATAGAAAGACGACAGCGATGAAATTCCCTTTTAAAAATTACACCTTGCTGCCGGCATCAACTGAATCCTGCAAAGAAGTCATTTTTCACAATTTATGGCTTGACCTACAGTCTATATTGTCCTGGCAACGCTGAGACAGTTCTCCCAACACATCGATTATCTCATCTACACGCGAATTATGTCTCATCTGCCAAGATATTCTCATACGTAGGTCTACGCATTGGAGCGTATATGCGAGAAACAATGCCTTGCCTGGAATTATCAACAATTGCATCGCATTAAAAGTCAAACCTCCTTCTCCCTTTACGAGCTGCAGCATTTGGAGCGGTTTGGATGTTTCAGCGAGCAACAAATGGTGGACAGTGGGAACTCATTACACTCTGCATCCGACGAAAATCTACTTGAAAATCTGCTCAAGCAGAAAGCGGATTTCTTGCCTTGCAATAGAACATTTCTGTAGCAATGCTCCACTGTTGCTTGGAGGTTAGGCCCCTATGCCTACTAATACGACTCAAACAAAACTCAGCCTCATTATCCCTCGTAAGACAGAACTTCTTAGAACTGTTGTACAACCACTCTCTATCCCAGTTCAGACGTTCTGAAAAGATGCTCTATACATATCCGTATGCATAATTATGCACAAACTTAGCTATTGACGACAATGTGATACTTATTTAGATTCGATTAGTTTAACGTCATGTCTATAATCGGTAATACTAGTTAGTACTCTGCCATAAGTATATGTGGTCACATCACAAGCGTGTTTATTAAGGGACCTAACACTGGCCAATGTGGGCCTATCCTGTGTTTGCTTGATCTGTTAAGAGATACATTTAAATACAGCAGAGGCTGTCAATTGGAGGATTGCATCGATTAGACTAAAAGAATGATTGGAGTTGAATGACCCGTATTTATCAGAACCTCCGTTGTCTCAAAAAAGAAAGCAGGACACGCTTGAATGCTGCCAACGAAATCAATCAAATGAGACGAAGATTTACGTCACGTATTCGTTGATGAAGAAATCTTTCATAAGAAGAAGTTATCATCATCGTTTCTTTGTCGGTCGAGATCTATTTGAGTTGCAGAGGTCAGTGTTGCAGAAGCAGATTGTAACAGGAAAACCATTAGCATTTGTAATGTAGCAGCATTGATGTTGATACGTGAAGAACGTCAGATGATGGACTTGGCTGTACTGAAGGCATTGCTCGTCCGACTGGAATTCTAGAGTTCCTTCTACATCGCATGCGCGGAAGATCGCCACCATTCCTGTTTGAGATTCAAATGCAAACTACTCTGTTTGTAGAAATATAAGCAAACATATGTTTAAACATAAACAAGGCATTCAGCTTCAATGAGAGTACATGCACGTCGTTTCTCATGAACATCCTTCTTGTTCCTCACACTAGACTAAAGATTTATAAGCAAGTTCCTTTGCGAATGCCTTTCGTTATTTGTTTTTGCATTTGACTTGATTCATTCGTAATAGTAATCGTAAAGCTTATTCAAGAGCACTGTCACACCATCCTGAGCTCACAGAAGTTGAAAGCTTATCCTGTGATGCAAACTTTTTAGCCATTCATTAACACACATTTTTACGATGTCAATGTAAAGCCTACTATATCAATTTGTTGTTACATCAGCCTATATATAAATGAAGGGGTAAAATAAATTTAAAGTACATATGACTTAATGAAACTATGTATGATTAAACATGGTCAGATAGAGGTCTAGGCAAATATTTAACTCGACTCTAGACTTCAAACGTTCTATTATAATTAAGTTAAGGACCTTACTTAAGATTCCATATCTTAACTTTGTAAGGTTAATCTAGAGAGCACAGGTCTCACGTGGATTCACTTTACGTCTAGATTAGCCTTACAAAACCTAATCTGACTAAAGTTATATTTTAGCACAGTTACTGGTCAATGTCAACTAAATCAAAAGATTTTTACCTGTTTCACGTAAACTCAATATATAATGTAATGTAGTGTAGTCGAACATTTCTATAGCGCCTCTTCAATATGCTACTCAGAGGCGGTCTCTGCTCTGAACGATAACTATTGTGATGCCAACTGTCATTTTATAGAGATAATTTACATTTTCAATACACTAAAACTTAGTAAAGTATTGAAACGTAAGAGATTAAAAGTCAACTATCAGTCGTAGTATTTTCTATAATAAAATCGAACAAAGGTCATAATTATACGAACGTAGTTCTACGAAGCTTACCACTTTGAGAAACGTAGGCATAGGTGTAGCAAGATCGGCCGACGCACGTTGGGAGGTTCGTTGATCCAGCAATATTACTGCACAGTGAAGTTCCAGTCGTGTCTGAATTAGGAAAATAAGTGCAATCGTAGCACCTCACTTGGCGGTTAATAGTCGTTGTCGAGTTACTTATTAGCATCAGAGAAGTTCTCTGAGTCGACGAGAACGAAGTGGGGGAAGGGGAAGCCTGAGTCGTCGTTCGTGAAGTACCTATGTCGGAACTCGTCCGGATACTTGACGAAGCTACTGTGACTGGCGTAAGACCAGCCGTGCTTGTTACGTTTGACTCCGAACCCGATGGAGTTCCGCGAGTCGTGTTAGGAGTAGTTACTCTAGTACTGGTGTTTGAGCTTGACGCAGCTGTGCTATTATACTGAGATGATGGAAGTATGTCCGGCGGCACAGGGGGCTTCGTGGTTGATGTGGTCAGCGTCATCGTCGTGGAGGTTGTTTGGGGCATCGGTCGAAATCTATTGGAATTACAGAGATCCGTGTTACAAAAGCAGACCGTCACCGGCATTCCGGAGACATCTGTTTTGTAACAACATTGATGTTCAAATGTGAAGAAGGTCAGATTATACACTTTGCTATACTGTAGACACTGCTCGTCAGTTTGGAACACCACCGTCCCTTCTTTGTCGCAATTGCGATCTATTACCGAAATCCCTATTAAGAAATCCAATCACAGTCAAGCATATGCAAACCTATAAATATCATTATCTGTATTATATAGTATATACAATTTCAGATATATGTAACTTAATGCGAAGAATAAACATCGTCTGTAGACCTATTATATATATATATATAATTAAACACGGACGAGCGTACCTTGTTGGCGAATATAATCGAAATCGCAATCTCAACATTTCTACAGTGCCCACAACAAAACCAGGGAATCAGCTTATTCACAGGCGATTTGTATGGCGATTTGAAAATCTTCCTTTAATAATGATATTGCTATGAGTAGGCTATATATAGCCTAACAATCTTTTCATTGCATTGCTGTCTAAGACTTTGCAACCAGTCCTTTTGTGATTTTTATTCAGTTTACATTGGTTAATAACAATAAGAAGGCATTATTACATTATGCCTATCACCCACTGCGCCTCCCAGAGGTTCTCTTAAGGCGTTATATAAATAGCCAGATACATACATACATAAATACATACATACATACATACATACATACATACATACATACATACATACATACATACATACATACATACATACATACATACATACATACATACATACATACATACATACATACATACATACATACATACATACATACATACATACATACATACATACATACATACATACATACATACATACATACATACATACATACATACATACATACATACATACATACATACATACATACATACATACATACATACATACATACATACATACATACATACATACATACATACATACATACATACATACATACATACATACATACATACATGGCATCTCAGGGACCCTATTGGCGAAATTCATGGTAGAAAATTGACCGGCATTGCCCGCTCTAATTTCTGTCATCACTTTTTCATCATAATTCGAACAAGATGGGAGGCCATTTTGATTTTATTGTTATTATTATCACTGATAAAAGTAATCTTACTAGTTTTCATGACTTCAAGCAGTTTATTATTCTATTGTAGAGAAATGCATCGATTTGACAATTGACACATACTAAGTAGAATTAAATATAAGTGAGTCATGAGCAGAAAGAGACGATCGTTTCTTACCTGTGTCAGAAGTGTACACGTAAACATAGCAGGCTCTTCCGGAGCACGTCGTCACAGCTGATGGACCATCTGATGAAACACTGCACACGGAATCATTGGCGGACTCTGACTTTGGATAATAAGAGCAACTATAGCACGCAATCGCAGAAGACACTGAAGGGGAGAATGAAGTTGAAACTCTGACCGTCGTGGTTGTTGTTGTTTTTGTTGTTGTTAGAGTAGTCATTGGATGTGTTGTTCTAATGGTTTTCAGTTGACTCAGTTCACTTGGTTTAGTGGATGTGACAGTAGTTATAAATGAAATTGATGGTGTATATCTCTTTGAAGGCAACGTTGTGACCAGTGGGTCTGCTTGTGTGCTGTTTCTGGCCACCGTCAATAGAAATGTCGAGAGACTGAATGATGTCACCGGTGGTTTAGATACAGTCGTGGAGTCGTCAACCTCTAAGACCGGTTGCGAGACGTTATTATTACAGAGGTATGAGTGGCAGTAGCAGACTGTCAGCGCGTTCCACCTGCTCCGTACCGTGTAGCAACACTGATTATCATACAAGAAGAAAGTCCAGTTGTAAATCTGGCTGTACTGAAGACATTGGTCTTCTGACTGGAAGTCGAAATTCCCTTCTGCATCGCATCCCCGAATGACTATGTACTGCTCTGAAAGAGTAAATCAAACACATATGGTAGACATGAATTAACAGCTCCACCATCAGTATAATCTGACCATTTAATTCCGATTGCACTCTACTTGAAATTGGTCTTTTAACGTTGACATATAACATCATATGGGAAAGCCAACAAACAACGACAAGTGAGAGAAAGGTGTGGCCTTCAGACTATGCAGTATTCGTAAGTTTATACAGTGTTATTAGTGCTACTCACAGTGCTACACCAATCTGAGGCTTTCCTATTGCAAAAGACCTCGAGAAAATAAGGCTGCCTTTAAGCAACGAAAGGATGCAATGAGGCCTCCTCCAGTAGGCCAATACCTTCCTTCGTCATCGTCCACGTCCCTGATCCGTATACAAATCATGTCTATGTACAAGATTTCACCATTCTTATATATATGTATATATATAGACAAGAATGATGAAATCTTGTACACTTCAAGTGCTTATTCAGTTTCCTCTTAGTAGTTCCTTTCTCTTGTACAAGGCATCTTCTCCCTTGGCAACTCTTCTCTTTATTTCTGTGCTGCACATGACATCCCTTGTGATTGTACTTCCCAAGTAGCAGAACTTTCCGACTTCCTCTATTTCCTTTCCATCTATGGATATGTGGACTGTTCTTTCCCCGGCCTTACTTATTCTCATGGCCTTTGTCTTTTGCATATTTATTTTAACGCCATACTCCTGTGTGGTCTTGTTCAGTTGGATCATCATTTTCTGTATTCCTTTTTATATACCTCTTAAATATATCTTAAACGTACAATATCCTTTACAAAGGCAGCGAATAAGTCCGGCGCATACCTGGCACTAGTAAACACCAGTGTTGTGTGCAAGACTTTAAACTTCAAGACCAAGACGAGACAGTAAAAGACAAGTGATCCTATATAAAAGGCTGTCAAATACTGATGTATCAGTTTTCGGGAATAAGGTTCAGTTGTAATTTCAATTTGAAACTTAATTATAATGTATATCCTACCATGCAATTCCCAAGAAA
This sequence comes from Bimastos eiseni, assembly GCA_959347315.1. NCBI lineage: Eukaryota > Metazoa > Annelida > Clitellata > Crassiclitellata > Lumbricidae > Bimastos > Bimastos eiseni. Next base: position 17,788,201 of record OY365810.1, read on the forward strand.
AGTTTTTTATTGCCGAGTTTTATCTTTTTCGATATTTCTTTTTCGGCCTATCTTCTGAATAGTATAAAGAAAGCACGTCTGAAATCTTCTAGACGATTTTAAACAAGCAAATTCGATACCATTTACCAATGGAAATTATAAATTTTTGCCTATCCTTACTCACCCAAGAAACTCGAAGTTGTTCCGATCGTTTCGGTTATGGTGGTTTTACATCAATGACAAACTAATAGCCAATAGCTATTGTTCGTCAATAGGCCTAACTATAAATTGCTTAAACGCAAACTTCACAATTTCAGGTTCTCTCTCATACATTTTTCCACTTTAAGACAATTGAATTGATTCCAGTATCATGTGACTCGCGCGTTAACCAGAATAACCGTTTCTCGTAAATTCCGGTTTAAGTTTCTAGCGCAAAATTGTAAGACAGTTAACGCGAAACTTATCGAGACCGCTTGTTCGAGACAGAACAAGACTTTCACTTCAAGACAGTTTCTAAAAATTCGAAACACTACCTTTAGACCGAGACCGAGACAGCAGGCTTCCGAGACCGAGACCGTGACACTAAAAAACTGTCTCGCGACGTCTCGAGACCGAGACACTGTCTCGAGACCATACAACTCTGGTAAACACCAACATGTGGGAAGTTACTGTGAAATTTACTGCATTTAGATGAAAACATACGCCGAAATGACGAAGAGTTGATCAAACAACCAACGCGTACAAAAGGTCATCTACTAATACAGTTCATTTCCAAACAGTCTCTTACCTTCCTCGACATAGGCATAATTGTAACATGCCCTGGCAGAACATGTATTGATTCCGGTTGAATTGAAAGGTTCGCTGCAAGATGAATCTCCTATGATACCAGCATTGACGGAGTACTTGCAGTCGTAACACGTCACTGACTGTCGCTGCTCTTCATCGTCGTCTGGCGACCGCTTCATGACATTCCGTTGAATGGAGAGTGGTGACGTCATCGTCGTCGTCACCATCGTCGTATTCGGTCGTCCGCCTAAAACTGGTTGAGTTACGTCATAGTTGCAGAAGTCATTCTGGCAGAAGCAGTGCGTATACGTGCTCCCTGTCGTTGTATTGGCCACAGAGTAGCAGCACTGGTTCTCAAACAAAAAGAACGCAATGCCGAGTACTTGACTGTATTGCAAACAATGTTCAACTGTGATGCCTGAAGACAGATCGATGCAGGATCGATAGATTGTAGGATCACCTGCCAATGTATAATCAATCTGTGTGCAAATAACTGAAATCGATAAATTTAATCTGAGATGAAGAGGTCGATTTTCATGGCAAGGAATAAACTACCCTACAGGCCTACACACTATACTCAGAACACTGCAAAAATGGACGCGCTATTAATGTGGTATTAGTCTAGTAGTGTAGTGAACTTTCAACGCAGAGGCTGATGGTTCAAACCGTCTTTAGAACAAAAAGTATGTCAAGATGTCTGTCAATTTGCTCCCTATTATCCGATCCATTGAATATTTAAACTGCTTTTGCATATTAGGCCTATATATATATATATATGCCTGTCGTCGAGATGTGTGTGTGTGTGTGTGTGCGTACCATGTGTCTTAGGAAATTGCTCTAAATATATATATATATATATATATATATATATAGTATAGTATAGTATAGTATGGATGTGTTTTGCACCTGATGCTACTGAGACTAACATTCTGTGAAGACAGTGGCGGCTCTAGGATTTTCCATCAGGGGCGGCCATGGGGGGGGGCTGAGGAACCTGACGGGGGGCCAATTGGATACCCGACTTTCGCCGAAACTGACAGTGATAAGTTTTGTCCGCACTGAGTGACATCGACCACATGCAAGTATGTGTATTGGAGCAACATGAATTCTTCATTTCAACAACCTCATGAAAAGCAAGCTTATAATTAGGGTATCAGAAAAGAAGCCAGGTCATTGTCCATGTTCCCTCTAATTTTTGGAGATAGTGTGCGCAAGAAATTTTTTATGTGCCACATTTTATAAATGGTTGACACTAGTTAAATTAAGACCATAATCTAAAAGTCGAGAGTGATCATTTCTGATAACCTATGAAAAATTCCATGTTTAAAAATAAATAAGGGGACGATTCAGCCAAGGAACCAAAGTTTCTGAGGTAAGGTAGGCCACAGCCGGCAAGGAGACTCGATTTATGTAGTTTTATAAAAAGAAACCATGTCTTGTTATTTTTGTATAAAACTTTGTGTGGGTTGGCTCCAAGGCCTGTGTGCATGCACACACGCACACAGCTTAGATGGAACATTTGGTCATTGTGGTCAAATTTGTTGCACATAAACTTTGAATGCTTTAACAGGTGCCCGACTTTGGGAATTTCATTGCTGAAGTCTTCAACATTACTGTGTTACGAAAAGCAAAGATAAGATGCCATTATAATTCAAGAACGACTTATTGCCTATGCACCAATGATAACAGTAAGTGAATGGTCAGATGTAACTCACTTTGTGTTTCAACACATTTCTTATGCATAAGAGAACTTGAAGTCAATACCTTTCATGTGATGCAAAAATCTCTAGCTTCTACAATAGATCTACACGTATCAACTAAATTTACATTCAATTGGTGTGCGTGGCAATGGACATAAATGGCCAGTGTCCTCCAACTACCTTCCATGATTGCAGCTGCTGGAGTGCTGGAGGCCCTTATTAACACCGATCAGACACTTGCACCATCATAACCTTGACCAACCAAACCTGGCAACCTGAACTTATGTGTGCCTTACCCGTCTTAACGGTATTTAAGACAAGTCCTGACAATGACTTTGCATCTATTCCGTTTGCAGGTTAAAAACATAGAAAAATTCATTAACTATTTTTTGACAAAAAACGTATAACAGAAATACACATAGCTGTTTCTGAGACTAATATGTTTTGTTCCATCAACTATGTTAGAAAACTAAATGGACTTTTTGACCACTTCTATTATCTGATCCCCGACCATATCTCCCATTCAAAATTCTTGGCAAGTAAGTAAGATATTCATTATTATGTTTATGAAAAATAATTTAAGATTTTATTATGCAAGTAAGTATGTTATGCCTTTGAGAATGCCACGACAAATATAATTTTGAATTTCATCATGCATCATATATCTGACCAAGTAATATAAAATCTAAGTGATCCAAGATTTCATTGCAAAATATTTGGTAAAAAATCTGGGGGGCCAGTGGGTGGGCCAGAGCTAGGTTGGTGGGGTCATGGCCCACCTGGTCTTCCTGTGGAGCCGCCACCGTGTGAAAACACTGATGAACAATTAAGTAGGCTATATTGGCGTTTCATGGCATAAAAATCCACAATAGTGTCAACTGCGTCTCCTATAACACCGTCAGAGAAAGAAGAATGACGAGTTTACTGCTGGTCAGTGTGGTCATCATGAAATCGACAAATTAGTTGATTTGGCAGAATGCCACATTTTTACCTAGCAATGCAATACCTGTACATGACGGTGTTATATATAGCATGACCTAGGTCTATTTCACGCGTGTATGTATGTATGTATGTATGTATGTATGTATGTATGTATGTATGCATGTATATATGTATGTATGTCTTTATATATATATATATATGTATGTGTATGTATTTATATATATATGTATGTATGTATGCATATATGTATATATGTATGTATTTTGTATATGTATATGTACATATGTATATATGTATGTATGCATGAACGCATGTATACATGTATGTATGTATATATGTATGTATTATGTATGTATATATGTGTGTATGTATGCGTGCATGTATGCATGTATGCGTGTATGTATGTATGTATGTACGTATGTAATGTATGTGTGTATGTATGCATGTATGTGTGTATGCATATATATGTATGTATGTATGTATGTACGTATGTATATCTGTCGGTCTGTATGTATGTATGTATTTACGAATAGATGTATGTATGTATGTATGTATGTGTGTATGTATGTATGTATATGTATATGTATGTATGTATCAATGTGTATGTATGTATGTATGCATGTATATGCATATGTATGTATTTATGTATGTATATGTATATGTATGTATGTATCAATGTGTATGTATGTATGTATGCATGTATGTATGCATGTATGTATGTATGTCTGTCTGTCTGTCTGTCTGTCTGTCTGTCTGTCTGTCTGTCTGTCTGTCTGTCTGTCTGTCTGCTTGTCGTTATTGAATGCTGTCATAAAATTGTGTTGCTGTTCAGACGAAGCAAATTTTAGGATTCACTTATTTTCATTCAAATATTGAATATATTTGCCAGCCGTTCCACAGAAGACATTGCTGATATTCTTTTTTCGAACAATGTTTAATCTAAGTATCTTTTTGTGTTTTTGTCTTTCTATTGTTTCTATTCTTTTTATTATTATTTTATATGTATGTATGTATCTATTTCTGTCGAATTAAATACTGATCTTTCGGCCTGATGAAACTATTCTCCAGAGAGAGACAAATGATTTTATGGGGTACGTCCAATCACTCGGCAAGGGGATCCGGCTGCGCAAACGAACCACGGAACGAACCACGGTACACAGCGCTTCGTCGAATTGCTGTGTACCGTGACTGATAAGCGCTGAAGAAGCGCTTGTCTCTTTTGGTTCTACGGTGACAATGGTCATACGGCGCCTCGGTTTTCTTATAAATTCAATCCCGGCGGCATTGATTGGTTCCATGGTTTCGAATGCAACTGGTACAAAGGGGTGGGTCGCCATCAGCTCATTGTATTTCACATTCTTCCTATTAGCCGCTTGTTCCGCTGCAGCACCCACTGTGGCCGATGTCAAGTGGAGACATGATGCTGCTACGTTATCCGTGACTGCGACGTACTATAGCATGCATCGTCCGCCTCCTTCCTAGGGTACGAGTGCGAATCTCTCCGGGCGCCCTTCCGTCCGTTTTGGACGTACCTGGCTGTTCCTTCATGCTAGGAATGCCTGCGTGGGAGAGGCCTCGTGTGTCTTTCCAACCGACCCCGAACTGAGCCCACAGGAGAGCCCTCTGCTGTAACCAGCGACACACATGGACAGACGTGCGGTCGGAATATCGCCGCCCCAGACGCCGACAGACTGCATCTCTAACGGTTTCATCGTCCATCCGCAGTCCACAGGCCGACAACGGCAGCGCCAGCAGCCAGTCGCCGTCACTAGCCATCCGTCCGCACGCTTCTAGGCGTGCTCAGTGGACTCGTCCCGGAATTCCGTACAAAGCGCGGATCCCACTCTCCTGACTAAGGGACCACCCCAGTTCGACTGCCTCTTGGCTCCTTCACCTTCCGGCAGCACACTCTTACTCTCCTCCGTCCATCTTCTCTCTAGCATTTAAGCCATTAGGTCTGGGTCAAGATATCCAGTGCCCAGCATAGAGGATTGGAGCATGTGGGTGCCTGCAGCCGACTCCCAAAGGCATATATTGAAAGGGAGGCAGCCCGTTGAATGCCTCATCCTGATAGGTAGTGATGCCTGGGTTCTTTTTATTCTTTTTATTTTTATTCTTTTTATTTTTATTCTTTTTATTTTTATTCTTTTTATTTTTATTCTTTTTATTTTTTTTATTTTTATTCTTTTTATTTAAGTGTATTTTTGTCTTTTCACTCTTTCATTCACCATATTAATTTTACCAAGAGAAACAATAGTTATTCATTTTATCTAATTTGGTCTAATTTGGTCTTTATCATAATGCACAATCTCCTAAATGGTCGTTAAAAATAGAATTTGAATGAAGTACAATATGTGCTAAATATATAAACATGATGAACACAATGGCAGTCTATTGGTGAAGCCCTGTTGAAGTCCGATAGTTCAGAGAAGCCAGAAGCAAGGATGCCACGGTGGGTGAGCAAGATGAAAGAGACAAGGCTCTCCATGCTTAGACATGAATAGAAATAGAAAGGGAACTGACCGAAGAGACTGAGTTGGCCAGCGAATTCCATAGCTTTGGCCCAGCTACCAAGAAAGCCAGAGAGCGAACCAAGACTATTCAGGAAAAAGTCAGAGTCACAATGTGCATTGATAGAGTACATTCGGCGATTTATTTGATGAGGGGTGAGCATGCATAGCAGATTGCTTGGCTGGCTAATGTGCACTGCTTTGTGAGTTATGTGGCAGACGTTTAAATAGATTCTTTGCTTAGTGGATAACCAGTGAAAGGAATGCAACACGGCTGCAATATACATGTATATAGTATATACTGAATGTTATGGGTCTTTGTGATTGCTCTGGCAAGAGAGTTTTGGACTATTTGCATCTTGTGCAGGTCTCCCTCATCATTAATATCAACGCGAAATGATCCAAGTCAGAGGCTTCTAAAACGCCGTCAGTAAATGCACAAGGCATCAATGCAGATTAAACTGTATTTTAAAAGAGATTTAAATAACTTATATCTGTTCTACAACCACTGAAAATCAATAGCACATGACCCACAGAAGGTGATCCCTATTTGTTTTGTTAAATTGTTTCAAAACCTACTTCAGATCTTACTTTGTTCAGTGGAAGTGTAGAGAATGGACTGACAGAACTGTCCATCGCAGGTCGTCGGTGCTGCAGGCCAATCATTGAGAGATAGCTGACAGTTGGACGACCTCTGATGATGATGATGATGACGATGAGCTGGGATGTAGTTGCACTGGAAACAAGTGACAGCGTCAGAAGGAACAATCGACAGAACCGTCATCATCATCATCAGTCCACTGATCTGTCGCAAACGGGTCGTCGCCGTCATTCCTACAGTCAAAGTTCACACTGACTCTCCTCAGTATAAGCAGCGACTACCGCTGAATAAGTAGAACAACGACAGCAACAACGACAGCAACAACGACAGCAACAACGACAGCAACAACAAGGTTATGATGATGTTGATGATGATGATTTTGACTATTATGATGATGATGATGAAGAAAAAGAGGTTATAGATCAGACGACTTCATTTTCTTAGTCCCGGCATATGATGTCGGGTGGCCAGTCCTCTCCCTTGCCCCCTCATCTTCTTCCCACCGACAGTGACCATCACTCTACTCGTTATACTTGTAGATCTGTGGACGGTTCCAGATTTCTGTACCATCCGCGGGGTGGTGCAGAAATTAAATGACTCCCTGTCATTGCTTTCTCTAATTTTTCTAGCATTTATGACCTTTTATTTTTTTTACTGCACTGAGTCTGTTAAATTAAAAAACGTAATTTGTTCCTATAAATATACTATTACATATACATATACATCGCTACGCTGCACGTAGCGATGTATTCGCTGAGTTATCTCGTCAACAGGAGTATTGTCTTATTAATATTTATTATTGTCTTATTAATATTTATTATTGTCTTATTAATATTTATTAGGTTGAGACTCACTCGTGATAGACTCTATATAAGAAAAGGACGAAAGCGTTGCTGATGTGGTTGAATCTGACAACAATTTGAACGTTTTTATGATAAAGGAAAGCATTTTTAGCAATTGATCAGTTTCTCACATAAAAAATATATGATCACATGGAAAATATATATCACATGGAATTAAATAATTTATAAATATATGCTTTTATTAAGTTTAATTCATTGGTAGTAATATTCAAGAATTAGGCCTGCAAAGTCTACTAAAAGATTTCTTTGGATCCTACTGTCGCATTGTGTTATTATGTTTTTCAAAGTCATGAAATTTTCTAAAGTAGAATCCAAGATAAATTAACAGACGGTGAAAAGTTGATAACTTTCCATGAACTTTTTTGGATAAGTCAAGCGTTGTGCTAAGAAATTGAAAAAGCGCTTTCTGAATAAATACAGTTTTACTTAATATTTCAAGAGCCAGATTGCAAACCATAAGTCCGCTTAAATTAACAAACTAGTTGAAGGTTTTAAACAGCCACGATTAAAAAATTTCTGATAAGTTGCGTTGATATAAACTATAAAGTATGAACAATTGAACATACGAACATAAGAATTATGAACAGCGCTGAGCAGCAGCGACTTTGAGGTAATCGTGGGTTGATTGCCATGTTATTAGGCTCCATATTAGATGTATGTTATTAGGCTCCATATTAGATGTATGTGACGGACCCTGCTCACAAAGGCGTAGCCCTGTATCGCACTTGGAAACCATCTTAGGTCAGCCCCGTGACCCATGCATGTCTCTTCTCCTACATGGCGTGCAGCTCTAAACAATCAACCAGCAATGCAGCCCACTCCATCGCAGGCATAGGCATGCCCTTCATTCACTAATCCAAAATCACGATTCTCTATGGGTCATTGAACGCGGCCTGTTCAGTGGTGGGCTTAGTGTTTGCCCACCCCTTTTGAGTACCCTAAACGACATCTTTCAATTCTTCACATTAGATGACGACACCAGTAATACATTTGGTAATCATACAACATCTGCAACAAATGTTTGACTTTCTGTCTGAACCTTCTTCTCTTCAATCCACCGTTGAACGCTATTCAGATATAAAAGAGACTTATTCTTATTATTCATTTACAGAATGTTTACGAAGTCTTTTTGGATGTCAGTGTCACAAAAGAAGGATTGAATTCTGCTGAGTTTTTATGCTTTACTCAAACTCTCGATGTAGCTGCATACATATATTATGCATAAAAACTACATACATACATACATACATGCATGCATACATACATACATACATACAAACATACATATATACATGCATACAAACAAACATACATACATACATATATACATATATACATACGTGCATACGTACATAGATAGATACATACATACATGCATACATATATATATATATATACATACATGCATAATGCATACATGCATATATACATACATACATACATACATGAACATACATAAACGCATGCATACATATACATGCGTATAATATATATGGCCTACTTAATTTTTTTACTATTATCACTTGTATGACTATTATTTTTATTATTATTATAATTATTACTACTATTACAACTACTATTACTATTATTGTTATTATTAATAATACAAACATGTTTGACGTGAGCGAAGTCACATGGAGGCACATTATACAGGCAAACATATGCAAATATAATCTGATCTAAGTTGTGTCTATGGGAAGTGCTGATATAGGTAAAATTCATTGGATTTTTATTTAAGTTGTCAATTTATGATCAAATTCTGGCTCATTTTTTCTCCTGCGTGACTTCATTATAGGGACAAGTTGACATAATTTATTTCTGGTCAGTATTTGTGTGGGCATCGTTCGTGCAGCGAACTGACCTGCATTGAGCCGTTTGCTCTGATTCGTGGTTTGAATGGAATAAACATTAGTGTTTATGTAGGCATTGCGTTTTGTCAAACGAAATCAAAAGCCTTATTATACGTTAATACTTTGATTATAAAAAGAATTTAGCACAGACTCAAATACCTTCTTTTGAATAGCAAATACTGCTCGATAGCCCTAGCAATGTCCGATCAGAACATAGCAATGGGTAATCATAGTAGCATGTTCAAGGTGAAACTAACAGGAGACAGAAACCAAATGAGGAGGCAATGTGTAATGAAGCTGCAGCGTAACTACTGCAGCATGGCAGTAAAAAATTTCTAAAAAATGAAAAGCATTAATAATCACAGCATAGAGCAATGTAAGTTGTGCAACAGAAACACCAAACAACGAAACAACTTCACAATTGATCAGAGTATATGCAACAAGGCAGGTTAAGCAATTAAACCACCCGCAATAAACATCAAAGGCGACTGATCATACTGTTTGATAATTATAACAACACAACTGCCATCTAAAACCAGATAGGTGCTTAGCCGTTTGAACAACAAGTCTTATTGGCAAATTGTTCCATATTAGAGGATCAGAGTATTTAATGGAGGACTTACAGCGAGTACTAACTAGGTACGGACGAGCGTGCGATAGGAGGAGGAGAATCGGGTAGATCGGGGTTGGCTGGTAGTGGGCGATGAAGTGTTATCGAACGTATCGCAGCAGGTAGTATTGCAGGAGTAAGTTGTAGGCTAATGACGGGACTTTTAAGTAGATGCGCTCATGGCTTAAAAGGACGAGAGCATGACTTGGTGACAGGCACTGACAGCTGGACTATAGTCTGTTTGAATGAGTTGCAGGCACTATAGTTGGAGAATACGATGTTGAGGAAAAGAGAATTGTCATAACTAATCTTGGAGCGAACAGCAGAGATAGAAATAGTAGAGGCAACAGTTTTAAAGTCAATCACGAATCGAATGTCACGGAGATCATGAATATGCATGAAGCAGGCACACGAGAGCTTTGAGATGTGATTTGAGAATAAGTGTCAGAGGTGACACCAAGATTGCATACATTGAGATAAGCTACAATTAGGCCTACCTCTTCTATGCTCATCTAATCCTGAACTTGCAAGAAAGTTTGCAAATGTATGAACTTCTCAATGATAAAATTTCTGGTATGAGATTGGATTTTATGGTTTCTATTCCACTAAATGCTGCACCATTCGTTCTAGACCCCTTTCAAACTGAGAGCAAGTCTATGGCAGAGGTTTGCAAATTTAACAATTTCTCACCAAATAATTCAGTCTTTTAAAAAGCTTCTTGTACAAAAACAACGCCCAGCGGTTAAAATAATTTCATGCATGGGTTAGTGTAACAAAAAACACTCTTAAACTCTGTCAGCTTTGCTATTCAGTTTCTTCACATCATTTGCAAAATAGCAGATGCTAATTGTGATTCCGATGCAAAGAATACATTGGCATATTTATCACGCTCACAAGTCGGTCCAAGCAACAATTACTCATATAGACTATTATGATACAGAATAAAAATGCATTTAAACACTTTTATTTTCACAAGAATAAGAACATTAACATTTTCATGAGTATAAGAACATATAGGCCTCATATATGAGTAATTTAGGGTCGCCTTCATAACCTCTGACATTTTGTTCCCTACAACGTAACTCATAAAACGAATATCCGACGTGCGATCAAGTCAATTCGAATTTTCAATATATCTTACCTAGATATGAAATTTGTAGATTTTTAATGCTGTCAACAGCGTATTCAGAGTCTTAGGCTATTTCTGTTACCATTGATAATTTATGGAAATATTAAGTAATAAACATGCCAAAAAATTACGATCCAAACTCTTACACCACATTTATGATCCCATCTTGTTACACCAAACCAATGCGTTTCTTCGAAATTGCACCAGGCATGTTAATTTTAACATTCAACATAAAGACATGTAGGCCTAATAGCGGAAGTTAATTTAGGACTGGTACTAGTAGTTAGTCACCCTGGTAAGAAATCTTGTCATTCATAAAACATTGGTTTGTCTGATTCAATAAGCTAGGCTACATGCAGGTTCGCCTTAAGCTGTTCTAAGCACCCGTCTCATCACGACTTACTAGTTTCAGGACAACACCAATCCAATCTAAAACCTTCTGTTTTGCCGTTACTCTATTAGTATTCTCAAGATAGTAGCTTATTGTAAAATCGCAATTAAAATCGAAGTCAATTGGAACATCCTGGTAATCACCGATGGATCAGAGGTGAAGGTAGAAAGGTGACTACTTTGAATATATGCACGTTGAGAGAGAGGAGTACGTAGGCCTATTAAGTTTAGATCGTGAACGAAATGAATTGAGTAGCGAATTTCAAAGCAACGGACGACGCTGCAGTGACCCAGAAAGCAAGATACCCTAACAGAGTGAATTATGTGCGGTGGTGCATTAGAACTCACAGTCTCCAATGATCGAATGCAAATTCTAGTTGTCATAGAAGAGAGGGGGTGAGAGCATGGAGTCGATCAGTTGAGACGAACCAAACTGTTAGACAGATTTCGATTCGTTATCCAGTTGGCAGCCAATGCAATTTGTACATAATATTATGATTTCTGCTCTGCTGTTAGAACAGAATGCATTGGATTTTCAGATGCAACATAGCTTTCATGATCACTAGGTTTAAAATAAGAAGACTGAAGCAGCAGATTACCTTCGCCTTCTCTTCTGAAACTTCTCTGAACGTCTGTCAAATGGTTCAAATTAACGTACACGTCGTCTACTTCTTCTAGTCTCAATGACATCGTATGGCAAACATTGTCGAGCAGAATGAATGAAATCACTGGAGCCAATCATTCGGCTACTCACTCGCCTCAGCCAAACGAACGATTTATCTGCACAGCATGAGCCACATTGCACTGGGGACAGAGCGAAGACACACGCCATGCAGTTGACCCGCAGGCAGACATTCGTCACCATTTGGCAACTATAATCTTCTCATCCGATCACTTCTAGAGCGCCGTCCGTCGTTGAAACATACGTCAGCTGTTGATCACAATCCGATGGAGCAGCCTCGTCGTAATCCGATCAGTCAGAGTAACTATAGCCATTAATTGTTAATTCTATAGCGCGCCGGTATATCAAACTATCAATGGGGAATAGTAACCAATGGAACATAAAGCTGAATCTGCCATCGTAATCTCAAACTCAACATTTCTACAGTGCTTTCAAAAGCGAAGTCGCGGGAACCAGCTTATTCACAGGCGTTCAATCAAAAAAGGCAATCAGGTGAGAAGGAGGTGAGCCCACTCAAACAGAGAGGCAGCCTAGATATGCTGGATAAACAACTTGAAAAGGTCAGTCTTAGGCTGAGAACAGAGTAACAGAAGTGACTGAACAGAACAAACAGATAGAAGGAAGAAGCTCTGAAATTAAGGCAGAAGAATAAAATATGCTTTTTCACCAGGATCAGTTCTATTATAAAGGATGACTAGAGAAAGACATAGTCAGATAAATTAAAAAATGCCGGATAAATCATTACTTAAACTAGGTACTATAACTTTAATTCACCCAAATTAATTTCGGATTTATTAAAGTGTATGTACGAAGGTACCGTCCACAATAACGTATACCATCGTGAGGTGAAGTTTGGGTTGGTGCAGTTTATGGGGTAAAAGTCTATGGATTTTTAGCGTGTTTTGTTATAGCGTGGTATTTGTAGTGTATTTTAGCGTATTTTAGTATTTGACATGAATAGATATCCGACTGTAGCTTAAATATAGGGACGAGATCGATGAAAACGAATAATTGGCAAGTAGAAACTGGATGGATTAAAGAAATTATGCTTAAATAGAAGCTAGATCGAAGAAAATCTCATGCTTGACTGATGTGCGAATGTCGTTACGACGGACGTGTAATCGAAGTGTACAAGGTCATGCACGCAGAAACCCGATTGATAAAAAGAAATATACCTAAATGGAAGCTGGATTGACGAAGAGAAATATGTATGAATAGAAGGCCATTGGAAGGCTACTGTAAGTAAATTCAGAAACATGTTGTTCGGCTGGTTACTGGTTAGGGACCGTCCACAAATGACGTCACACAATTATGGACGAATTTTGACCCCTTGTTTCTCGTCACATGTCGTCACAAAGTCATACCTCCTCAAATATGACGAAATAAGGCTCTGCATACACACACACACACACTAAATAAACCCAGATGTCCAGAATGTTATGTAAATTTTTTTTGGTATAGACCTATATATATGATCAAAAGGGGAAAGTTCTGAGGAGATTATTCATACCCATGCACACAGATGCATACAAGGACGCATGCATGCATACATACATACATAGGCATATGAACGTATACATACATCAAGCATAAATACATAGTAATACGATACGTGCACTAGAAAATGCATGCGTACAATGTGTACAATGCATGTGTACAATGCCTTTTACGATGTAAGAAATTTCCTTGATATCTGAAAATGACTAAATCGAAACTCACTCTCGAGCATCTTGATGCGATTTCAATACAATGTGAATGACTGAGCGAACCCTATTATAATAGTGAAGGTCACAGGATGCTGTGGCCTCAGTGCTCCGTATACAAAAGAGTGAAAAGAATTGATCTCGTTCTGCAGACTTCGTGACATAAAAGCCCTTTGTATATGACTTTACGTTCTTTCATCGACTGAGCCCACGTATTCATCATATATTGAAATCGCATTTTTCAGGTTAGACTAATAGCTTCAGAGCGTTTGTAGGATTATGCAAAATGTGCTTCTCGATAACTCGTTGAATGTTCACAGATTGTATTTACTGTATAATTCCGACTCCTCCCCATATATATTAGAGGGTTCTCGTGTCATTGACGTTATGACTGACGCCCACGTCAGTCATAACATTAATGACACGAGAACCCTCTCACTCTCTCTCTGTCTGTCTCTGTCTGTCTCTATGTCTCTTTGCCTCTCTGTCTCTCTCTCTCTCTCTGTCTGCCTCTCTCTCTCTCTCTCTCTCTCTCTCTATATATATATATATATATATATGTTTATATTTTTTATATATTTAGGTCTAATAAAACTTATACATTGTTTATTCAGGAGTGCACACAATTCCTTGAGTGCAGTTTAGTGGCAAGAGACTAGCGACTATTTCCTTGGTCAATGACCTCTACTGTCCTCTTCTTCCGCCAGTGACATCTTCTGTCATCTTCTGAGGTCAGTGACCTCTTCTGTCCTCTGCTTTGGTCAATGCCCTTTTCTGTCCTCTTCCTTGGCTAATGACATCTTCTGTCCTCTTCTTCGGTCAATGACCTCTTCTGTCCTCTGCTTTGGTCAATGCCTTGTTTTGTCCTCTTCTTTGGTCAATGACCTCTTCTGTCTTCTGCTTAGACCAAAAGCTTGCCCAATGGTTTTGTGCAAGCATAAAGATAACATTTGCCACTTCAGCTCACAATAAATTAGGGCTGTACCGAATAGGTGATTTTCACTATTCAGCAGAATACGAATAGTGTACAAAATAGGTCTACCGACAAATTTCAAAATTTTCAATGTAAACAAAAGTTTAAGTTCAGTAAATTTAACACATAAACTAAGCTTAATACTAAACAGTTGACTACATGCAATTTTTAAATCCTTTTAAACTAGGAATGGGACCAATTTAACTAAACTTAGAAATGAGACGTCAGTGGTAGTGATACCATGGTCTAGGCAGTAGAGCGCATAGGTAATGAGTCCACACGATATAGCAGACGCCGCTTGTGCGGAAACATAAGTCAAGTGACCCCTATTCGTATTCGATCTGGCCGAATACCGAATAGCTACTTGACCCACTATTCGGCTCCGAAGCGAATGCGAAGCGAATATTCGGAAAAGCCCTACAATAAATATTCGTTTGCAACTGGAGGTGGATGATTATACGTGTCACTGGATGTGTTTACGATTCATGTATCTACCAAGAGAAAGAGAAATTCAAAACTTAATTGTCCTTTGAGAGATTGTCTGATTTGTTGGATAAATAAAAAAAATTTCACCAATGAATCAACACAGTTACGTAGATTATTGCCTCGCTTTGTCTCTTGTATACATGACATGATAATTAATTCCTTATTTTCTTATTTAAAGAGAGAAGTTAGCTTGATGGAAATAATTCATTGGAATGACGGCAACTATATTTGACTTAATAGAATTTAAATAAATAACCTAGTCATCATCCTTTCATACTTACTTGCAATTTATGCTATCGGTTAGTCGTCTTTCTTCTAGTTTTGTTTGCTTGCTTCGGGTCTAAACTACAATATAGACCTGGTACCGTGTTTAAAAGAGTCTAAATCATGAAACGCAGAATAACGTATTGTTCAACTCGATCCACGTGTTTGCCGTGGATAGTAACGCCTCTTAGCCACCGCACGAATCTGAGGATTCGACATCGTGAGAAACACTCCATTTCTGGGTAACCTGGGCAACCAGATTCTGAACGATCATTGGTCGAGCGCAGACACGTGTTCCCTGCCAAGAGCCTATGGCATTCGCGTGCAGTTAACAAGCGGGGTCAAGAAGATTAGAACTAATCGACGCAAAACCACGAATATACAGTTGTCCTAAAATGTTTATTGATATAATAGGCGAGGAACCCATTTCGCCAACACTAATATAAGCGCACGGAACGTGATTAGTCGGTTGGTTATAACTGGTGGCTTCATTATTCTGCTGAGCGATTGAGTGCATGTGTATAATTTTATTGTATGCATAGATCACCCGAAATACTTTCTTCACATTAATAAACCAAAGCGCTCTGTCGAGATCTAGTTACCTTGTTTGCAGCAGTAGCATCTGAAATAAGCATCAGGTGAAGGTCAACGACCAACTTCTCCAGCCCACCTTCCAAACTCTCTTCCATCTTCGTCAATAGGCTACAGCTGAGTCTGTGTTCACGACAAATAATACTACTCTCCGTCTCTTTCTTCAATCACTCATTTCCAAAACCACAATCGATCCACGTCAAGATACTCCGTCCTCTGCTAAGGACTCTCCTTCCCCACCTCTATCATTATTATCCGCCTTCCAAGCCTTCCAACCAACATAAGTGACTGAAATGGCCAATATTTCACAATCTATTCCTAACAAACAGTGCGAACTCGACCTTATAACCTCCTTGCTGAATAACTGTGCATCAATCCTTGTTCCCGGCATAAGCAAAATAATCAACATCTAGGAATCTACTGGCGACATCCTTCTGCTCTTCAAACATTCTTTCGTCACTCCACTCATCAAGAAGCCATCGATCGATACAGAAATGCTTTCTAACTATCGACCTGTCTCCAACCTGTCATTCATTTCTAAGGAGTCGTCCTTAAATGACGTCACGCGCCTAGGGAGAGGGTGACACATTTGTGACGATGTATGACGAGGGTCGGGTCGACAAAATGTGACGTTACATCCACACATCATACATCAAAATGCATAATTTAAAAAACTGTAATTCAATCAACTAATTTAAACTTTATTAGCAGTAACTGTAACCACAATTTAGCAACACTAATTATGATTATTGTATTCCTAAGTTTTGCATTGTTTGTTTTTATGCCTGGTGTAAATTTATAGGTTTTGGAAGTGAGACAGCCATTCTGAAACAAACAGGCAGTATTTAATTATAGCACTAAAACGGATCAGGCCACAGGGAGCCCCTGCACGTCGGCAACGTTGTAGGCGCAAAAGTAGTAGAAGATGTACCACACGGGGCCATTCAACCTAACCATAGGTTAAAACCACTCCCCTAATAGGTTAAAAACTTTTTTATCCTATAGCCTAGGTAAAAAAATCACCAAAAACAACATCAACTTAACTATAGGTTAAAACCAACATCAACCAATAACCAGAAAAAAACGCCAGGAACTTTCCAATAGTTTCGACCTGGCGTGCACAAACCTATAGGCATGGTCAAAAACTCCACCTATACTCCCTATAAGTCAAAAGCCAAGGGAATTTCCAAAGTTTTTGATAATGGAAAATTTCCAAACGTTTCAACGAGTCAGCAGTTTCGACGAAACCTAAGCTCTAGGTAAAACGCCAGGAAATTTGGTTAAAACCATAGACAAAACCGCGCTAATGTAAAACCTGTTGGATATTAGGTTAAAACCGTGCACCAACTCGATAAAGGTCGCGGAATTTCACAACAGGTTTGATGATCCATTACACACCAACACATATGATATTAGCCAAAACCCACATCCTCAGTAGAAGGCCTGTTACATACCTAATTATAACGTAAATTTACTATAGTTTCGCATGTAGGCCTATATATTCTAGTGAAAAAAGTTAGATGTGCAGACGACGATGGGCGATACAACACGCTATTACGGATCTGGTGAATCGCTTTCACACGATGGCGTGAAAGAAGCTGCATGGTTTGATGCCAACAGGTTAGTTGATTAAAAAAAATATTCTTGTATATATAAAATGAATGAAAATATTTTCTCAAAGCAGCTTAAAGAATTGCCACCACAATATAAAATGGAATCCTCGAAGAAAACTTTTATTGAATTAAGAAAAATTGCCAAACAGAGTGGTTCGGTTGGTTATACACGACTACGAAAAGCGGATTTGATTAGTATAATTGAAGCCCACAGCATACCCTCAATCTCAACCAATGCTAGTTTGCTTGATGCACCCGTTCCCGACATTGGAATCCCAACACTCGAACCCGTACCAGCCACGGCAGTACGACTAAATCAGCGATTAATAAATTCGCAAGGTGGATTGAAAATTATATACCTAAAGAACCAAAGAAAATAGTGAATGAGAAGTTGGAGGCACTGAAAGTCAAAGTGAATTCTATATTCGGTAAAATTCATATGAAAACACGCGAAATAAAAGAGACGGCTACAGCTATCAAGGGCTTCACGAAACAATACACGGTCGAAGGCGCAAGCGGAATTGACGCCACATCTTTTCTCAAAGCAGCTCAACCACAACTGGAAAACCTTTTGTCTAAAAATCGCCAGACTAAGGTCAATTTTGTCCTTACCTGCACAATGGAGCGCGTTGATATGAAGTCTGGAGAAGTAGATTCCACAGATTTTCCATTCATTTCAAGGACTGAGGTGATTCTAGACTCCACCGATGTAAGCGAAATTTATAACAGCGCGAAAGATAAAATTATTGAGTCGATGGCTGCCTTCCAGATGCGTGGTAGTAACTGGAGACTCAGAGCGGTTCAAAAATTAGATATCAACACCGTTGTTTATAAACCGTTGAAAGGTAGCTCTTACATCCCACTACTTAAGGTGTTAGCGAGAAAAGAGGCTATAATCAATATGAAGAACAAAGATGAAGAATGCTTCAAGTGGTGTGTAACGAGAGCCTTAAACCCAGTTGACAACCATCCAGAAAGAATTACGAAAGAATTAATTGGACAGTCTGAGGAACTTAATTGGTCCGGTATCGAATTCCCAGTAGCAGCGGATGCTAATGTGATAAGTAAGTTTGAGAGAAATAATAGTATTAGTATTAATGTTTTTGGTCATGAGAAAGATGTTAACCTATTCCCACTATATTTATCAAAGCATGAGAACGTTAGGTGTGTAGATCTATTACTCATTTATGATGGAGAAAAGAAACACTATTGTTGGATAAAGAATTTTAACAGACTGATGGTTGCCCGAACGAAAAAATCTCTTAATTCAATGCACTATTGTAAAAGATGCTTAACAGGATTCAGTAGAATCGATTCATTAAAAAAAAACACGCCGAGTACTGTTCCCAGCACGAGGCACAAAAGATAGAACTCCCAAAACTAGGGACTATGCTGAGTTTCAAAAATTATTATAGAAAGATGAGAGTCCCCTTCGTCGTGTACGCAGACTTTGAAAGTTTTATTAAACCTATAGACACTTGTCAACCAGATCTCAGCATGTCCTACACCAACAAATATCAAAAACACGTTCCAAGTTCTTAATGTTATTATATAAAATGTTTTGATGACGATCTATATTTACAAGCCCCCATAACGTTCACAGAGGAGAGCGAAGACGATGATGTAGCACAGATATTTATAGACACTCTTATAGGTAATATAAAAGATATTTATAATCGATTTAAATTTCCAAAGAAAACGATATTCGGAAAGAAAGATCAGGCGCTTTAGGACTCGGCTACAGTTTGTCACATATGCGAAGGCGAGCTGGGTAAAGATCGAGTTAGAGACCACTGCCATTTAACTGGAAAATTTAGAGGCGCCGCTCATAAAATCTGTAATCTAAAATATAAAGTCCCCAAGTTTTTCCCAGTATTGTTCCATAATCTATCCGGTTATGACAGCCATCTATTCGTAAAGAAATTACGAGGTGATGATAACGAAAAGATTAACTGCATTCCCTGCAACGAAGAAAAGTACATCTCATTTAGCAGAGAAGTTGTTGTCGATAAGCTTGTAAATAAAGAAAATAAGGAAGTAGAGGCTAAACGCGAATTACGTTTCATCGATAGTTTTAGATTCATGGCATCGAGTCTCGACGCTTTATCGAAGAACCTGAGCAAAGATCAGTGTAAGAATATAAGCAAACACTATACTGGTAATCAGCTCGATCTCTTGCTTAGAAAAGGTTTATACCCTTACGATTTTATTAATTCCATCGATCGATTGAATGAAAGAGAACTAGCACCAAAGTCAGCATTCTATTCGAGACTTAACTACTCAGACATTAGTGACGAAGACTACAACCACGCACAGATGGTATGGAATGAATTCGGATTTAAAACGTTTAGATAATACCACGATTTATATAATGTGAGTGATGTTCTCCTGCTCGCTGACGTGTTTTAACATTTTAGAGATGTGTGCTGCGAGAACTATGGTCAAGATCCCGCCTGGTATTATACTTCTCCAGGTCTTGCTTGGGAAGCCGCATTAAAGTTGACTGGAGTAGGGTTGGAATTGTTGAGCGATTATGATATGATACTAATGGTTAAGCATGGAATAAGAGGCGGTGTTAGCACCATTTCACATCGTTATGGGCAGGCAAACAATAAGTACATGCCAGCGTTTGACGATAGCAAGCCTTCAACATTTATAACCTATTTAGACGCGAACAATTTGTACGGATGGGCGATGTGTAAGAATCTACCAACTCATGGGTTCCAGTGGATGGGTAATGATGAGCTAAACGACTGGAGAGGAACGCCATGTATATTAGAGGTGGACTTGGAATATCAGAGAGATTTGCACGATCTTCACAACGACTATCCTCTTGCTCCTGAGAGTGTTAAGGTTAAAGAATCAGATGTAGCAAAACTTACACCAAACCTGTGTGATAAAATAAAAATATATAGTCCATTATGAAAATTTAATGTTGTATGAAGGCCTAGGCTTGAAGATTGCCAAAATTCATCGTGGAATTAAATTTAAAGAAAGTGCCTGGCTGAAAAAATATATCGATCTAAATACCAACCTAAGGACCAGAGCCACCAACCGATTTCGAGAAAGACTTTTTCAAACTGATGAACAATAGTGTGTTTGGGAAGACGTTTGAGAACATAGAGGCTCACTTAGATATAAAACTGGTTTCTAGCGAGAAGCAAGACATAAAACTAGCAGCGAGAACGAATTACGACACTCGAACTATTTTTGATGAAAACCTAATTGCCATTCACATGAAACGGACGAAGCTATTTTACAATAAGCCTATATATCTCGGTATGTGTATTTTAGACTTGAGTAAGACAATAATGTAGGATTTTCATTATAATTACATCAAGAAAAAGTTTGATGATAGAGCAATGTTACTTTTTACAGATACAGATTCTCTGGCTTATGAAATTAAGACTGAAGACTTCTACGCTGACATAGCTCCAGACATTACAAGCAGGTTCGACACTAGCGACTATCCTAAAGACCACCCCTCTGGTATAGAAACTGGGATTAATAAAAAGGTTATTGGCATGTTCAAAGACGAAGCAGCTGGAAAACAGATTGAAGAGTTTGTAGGTTTAAGATCGAAGCTGTATTCATACAAGATGGCTGGAGTAGATCACAAGAAATGTAAAGGCGTCAGGAAGAATGTCATCAAGAAATCTATCACTCACTCAGACTACAAAGACTGCTTATTCACCAAGAGAGAACAATCGAATATAAAATGAGTGTTAAACAAATCAATGTCGAGGGTGTAACGCTACCCAATATTGATTTATCGAACGTGGATCTAATTGAAGCGGCTAAAAAACTAAACATAAATAATTTCAGAGGAGTATTTCTAAGAGATGAACTGCCGAAGAAGCCAAGAGCGAACGAGTGCGGAATTCTCAATCTGGACGATTTTGATGGTAAAGGAACGCATTGGACGTGTCGGATTAAGCACGCTAATGATAAAATTTATTTCGACAGCTATGGGTTTCCTCCTCCTACGGAATTGATAAAATATCTACAAAGACCTCTGTTTTATAACAGTGAGCGAATACAACCAGACGGCCAAGTGTATTGTGGTCATTTATGTCTGTATTTATTGATGTATTGAAGAAGACGATCAACGATGGATGTAAATTTCAAGAAGTCGTAAACGAATTACATTAAATAATATCACCTATTTAAAAACATGCCTGTCGATAAATTTGGACGAACTGATACTGGATCAACTCAAAGAATAGTTTCTGGAGGTGTTACTCTATCTCAAGCGAGTAATACATTTCTAAAAAGAGATGGAACGAACGATATGGATGGTGATTTAAATATGAATGGTAATATGATAAAAGGTCTACCGACTGTCATTCATCCACCAGTCTTAGCTAGCCAGGTCGCGAGTTTTGGTCAAGTTGAAACCTTAGTCAACCAAGCGATATCGAATAATTCTACCACTGATAACGCGAGACTATACGTGACTGTAGCAACTACCATGACTTCGAATGTATCGACGATAAACGGTTTTACTTACGAAGCTAGTGCTAGCGAATATCGCATAGCGGCTGAGTATAACTTTGAACCGTGGAAAGCGCTTCAAAATGCTTGTCATGCCCCCGAATGTTGGATAGCCGATACAGTAACTGATGTTTGGTGACAGATTAAATATCCCGTTCCTTTGTCTATGTCGGGTTTCTACATCATTGCTAGCACAGTATTAAACACACGTATTACTAGATGGAAAGTTCAAGCGAGTAATGATGGAATAGTATTTACAGATATTCTAAGTCCTAAAACGGATGTCCTCGATGCAGAAGTGTTGAACAAATGTACATTTCCAGCATCGTCTAATTACGTTTACTGGCGATTTCATATTGTATCCACGAGCGATGGGGCGGAATGGACGGGTATTGGGTTGTTACAGTGGACTTGTACTCTTACTGATATCACACTCGGAAGAAAATGTCTTGTCAGTTACGATCCTAGATTAACTTTGAATACTAGTAATTATGGTTTTGAAGCGAGCGCCACTTCTGAATATCAAAATAACAAAGCCTTCAATGCGCTCAAAGACGAAGGCGAATGGGTGTCTAACGTCAACAGTCAATTCTTTTTAACTATCAAGTGTCCAACACCTGTAAGAATCTGGAAGATTGGATTGAAAGGAAGGAATAAATCCTCCGAAAGGATTTATGATTGGAGGATAGAAGGAGCTAACAACTCAGGAAGTTGGAATATTTTATACACTGCACCTAATCCTACTTACTTATGAAATACTTATCAAGAATTTTTAATCGATTCCGTAGGAAAATACACATCTTACATGTTGTATTGTAAACAAGCTTAACCGGGCAGGCCTGGATTAAGCGTGATGCAGTTATTCGTGTACGATGACTAAGATTTTCAATGACTATTCTCATTGAAAATTTAAACCTCAGGTTCAACAACATCGTTATCTCCAGATACTACGATCAACGACGGGATCGATCCCGGCTCCGTTTCTATCTTTGTTTTTGTAAAAGTAAATGTCTTGTTCGTTTGCAACTTGCTGAGCAGGGGCTCCCCGTATACCCTCATGTAGTGCTCTGTCTCATCCGGCGCTACTACCGTAATCAGGTAAACATATCCTTCTGTGCCATATAAATATTGCTTCGTTTTAACAGTAAAAACTACGTCTTCTTCCAAAGTTTCAAAATCTAAAAATTTACGAGTTTCCATTTTAAGTAGCTGGATAAAACTTTATGTTAGTATGTTAATCTCAAATCGATTTCTCCAGACTTTACCATTATAAGCCTTCAGCGTGTTCATACTGGTTTTTAAAGTCATGCTCGCTTTATACAACGATGAGTACGTGACGGCTTCGTTAGTGTCTTTGTCTAGGATTTCAACGCTTATAGGATTATTTCTAATAGTTTTAAATACTCGTTCTTGGGTAATGCTTGCCTTTTCTCCTTCACTGGTTCTGGGAATTCTGATTCCGGTAAAACACCCTTCTCAACGAGTATTCTTAACATTTCTGGTTTGTTCATATAACTAGACTTTGTTCCATGTTCCTTCATTAACGATTTCAGTTGTGAGAGTTTCATCTTCTCTTTATAATAGAAACTATTTTCTTTAATATACTACGTTCATCTTCTGACCGTCTGATTGGAAATATAACAATTTTTCCGAAATAAGCTTCCGTTCCAGCCGGCACCGCGGCATTGAAAGTAGCCTTGAGCTGGATGTCTACAACTGATGACTTTAGCCGTTCAAATTGCTTAGTTACATCGAAAACGAAGAGCGGATGTAGGTCTTTGTAGTCAGCTGGAGTTATGTTGCTATGAGTTACCAACTGGTCCATTCCATAGAATTTTTCGCTAAAGGTCGCCGCATCCCTATAAGCTCTAGAAAATTGTTGATTCGGGAATGAGAGGTTGTAGTCGACTGCTGGATATCTTTCCTGGTTCATCATCACATACATGTTCTTGATATCGCAATGATCGAAAATTGATGGATTAGCCTCTTGATTACCGCTTCGATTCGTTTGAAATCCAACTAGGATATACCTCGGTTTTTCCGGCGCTGTCTTTACGCTAAGTCGCCAACTAAATGTTGTTGATACAGGAACCGATATAGTATCGCAAAGATGAGCTCGATAGGCAACTGGTAACGTTGTCTTTGATTCGATCATTTCGTACAGCTGTACTCTTTCAATGTCAGACGCAATCACGTGCTGCATAAACCATGAAATTTTACTGAGGTTGACTTTACCAGCCGCCGCTGCATTTGCCCTAAAAATAGCATCGCTGTCGGGTTTGCGAACGAGAGTTAAAGTTTGCTTCATACCGTAGACTACCTTATCGTAATCCTCACAGAATCCAAAAATGTGCTTCAGAGGCCCGATGAAGCTAAATGTACCCTTTGCAGTTGGTTTCCAAATGAGATACGCTTGTCTTATCGCGAATCCCGTGTTATCGTTTATAACAGCAGTGGCGGCTGTGTCCTTAGTCCATAATTGGTTAAGTCCATAAGCAAGAGCAAAGTCGTTGGGATATTTCAATAGACCTAGCATAGTTGTCGCTTGTCCAGGATGAAACACGCTTTCTATTTCTTGATTAGACAAGGAATACGACATTTGACTGAAGAGATGCATCAGTCCGTTGTTAACAAAAGCTGCAGCGTCAGCATCAACGTAAAAGGTTCCACCCGCTTTAGTCAGTCTGCCTTCGAAAAGTAGGTATGACTCGGAGGGGTGGCTGAACAGATCTTGAAGCTCGATATTTATGCGAATTTTCCCAGTGTTAAGATTCGTCCCAGCCACTGGTTCATATTCATGAAGTTCATATCTCTCAATTCCCTCGTCTATAATAGTATTTTCAGTAAATCTTAGAATATCTTACTGCATTTTTAATATAACAAGATTTTATTTTAAGCCCACTTCATTCCAGATCCACGTACCAAATCTCGGATCGATATAGCGCCGCCGTTACCAGACAGTAAATTATTTATATTCGCCGAAGGGTGGGGAGATATTAAACCCTTTAACACATCCTCGCTCTGCTGGTTTTCGTTGGTGTATATTAAATTCTATAACGTTTCTTTACTCTTTTGACTAAGTGGTGGTGATGTAAACATTTTTGCCGCTGCTTTATCAACCAACCGCTTTCCAGCATTAATAGCAACGGTCTTACCTACGTCTATGGCCTTTTTTCCAATCTCCGTTGCAGCCTCTTTACCAGCACTTAATGCAGTTGTTGCTACCTGCCTTGCAGCATTCGAGGATAACATTCTTTTGAAAAATCCTGATATTATGTAAAATGTTCCAGCGCCTCCTACTATGTATCTTTTAGCAAATCTTCTCTTAGTTATGACAATCATTATATAATTGTATCATTAAATTTTTATAGTCTAACGCATTTATCTTATTTTGCCTAAGTAACTCATCGCAGATACCTACTATCTCGTTTCTTAATCCTGTATTTCCCGCTCTGAAGCTAGCCATTCGTAGAGTCAACATTTCCACTAACGCATCAGGGTCTTGTGGGAGAACTACGACTCCTTCACCCGTTGAGAACCTCCCTTGTCGCGTCGAGAGCAATGGCTTAATGATTTTTAAATATTTTGCACCTCTCGACGATTTGGGTTTATTAGGATTTTTCGGCATATACAAGGCACCCGTTGATTCAAGAATTTTCCAGTACTCGTCGATTGTTTTTCTTGCCGCAGCGATAATATTCTGCGGACTTGGGTAGATATCAGAGATAGTGCTCCAGCTCCAGCGGATAAAGATACCACGATGGTAGCGGCCGGTGCGGCTACGACTGAACTTAGAAAAGTTACACCTAATACGCTGCGTCCCAAAGATGTAAGGGTTAACAAACCCTCCAAACGCTTCAACTACTTTAACACTCTTTTGATATTTTTTACAGTTTACGTCTCTCTTTTCACGTTCTCGTAAGATTTCCTGTTGAATTTCAGATATTTTCTGAAGGCGATAGGTGTCTGCTTTGTTCAATTCCATTTTATAATGATACAGAATATTTCTTAAAATGGAAATCGAGTTTGTTCGTAATTTACATAACATAACGAGTCTCCTTCGCTTATGGTGATGGTTCTAAGTTCGTTAAAATTCTTAATATCGAGTAAAATTTCTTCCGCGAATCCAGTAACGGTATCGCTTAGTAGGCGACTCCCCGCTGCTATAAATTCTGGATGGAGAGAAACTTTACACGATCCTTTCGTCATTCGGACACCTAAGCCTAATGGTAAAACAACTGTCTCATGAGAATGAATAATTATCGCTTCTTGAGCAAAAAACTCCCACCTTAGACCTCCAATTTGTCGTTGCGGTCTATATTTAACATCCCACATGCCTTCACACGCATTCCACCTGACGGATCTCGGTTTGAGTTCTTACTTCTGGAACAAATTTGGGTTTCGTCCACACCATTTTATGAATCGGAAATAGATACATTTTATATATATACAATATTTTTTAAAGTAACAATCCGAGAAGCGGTTTTTAAATGGCGAATCTGGCCCTAAGATAAGTCCTTCCCCACTTACGAACCCATTACCTCTTTTCAGATACAGACTTTCTCCTTCACCGTTTAATCCAGATCCTTGGTATGGTTTCATATATAAGCCCTGCCCTTGTTGCACTATCTTGTAGTTTTTGCCCAAAGTATTGAGATGTATAGCCCTACCCGTTCCGGTGACTTTATCAATGACTTTAGAACCAGCCGCTGCACCTATTCCAGTTAGTGCACCCGTTGCTAAGCTTGGTAATACGCTAGATAGTAGGAATTTACCAGCAGTTGCAAGAAAAGGTAAAATTGCGCCGATAAAGCCGCCTTCGACTTTAGCGTTATGTATTAATTGCGTTTTACTCATTTTTATAATCATACCCGCACCGCCCTGATAAGCTTTAGGTAGTTTACTGAGTTGTGCTTGGGTAAGAGCTAACACATGCTCTCCGTTTAAATCGGTGTGATTTAGTTTGATGCTTAAGCCAGTTCCTGCTTGTAGCGCTCTTTTGATTTTGTCTTTTTGTCCTTATGAAATATTGACTTTGACGTTCGTGTATCGACTCATTTTATATAGAACTTAATAAATTTTTAAGCTTCTCTTATATGAAACCGTATCGATAATTCCTCGCCTCGTAGATTAATTAGCTTACCATTCTGATCTGTGAGAGTCGTTTCCATTGTCTAAATCTTGAATATGGTGATTGGAATATAGATAAAATTTCTCGGCGTTTCAATAATCTTGTAACCGGGACCTACATTCGGGAAGAGGGAATAGATAATGTTATCTGTATTTCCGTTGCTATAGGTTACTCCGATGATATCGCTCGTTACCCTCAGATTAGTAACACTCATTATGTCTACTATATTCTCTGATTCTTGATATCCCTCGGTATATCTCCACCTATTGAAACCTAGTACTTTTCCGATAGAGTTCAACGCCCAAAAATCAGCCATGTAATCCTCCGCTATATGTACAACAGTCTTCAACGTATTGCTGTTTGCTTCTATCTCAATGTTGTATTCTTCGTTAACCATATCATAATGCTCGTTTTCTCTCATGATTCTCTTGACGTATTCGTTAATATTTGTAATTTCATAGCAGCTTTCGGGAATGGTTATAGTAACCCACATACCTCCACCATTCGGCGAATACGAAAAGTCGTTGTTAGTCGCGTCGATGTTTGGGAATGAAAAATATGTTTCCAGATTGACAAGAGCCATCTCGTACTTTTTATCTTTATCGAACTGTATCAGCAGATTGAATCGGGTCCTTATTCGCGAAGTCTTGTCACTTAATAATATGTAAAACGATGGCTTTGGCTCTGTGTAACGAGCAATCCTCTCGGTGTTGTCTGCAATCTTTTGTAGAATCGATTCCATTTTTAAATTAGCAAAGATTTATTTATAATGGAATGTAGAATTCATCGAAACCGCATCTATACTTTCCGTTATTCTTATTACTAGTCTGGTCTATTACTACAAATCCGTGAGGTTGCTTCCACGCTGTTTTGCATAGTTTTCTAAATTCCTCCTTGGGCATGTCTGTACTCACGTAGTCGTTGTAGATGTGATTAATATTTTTCTGGTCTTGATGAAACAAGCAGCTAAAGTTTGCATTCTCTCTAATTGTCTGTCTCGGTAGTTTGAAATAATTCTGTGCTAGATAGAAACTGTCGACGTTACTGTGTCTTCCTCGGATGTCATAAGTCTTGCATTTATTCTGCTTTTCTAGCTGTAAATCATCGAAAATCATCAAGTTCTTCTTGTCACAGGTCAAGTCACTCGGGTCTGGCACGTCTTCTGCTGATTCAAAGAACTTGGAAGATATATCAGATTTTTTATTCAAGTGTTTAGCCATTTTCTCAATTACAACCTCTGGTGAATAATTTTGTCTCATGATCTCGTCTTGAATATAAAATAACCCGATGATGGATTCTTTAGGTTGTTTTTCTTCAAATGCTTTTTTCAGAATTTTATACTCTGGTTGAAAGAGAGACCTTCCGAATATTTTCAGATTGTCGTAATCTAACCATCCGTGTCTTAGAAGTAGGTTCAACAGTAAAGTATTCTTACCGCATCCAGACTTTCCTACGATTAACCCTCTTATACTTCTAGGCAAAAGAGGGTTATTGAATCTCGTGGATAATATGTCGTTCCACGATAAAAAAATTTACTTCCATTTTAAATATATCTAATTGTATTTAAAATGTATTGCGTAAAGTGTAAAACTCATACTGAAACTAAAAATGTACAGACTGTTATAACGAAGAATGGAAGGCCGATGCTTAGAGGCACGTGTGATGTTTGTGGAAAAACAAAGACTCGATTCATGAAAGCTGTGGAAGGTGGGGATCTAGTTGGGTCTCTAAATTCAGTAACTAGCGGTATTAAGTTACCATGGGCTAAATTTCCAGGAGAGATGCATTTACCAGGACATCAGTTTACAGGACCAGGAACTAGACTAGATTTGCGATTGAATCCTGACGGAACCCCAAAAGATTGGTCGAAACCCGTTGATAGAGTCGATAACGCTGCATATTATCATGATTTATCTTACAACCAGCACGCGGATACGGCTTCTAGGAATATCGCCGATAGAGCAATGATTAATGAATTGAATAATATACCTAATCCTAGCTTACAGGAGAGAATAGAGAGGAGTATAGTCAAACCTATATTATCTACTAAAGCTAGTTTCGGGTTAGGTTTAAAAAAGCCTAAAATTACAACCCGATCTGAAATGGACCAATCAATTAGCGAATGAATTGCATAAACCAGTAGTAAGGCATTTTAGAAAGAGAAAGGTGTACGTTAGTGGAATAGCTGAGATTTGGGCTGCTGATCTGGTCGATATGCAGGCTTTCGCTAAAGATAACGATGGTGTGAAATACCTGTTAACCGTGATAGACGTGTTTTCAAAATATTGTTGGATCGCGCCATTAAATGTTTAGAGTGGAAAATCTACCGCTAATGGCTTCGTGAAGATACTCGAGAGCGGTAGAAGGCCTATTAAAGTATGGGTAGATAAAGGTAAAGAATTTTGTAATAAAGACGTAAAGAATTTGGTTGAGTTGTACTCTACTGAGAATGAAGTAAAAATCTTGCGTCGTTGAGGCGCTGGAACAGAACGATGCGAGAGAAAATGTTTAAGTACTTTACAGCTAATTCAACAAGAAGATATATAGACGTGTTGGGTGAAATGGTTAGTAATTAAAATGAGACCAGGCATTCTTCTATTAAAATGACACCATCTAAGGCTAGTTTTAAAAATAGTGAAAAGACTGTATGGATGAATTTGTACGGTGATGAGATCTCAGAACCCATTAAGCCTAGATTCTCGATTGGAGATAAGATTAGGATAACTAAGAAGAAGAATATATTTGAAAAGGGATACACGCCTAGATGGATGGAAGAGATTTTTACTATTACTCAAATTCAATACACAATTTATAAGATTGCCGATTATAATGGTGAGGAAATACAGGGTTCGTTTATGAACAGGAGCTTCAAAAGACAACTCAAGAGATATTTAGAATTGAAAAGATAATCAGAAAACGAGGGAAGAAATCTTTAGTGAAATGGTTTGGTTACCCTGAGTCCTTTAATTCTTGGATCGATACTGAAGACTTGGTAATCACGTGATGACTCATCGTCGAAACTGCTGACTCGTTGAAACTTTTGGAAATTTCCCATTATCGAAAACTTTGGAAATTCCCTTGGCTTTTGACTTATAAAGAGTATAGAGTATAGGTGGAGTTTTTGATCATGCCTATAGGTTTGTGCACGCCAGGTCGAAACTATTGGAAAGTTCCTGGCGTTTTTTTCTGGTTATTGGTTGATGTTGGTTTTAACCTATAGTTAGGTTGATGTTGTTTTTGGTGATTTTTTAACCTTGACTATAGGATAAAAAAGTTTTTAACCTATTAGGGGAGTGGTTTTAACCTATGGTTAGGTTGAATGGCCCCTATGGTACATCTCGCAAAGGAGTGCAGAATGGATAGACGAAGAAAAGCTGAATCTGAATGGAATATCTATTGAGCAGGATGATGAAATCAAAGCTCTCCCATTCCATGAAGGAGTAGTTTGCTTCTCTTTAGGAGAATGGAAAAGCACAAAAGTTTGGATTGTTTCAAGTTATTGTCATTCAACCTTTTTTTATAAATGTAATGTTCTGCCAGAGCTTTTCATCTCATGGACTGCGTAACGATAGTAATAATAATAGGCCTACATTCTTCAATTTTCTTCGTTCTACTACATGTATAAACTTTTAAGTCTATACGGTTTTAATTACTTTGCTATAATTAAGAGAAAATAAGTTACATATAACATTCTGGACATTTGATTTTTTTCGAGGTGGGTGGTCGGAGCTTCGTGACGTCATATTTTAGGAGGTCATAACTTTTGTGACGACGTGTGACTACGTGTGAGACGAGGTGGTCAATATTTAGTCTTACTTTGCGTGAAGTCATTTTGTGGACGGTTCCTAAACTAACAGAACGCATGTTCCCGTATTGGATCAATGATTCTCTGGCTTCCAACTCACTCCTTAATCCACACCAGTCTGGTTCTACCAAATGGCAATCAACAGAAACCTTTCGCACTCCATCCACATTAAACTTATTTCTTCTCCATACATGTTTTTCATCGACAAATCTCATCTGTCTTCCTGCTCTTCCTCAGTTAAAATTTCGGACACTTCATCCCAATCATGCCATCTTACCTGTGGTGTTCCTAGAGGTTCTATTCTCGGGCCCCTCTTGCTCATCCTCTGCACTATCTCGTTCAGTTAACCTATCAAAGCATCTTCAGTTGACTATCACCTATACACTGACGATACCCAATTAGTCATTTCTTTATCTTCAAGCAGCTTCTCCAACTCCATGAATCATCTTCTCCATGTGGTTACCAAGATCTTTTCCCAAAATCTTAGCTTCTCCGATCATATCAAGCATCTTTCCCGTTATTCCAGCATATCCGTGATCTTCATAGAATCGGCTTTATACAAACACTACATCTACAATTGTTTACTTTATGGTTGAGCTAAAATCGGTCCACTGCATCTCTTTTCCCCAGAATATAGACATCACCCATCCTGAATAACCTCCAAGCTATTCAGTATGTGCTCTCGAGACTTCTCGCCCGTACTCTCACCAAATACCCCAGACACCACCACATCGTTTCTGCCCTCAATTCGACCCACTGGCTCAAAATACCTGAAAGAATTGAATATAAATTCATGTCACTCGCCTACAACCCACTCCAATCCTCCCAGCCCTCATTTCTCCGTCAGTTGTTTATGGTCCCAGCACACCGTTCAACCCCTTCCTCTTCCACTCTCACACTGATCCGTCCTTCCGTCACCTCATCGCCTAAATTTGCAAATCGCTCCACTTTTCGGCCTCTTTGAACAAACTCTCTCAGAAAAATAAAATAAGGTTCTTGTTATTTCCCCCACAGTAATTTCGCTTAAAACTGAAGACACTGCTTTTTCGCAAATCCTATCCGGATTGCTCCTCTTATCTGCGCGTCCGTCCCAGCCTCCCTGACTGTTTCATCTCTAAACCATTATCCATCTGAGTCGTCTGACTGTCTGCCTGTCTGACTCTGTGGAGCTTGACCTCTGTCTATCGAATCTGTTTTGATTATGGGTTTCGGATTAAAATCGTTTCCGGTACTTTGCGTTTTATGGGCCGTGTAGAAATGTCGATGTTGCTATTACGATTACGATTACCAGGTAATCATCCAGTCTCCGTTTTGCTCGACTGGGGGTCACTACTTACTAAAGTTGTCCAATTGAGCCGTATCCAAAACAGCAACATGTTCACGTCAATGGAATGATCTGCCTCCTGAATTTCGCACTTTTACGGTTCGTACACCATCATTGCCACTCACCCTCCACCATCATCCACCTCCCGCTACTCTATCCATCACCCCACGGGCTTTCCATTTAAGACTTTAAGAAGTGCGGATATTAGGATTATAATCACGATGAGAAGAAGGAAGAGGGAAATACGAGAAGAGCAGAGGAGAAAGAAAGAAGAGCAGAGCAGAGCAGAGGAGAGAGGAGAAGAGAAGAGCAGGGGAGAGGAGAGGACAGAAGAGAACGGACAGAAGAAGAGTGAAGAGAAGCGTCGTGAAGAGGAGAGGAGAGTGGAAAGAGGAGGAGAAAAGGGGAGATGCCCTACGAAGAGCAATCGACGCCATTCGATTGATGATGATACGCAATTAATCTTCGTTTACTCTTTCCTCATTCTACCCGTCGCTGCTTCTTTCAGCAACCTTGTATCTCTGGCTCTGTCACTCCCTCCCTTACTCCTTCCCCTCTCTTTCTCT
The DNA here is from genome assembly GCA_959347315.1 of Bimastos eiseni. Classification (NCBI taxonomy): domain Eukaryota; kingdom Metazoa; phylum Annelida; class Clitellata; order Crassiclitellata; family Lumbricidae; genus Bimastos; species Bimastos eiseni. The sequence continues at coordinate 17,821,193 of OY365810.1, forward strand.
CTGTCTGCCTGTCTCTCTCTCTGTCTCTTTCACTCTCACTATCTATCTCTCTGATGCACTCTATCTCAATAAGAATCTGTATTCTATTCCTTAAAAAATCTCTTCCATCTTTCCTCCTTTTTGCGTCCACAACCTTTGAGTCTGGCATCCCTTCCTACCCTTCTTTCTTCCTTCTTTCTTTCCTTCTATCCTTCTTTTCTTCATCTCTTCATTCCTTCATTCATGCATTGCTTCATTTTCTCCTCCCATCATTCCTTCCTTCCTCAATTTCTGCGCTGCATTCTTCCTTCGATGCCCTTTTTACGACCTCCATAATCGCTCATTTCTCCGTAAATCTCTCTCTACTTCTTTTCCTATGTCTCTACCACTGCTTTTGTTCGCGTTTCTGTTTTGCTGTCTGTCTCTATTTATGTCTATGTTCAGTTTCAATTTCTTGTCTCTGTTTATCTCTGTTTGTATTTATGTCCCTGTTTCTACCTCGGTTTCTGTCTCTGCATTGTCTTAGTCCCCAGCTCTATTTCTGTTTCTGTTTCTGTTTCTGGATCGGTTTCAATCTCTGCTTGTCTCCGTAGTTGTTTCTTTATCTGCTTCTGTTTTGGTCTATGCCTCTTTTTCTGTACCATGGCCTATATCTTTATACATCGCTTGCATCATATATCGGACGATAATCTCATTGAATACCCGGATGAGGTGGTGAATCGCTGGCTATGAAAGCCACTGGACCGACGTCAAACAGTTCGGATGATTCATTACTCTCAAAGCAGAGCCTGTCCCTCTGGTGTGTGTGGGTGACCTCAACCCTGGCGCCCGCTCTGACCTCAACCCAGGCGGGCATCTGTACGCCATCAATGATCGATCGATTTTTCTTTGGTGGCCATTTTTCGATAGATAATGGATTCCTGGTAACTGAAGGCAGTTGTTTCATTGCTAAGGTCCAACAGAGGGACCATCGAAGCCATCAAAGGTTTCCCTGTTGATCCACGGCCTTACCATTACCTCTTTATATCATTACCTTTTTACACCATTACCTCATTACACCATTACCTCTTCACACCATTACCTCTTTACATCATTACCTCTTTACTACTCTTCGCTGCAATTATGACCACTGTTGATGTCACTGCCTTATTTGCATGGGCTGAAGGAGATCCATTAGTTAGGGTCACCAGCTGTCTCTCAGCCTCCGTCTCCAATTCCCAGCATCCGTTATCGCATACATTGCCCTGTTTCGTCATAGCCTCTCTTAACCTTTGCTCGTCCATTGGTTCTTTTTCTTCTTCCGCCTCCTCCTCCTCCTCCTCCTCCTCCTCTTCCTCTCCCTATTCTTCCTTCTACTTGTCTTGTTCATATTTTTCCTCGTTTTCCTCCTTTTATTCCTCCCCATCTTCCTCCTCTTCCTCCTCCTTTACCTCCTCCTATTTCTCTTTCTCCTCCATTTCTTCCTTCCTTTCCTCCTCCTATTTCTTCTCGTTTTCCTCCCCTTCCTCATTTTCCTTCTCCTCCTATTTATCCTCCATTCCTCCTCTCCTCCGTGCTCTTTCTTCTCTTAGCATGCATGGATGCCTATAAACAGTCCTTCCCACACAGAAGGGAGTTGAGCGTCGTTACGTAGGGTGCCGTGCTGCAGCTGTGGATGCCTCCAATGGCCGCTGCAGCTGCCATCCGTTGCTCTGCTTCCACATCGACCATTGCTGCTGCCGCTGCTGCTGCATACGTCACATCATCCGTCCGCCCGTCCGTCGTCGTTGTTCAGTCTCCATTCAGTTATATTATTCGCCTGTCGTCTGTTGTCGCCATTCTATGCAACGCGTAGGTCGTCATTTCCGCCATTTGTCGTCGTTGCATCCGTTGCATCTGTTGTGGTTGATGATGTCATCAGCGGTTGATCGGAGACAGTTGCCTCCTCTTCCTTTCAGTCAGCGCTGAGCTCAATTGGATCGACTAAGCGTCGCTCAAGCAGGTAGGCTGCCTCCTGCTACTTCGCCCGTCCATCGTTCGTTCATTCACCAGATCCCACCCCTCCTACCACCCCACCCACACTGAACTCCTCACAGAATCTGAGGCAGTGTTTGGACTGGACAACGCATGTTCTGCTGGTAGATGCACGTGCAAGGACCAGTGAACATCTACTTGGCTGCCATTCTAAAAGTGAATGCATTTGAAGTCATTGAAATGAGTTGGCAATTTTCCTCAGTGTCTCATTGTCTTACACGTAGGTCTATGTCCTCGCTTATCGCTTTGTCTTTTGGTCAAATCACGGACAGTTTCTATTTCGCCACACGACGCTCTCACAAAGGCATAATGTAGTGACATTCTTTGACGTAACGCCTGACATGAGTCATTGTTTTGACTCGACGTCTGTCAAACGTTTCTAAGACCAAATTCTAAAGTGAACGCATTTGCTCATTTCGTGTTTAATTTGATCATAACTATATTTGTTTACGAGTCGTTCAATGCCAATAGCTGTTGAACACATACTTACAGACACAGACAGGCAGGCAAGCAAACAGACAGAAAAACAGACGGCCAGAAAGACATCTATATCTGGTCTTGAGTGGGTTTATACGACTTGCCTGGACAGTTTGTGACGTTGATTGTCGTTGGATACGGATGATCGGAATCTGACGATGTCGAGTTATGCTTAGATTTCCAGAAGCAATGTTTCATTTCCTGTGGATTGGTTTCCTGTCCTGTCAGTATTGTGTTCCATCTAGTTCCAATGGTTTTTATTGACGTCATGCAGTTGTTACTATCGAGCCATCGTTTCACATCCAGCATATTAATAATCATTAGTTGCAATTCGCCTTCATCCCACTCTGGCTGTGCAAGCGTCATCTGCATGAGAATGAAAAGCGGAAGAGGAGGAAACTGACATAGAGGACAAAGCAGAAGGAGAAGCAGAACGAATGAGAGGACGCAACTCATGAGGAAGACGAGGACAAAATTGACGTGGAAAATGTCAGATAAAGAAGACAGAGTAGGAGCAGGAGGAGGATAAATAGACAAAAGAGAATAGAGAGCGAGGGAAAGGAGGAGAAAGAGAAAGAGATCGGGGGAGGTTAGAGCGACGGTTAGAGATGGAGAACGGCCGATATAAAGAGAGAGAGAGAGAGAGAGACCTTTGCTTTTAGTCTATTAGAGCTGCAGAGATCGATGATCGTTGGTCGATGAATGCAGTGGTCTTTAAAGGTGCCGGCGACGACGACGAAAATAGAAGTAATTAGGACAAAGGAATGAAAGGACGAACGAATGAATGCAAAACGAATAGCAACATATTGCAATCATTATAATAGACGACAAATAACAATGGCACTAGCGCCACCAAGCGACGTCTCTCACATACATGTATTCCGAAACGTATGCAATTACAGACGCCTGTGAATAGCAGTGTCATATATTATTAGGTTCAAGGAAGACGTTCAGCTGTTGTAGGAATGGGTGGATCATTTCTTACAGTGACGCCCTGTCAATGTGTTTAATTGCTGACCATTGAAAGACAACCAATGACGAAGATCGAAGATCTGCCTGTACAGCGGTTGATGTGATGGTATTATGTTGATGTGATGGTCTTATGTTGATGTGAGGGTCTTATGTCTGCCTGCGATGTGAATAATATTTTTAAGACGTCGGGAAAATGTTGTTTGATGACGTAATTAAAGAACTTGTCTTCCTTATTTTGATGTTGATAGATCTTCTGGCAATAGTCAAACGAACATCTGCTGGACACTCTACCCTCCCTCCTGCACAGATTGGGAATCTGAGTGATTTTTGGCTTTAACCCCTTAACGACCAGCTGCATATGTTTTCCCATACATATTAGTACACGCTGGTCGTTAAAGGGTTAAAGTAGAGCAGACTATGGATTAATTTCTGACAGAGCTGTAAAGTGTTTGATGCCCTTCAGGATGTCATATCTCTGTGAAACTGGATTCTATGCGATGCTTGCAATAACAAAACAGATACAGATCAAAACTTGAACTTGAGCCAGCTAAATTGACATTAATAAAGCCTGATATTGCAGAATTGTGCAAATCTAAGCAAATCCCGTGCGCGCATTAAAATTATTAAATTCCTATGTTGACTTAATTGAGAGGCTATTAGCTTCTCTGCACGCTAGTCGAAAGATGGGAAATAAAATAAGAAAATTTTCAATTAGATAACTTTTGCTGTGTACATTGTACAATAATAATTATTTTAATACGATAAATTTAGCAAAATTAGTTAATAATAGTATAACCAATACTCTAATTCTAATGAATTACCAAAGAATGTTTCTGGCAAATTTTTCTGCTTGAAGTACGCCCACCAATATTTCTTCGTCTGGGGTAAAAAAAAATGGGAACCACTGGGATAGCTTATAATATTATTATTAGCCAACCTTATTAGTAGATGCAGCAATATTGATCTTTTTATTAATCTTTAGTCAAGTCTGCCAAAGAAACAGATGGACGTCGTATTTCCGAATTTTATTAACAAATCATAGTTCTCATCACAATACACGTGTATGTTTTAAGTAACCTAGTACCCAATCTGTTGGCAGCCGTGTTGACTATATGAGCCTTTAAAGCGCCCGACACTTTTGAAACTTATATTGTATATAGTAGAACCTCCAATTCCCGAGAACAGTTTCTATATTTCCGCGCTTTATCTTTTTCGATATCTCTTCTTCGGCCTATCTTCTGAATAGTATAAAGAAAACCTTTTTAGACACGTCTGAAATATTCTAGACGATTTTAAACAAGCAAACTCGACACCAAATACCAAACGAAATAATAAATTTGCGCATATCCTTACTCACCCAAGAAACTCGAAGTTGTTCCGATGTTAATGTGGTTTTACATCAATGACAAACGGCACGCCATAGCTATTGTTTTGTCAATAACTTCAAATTGCGTTAACGAAAACTTCCAATATTAGGTTCTCTCTCAGACATTTTTCGACTTTAAGATAATTGAATTGATTACAGTATCATGTGACTCGCGCGTTAACGAGAATGACGGTTTCTCGATGATTCCGGTTTCAGTTTCTAGCGCAAAATTTTAAGGCAGTTACCGCGAAACTTATCGAGACCGCTTGTTCGAGACAGAACAAAACTTTCACTTCAAGACTTCTAAAAATTCGAGACACTACCTCGAGACCGAGACAGCAGACTTCCGAGACTAAGACACTAAAAAACTGTCTCGAGACCGAGACACTGTCTCGAGACCATACAACTCTGCCTAATAGTAACGTTGAAGAGTGGATGGGCTTGAACATCATAATTATTATTAACTCTGTTCTTGCCGCGTCTCATTTCTTTCCGTTGCTGTTGATAGTGTAATTCAGAACTGCGACGGCCATTTAGTAAAAAAACCAGTAGCTGGTTTGGTGGTTGGGTCTGTGGGACATGTTTCGAGTATTTTGTTTCGCGTTTGACACTAGTTGTGTCTAGTACTAGCAAATTTCCACAGTTCCGTCGTGTTACTTGAGTCTAGTTAAAACAGAGAGCTTTTTTCTACTCTCAGTTCCGCGTCTTGTGTAGACTAACTGAGCTGCTCGTGATTAAGGAATCAAGACTCACGTGAATGGGAGACTATTGTACAGATTGTACATCTTCTTTCTTATGGGTGTTAAATATAATGTACGTTTAAAAACTTATTTGTTGCTTGTAAAACCATAACATCATCTAGACTAAACATGCCACAGTATTAGCAGACTTGGCTTCAGCATTCTTTGGAAAGGACTGAAGAGTCGCCTCAAAGTCTACGCCAACAAGAAGAAGCATCCTCATGCGCATCTCATATGAACGTAGAACTTTGGCCTCAATATTAAAATCTAACTTTAAACATCGTAATTCAACTTTCACGCCATCCGAGCTTCATCTAATTTTGAATAACCACTAATCTGACCCATAAACTAGAACTTGATATGTATAAAAACGACTTTAAAAGTCCATCATGTGCGTATGACCTAGCCTCAATCATCCACTGACTTGAAAACGTCGAGAATCTAACATAGGCCTACTCCTAACGTTTGTTTGGTGAAGAACAATACAAAAAACAAAACAATAATGTTTTATGTATAAATATCAGATACATTAAAAAATGCTGTAGCAATTATCAATCAAGATAATGACTAAAAGAACAGTTCCAGATCATCAAAAACCTATATTGTAAGAATGTTCAGTACGACTTTGAGATAGGCCCCTACATGTGTGTAGGCCTATTTGATGAGAATGGTTAATAATGAATGCGCTATTCTATAGGCAAATGCTCTAAATGCTTGTTTTCGTGAATGATCCCAATGCTGATTCAATAAAGTCGTCAATCCAATGCTTCATTCAAAATCCACAGTTTCTCTGGTAAATAATCCAATGCCCACTTTTCTAGATAAAACGCTGGTATACATACAGTCCTTTTATTAACGAAATCCTGCGTCATCTTTCTAATTCCGGTGTGCGGCACAAATAATCTGCTTAAGCGACTGTCAATACAGCCCATAGTAGCGTCGCATCGTTATTCGTGGAACCAGACAGGCGAAACAAGGTTACTTAATACACATACATACAGAATAGAGACTACCTGTTGCTGAATCCAGCAGGTGCGTCTTTGGTTGATTGCCCACTCTTGTGTGGAATACAAGAACACATTGCGACCTATTACTATTAGCCATTAGTCCCTTGAGATCAGCAGATGCAGGTTGTGAAGTTTGGATAGGTACCTTGTCTTTCGCTTTCAGTTGTCACAAGACCTTCCTCCTTCTCTTCTGGCAAATGGATGTCTAGAAACCGGTCACTTACTAACAAGGCAAGTGCATATATAAGTACCCTGCGCTGCGGCATTACGTCGTCAGTTGTTTGAATGTGAACTTTGTCTTATTTAGAGACAATGACCTCGATGCAGCGATGCCCAAGTATCTGTGGATAGTGGATGTGCGTTTACACTTGAGCTAGGTTGTGTGCTGTTATCTAGGTCGATAGATGTGAATATGAAAGAGAATAGCCATTACTATTACCTTTACGTGTCTTAGGTGTATGTAAGCCATGCTCGTGTGTATCGAGTTGTTATTGATGCTACGTACATGTATGAACGCATGCATAAGATGCATCGTTGTTTCAATGGTTGATGATGCTGAAGCTGCGCTGCGCCCTCTCTGTCTCTCTCTCACTATCGATGTCTCGAGGCTCCAAAGCTGCGTTCGATAGAACATGCACACTGCGCATGCGCATAGCAGCGCTCGATAAACTATGAGGCGGAGGTGGCATAGTCCGTCGTCGCCTGCAGATGAAACAGAATATGTGTAATTCCTTTGACCCCACGAGGGCCAACACCATCTCCATTATCAATCCAATATTCAGTTACAGTCATGATATTTAATGTTGCCACTGGCATGCATTCGTGCAAGGACGGTCGTAGAAGTGTTACGAAGACGACTGGTTTATTAAATATGGTGGGATACGGAGGGAGTCACCTGGAATCGCCGCCGTTCCCTTTGTTGGCCACGACCTCTGTCGTCGTCGTCTTCTGCGCTGTTTATTGATCTTAATAATAGTCTAAGAACCGATCGTTCTCTGTTTGATGCGTAGACTGATTTCATTCTTATGTGAAAATAAGTGTAGACAGGGACGTTAGACAGCAGAGGTCTTTAACGTCTGTTCTCTGTGATCGAGTCTATGGAATACACACGTGCACTTGTACCTTGCTTTGATTTTCAGGGAGAGTTCTTTTAATTTAAATATATTATTTGGATTTTTCGTTTCTAAACTACTTATCTAAATGCTTGTGTAGACAACTGTACTTATGCACTATTTTCAAGCTACAGTGACGGAAATTGCGATGAGTGCGACGTCATAGACATCATTGAACATCATAGAACATCATAGACCACCACCCCCTTGGAATGCTCACAGAAGAACATACACCGAAACATTTGCAACATTGAAGTGTCTACAAAATTTGTGGTACAGTTAAACTGACTAATTATACCCAGAATTTAAACACTTAAGATACTTCGGAAATAGAGAATCTTAATAATCTTATAGTGTTATTACATGATAAACAATAACGGAATGTATATATCATATGTATGAGAGGAAATTGTAAATAATTAACTCTGTTATGTAATAGGTTTTGGTGCTGCAGACGTTTCAGTATGTTTCACAGTGTTCATGTTCCTAATTTTCGATGATAACCTACTGTACACTAAAGGGGATACTGCATCACTACCACTAGCACCATTGCGAACATCTTGAGGGCGTTGACATCCCCCGACTTAACACTGCTGCTGCCCAGTGTCTGACGTTGCAGCGCGTCGGGTGCTTCGCTCTGCGACGAGGGGTGAGCTTCTAGTTCCACGTGCTCGCTTGGCTATTATTCAGCGCCGTGCTTTCTCGGTTGTGGGCCCTTCATTGTGGAATGATCTCTCACTTGAGCTCCGCTCTTTGCTCGTGACCCAACCGTCAAGTTTTTACAAGTCCCTCAAGACCTTTTTCTTTAATCGTGGCTGGGCTGGGAGCCCCCCTGAGTAGGTTTCTGGAAGAGGCGCTATATAAATGCTCAGAATGAGTTAATCCTGTCGACTTAATAAGGCGCAGGAAACGGATGCATATGGCTCATAATTCTTCATAAATTGCTTAAAATCAGTCTTAGATGTCATGGCGAGTACATAGTTATAAATGCCACCGAGAGGATGCTGATCCAGCCACAAGCAATGCCTTAGCGTCCCTACTTTTCCCACGAGGTTCCATCCTATCAGCAGACTATTGGGAAAAGTAATCAAATAGCTCTTGTCGAGTTGCTATATTGCTGCTGTCGTACCTCATAAGTCGGTGTTGACGTCATCATGAGCCCTTATACGAAACGATGCAACGCCAATATATGAGACTACGATACGAGTAGGATGGCTGCGCAAAGGGCATTAGTAAGATCGGGAAAGTGTGGCCAGGAGAATTAGAACGACAGCCGATTAACGCACTAGGAAGGGATCTTCCGGACATTGATGTGGATTTTTATGCTAGGGAAGCATTGCAGGTAATAGCCAAATATTTTGCAAGCAGCAGTATGGCGATAGAATATGAAGAAAACGATGACTTCATCCCCAATTTACGTCTCTTGAAGGACAACGGGATGAGACGGACGAGAGCAGAAGGATAGAGCAGAAAATATAAAGAACATTTTGGTACCTGTGTCAAAGCTTGGATATTTGATCAATCAATCAATGCAATTGATATAGCGCCTCTTCAAGATAACTATTCAGAGGCGGTCCCGACACAGGCCCAGTCTAAAAGGAAATTCTTGAGAAGTTTATATAAGGAGCCAAACAGGTCGCACGGGAGAGAGCGCAGGTCAGATGGGAGGTTGTTCTAAAACACGAGGACCCACAATTGCAAAAGCTCTATTTTGCCTGGTTGCGGTATGAGCATGTGGAACCACAAAGTCACCTCTAGAGGCCGAGCGAAGAGATCGGCGACCAGAAGAAGCCGAAATTAAGGTGAACAGATCCCTAAGATAGAAAGGCGCATTGCCCACAACACAGTGCCAGACAATAGAGAGATTCTATATTGAATGCGCTGCACAGAACGCTTCTTACATTTTACACACAGTAAACGCACGCAAATATATAGCAAGAAACGCAGAGGTATAGTGAGAATGACAAATGTAGAATCTCAGACAACAGACGCTGACCTACAGCTAGTAAACGAGAGGAGAAATAACTGTGAACTGTAGTTATTCATAAACGGATTTGGCGTCGATCTGAAAGACTCGTTTGAAACTGAGCAGAACGCTTCAATGTGCATTGCTTCAGCCGATAACGACGACGACCTGACATTCCTCCATTCGACTGACGGGCCGTTCACATATTATATAACGCTCAAGGGGTAGGTGGGTGGGTTCCGGTTTTGCTAGCGTTATATTGTGTAGGGTGGGGTGAGGGGGGTAGTTTGAAGGTTTTGTTATATGACAAACTTTTTCAGCTTATGCTATTTAGCCTGTTTGCCTGCCAATTGGAAATCCCATATACCACGGACCTTCATTGTTTAATCGAAGTTCACAATACGTTGTGAACCAAAACTAGCAAAGCTAGCACCATCAGCTGCCACCTGGTGAATCGATTTGACGTTCTTAGTTATTATTTTATAAATCCAATTTTAACAATTTGCTGTTTACATTTTTAACAATTTCATGTGCATAGCTCTAAACGCTCTAACATTCAATTCTGTGTGCTGTGTTTTGATTCTGGTTTAAAATAAAATTAATTCACTTGAAATAATTATTTTTGTAGGTATTATCATGATGTTTGATTTCATTTTCTATAGTATGTGTAAATAGTTTATGTTTGCTTAAATACCAAATTGCGGTTGTAGTACGCACTCTGTACGCTATTAATTACTTAATTAGAGTTGTACCGCGAACTAATCGATAAATACCTGATAGCTCAGTATTAAACCAATCCATTCTGTGTGATACCATAATGCTTATTTCTAGTGCAAAACAAGAGGAAAACTAAAATGGTGTTTTTAAATAGTATGTACGTCACTACCATGTATTATCATACTGTAATATAGTAGGCTTACATGTAGATAAATGGTGACAATCGTCGACTACCCAATTAGTTTCCGTAATTAATACAAGTGAATATAGCGCCATTAAAAGTCCGATTATCAAAATGCAGAGCAGCTCCATACATCCGGTCTAATCACCATTGGCACGAGAGAGTACACAATTTTAAGGTAGCTTTTGTTACATTGCTAATTGGGCATATGATGATTTTTACTCCAGTTCTTGAATTGGATAAAGGAAATTATCAGTTGAATCGCTACTATTAAAGTGCTAACTAACATCGTATTGTTATAAAAGTGTCAACTTGTGCCATACAATTATGTCGATTGTATGTCTTTTAATGTGCGCATAGGCTGGGGTGGGGTAGAGTGGGTGGGTAGCATGTATGTTATATAATATAGGGATGGGGGGTCACAGCTGCTGTTATATAACGTTATTAGGGGTAGGTGGGTGGGTCAAAAATTGGGATTTTATACGTTATATAATATGTGAACGACCCCTAAGACGCTCGTTCAACCTTGCATACGAAGAATAATACAGAATAATGTTCATCGGAATTTTCAGGACCCTCTTCACAATTTCCTCCATTCTAGCTTTCAAAAGCCATAGTTAGAATATAAATGCCCTATTTGGAACAGTATCCACACAGAGCCGGCTACCATGAACTCCATTGGAACGATAACTTGCTCCCTGATTTACTAGGTTTTGAGGTTTGACCCATTTTTCCTTATTTACGCCCAAGTCAGCTTTTCCATATAACTTGAACTATAACTTGCAAAAACTTCCGTATTATGCGGTTGTGGAGATTTACAAACTCGTCTGAAAATTTTGCTGCCTCTTTCAACCTCCGGTGTTTCTTCTCAATTACCCATCTGTGAATTTCCGTCGGCAAGCAATTGATAAATAGTTCAAACTTTGTGTCCTCTATCGATGTATCGACATCTTTCTCCGTTAATCCAACTTTAAACGGGAGACTTAATAACTGAATAAATTGATCAATTTCCATATTTTCCTTTGCTATTAGTCCGAAATCTTCCGCCTTACACTCTTCCGCTTCAGATTTTGCGTCACAAAGCTTTTACTACAGCTTTACGTTCACCAGTTTCTGCTTTAGAAATACGTTCCTCGGCTGCTAATTTAGCTTTACATTCCTCATCTTCTATCAGGTTCCTCAGCTTCTGCTTGTAACCTGAGCTTCATTCATTCAAACTCTCACTCGCTTTCACCCTTCTTTTGCTGTTTGTCTGCCTCCACCTCCCGCCACGATTGTATGCCTAAGGGTGATAATGCACGAGTAGTGCTGGTCCCAAACCTGGAGATAATATAGTTAAACTTTGCATTATGTGCAACTATTGAGCTAAGTTTTAAATTTCTTGGATTTATTGAATGTGAACAAGCTTAGTTGCAGAAACCCACTGTTTGTATACATAGCCTAGACCGTTAATGAATTTGTTTGACTTATGTCATGTTTTAATTGTCTAGTATGATAGACTGCTCCATGAATTCAAAAATGAAATGTAATTAAATTCAAAAATGTTACAACTTCTGCCTAAGAAGCGACAGTGTCTAAATATCTCCACATATCTAATTGTCTTGATCAAGACACAAACGTTCGTTGAAGTCTACCATCGCAGCAGAAGACGATTCGTCATCCGCGCAGCGCGTGACAATTCATCGGGCGATCCACGTCACACGTCCCTTTCCATAGATGGCCGACAGAGCAAAGGGAGGAAATGCACTGCCAGATGGAATGCACTGCCAGATGAAATGTTTTCAGATGACTTAAGTGCCAAATGGAATGCTATCAGATGGCATATCTGATAACATTCCATTTGGCACTTAAGTCATCTGAAAACATTCCATCTGGCACTTAAGCCATCTGATAACATTTCATCTTACACTTAAGTCATCTGAAAACATTCCATCTGGCACTTAAGTCATCTGAAAATATTCCATCTGGCACTTAAGTCATCTGATAACATTCCATCTTGCACTTAAGTCATCTGATAACATTCCATCTGGCACCTAAGTTATCTGATAACATTCCACTTGGCACTTAAGTCATCTGACAACATTATTTCTGGAACTTAGGTCACCTGAAAACATTCCATCTGGCAATTAAGCCATCTGATATTATTCCATCTGGTACTTAAGTCATCTGATAACATTCCATCTGGCACTTAAGTTCTCTGAAAACATTCCATTTGGAACTTAAGTCATCTGACCACATTATATCTAGAACTTAAGTCATCTGAAAACATTCCATCTGGCACTTAAGCCATCTGATAACATTTCATCTTACACTTAAGTCATCTGATAACATTCCATCTGGCACTTAAGTCATCTGAAAACATTTAATCTGGCACTTAAGTCATCTGATAACATTCCATCTGGCACTTAAGTCATCTGAAAACATTCCATCTGGTACTTAAGTCATCTGATAACATTCCATCTGGCACCTAAGTTATCTGATAACATTCCACTTGGCACTTAAGTCATCTGACAACATTATTTCTGGAACTTAGGTCACCTGAAAACATTCCATCTGGCAATTAAGCCATCTGATATTATTCCATCTGGTACTTAAGTCATCTGATAACATTCCATCTGGCACTTAAGTTCTCTGAAAACATTCCATTTGGAACTTAAGTCATCTGACCACATTATATCTAGAACTTAAGTCATCTGAAAACATTCCATCTGGCACTTAAGCCATCTGATAACATTTCATCTTACACTTAAGTCATCCGAAAACATTCCATCTGGCACTTAAGTCATCTGAAAACATTCCATCTGGTACTTAAGTCGTCTGATAACATTCCATCTGGTACTTAAGTCATCTGATAACATTTCATCTGGTACTTAAGTCATCTCATAACATTCCATCTGGCACCTAAGTTATCTGATAACATTCCACTTGGCACTTAAGTCATCTGACAACATTATTTCTGGAACTTAGGTCACCTGAAAACATTCCATCTGGCAATTAAGCCATCTGATATTATTCCATCTGATACTTAAGTCATCTGATAACATTCCATCTGGCACTTAAGTTCTCTGAAAACATTCCATTTGGAACTTAAGTCATCTGACCACATTATATCTAGAACTTAAGTCATCTGAAAACATTCCATCTGGCACTTCTAGCACTTAAGGCATCTGATAACATTCCATCTGGCACTTAAGTCATCTGAAAACATTTCATCTGGCACTTAAGTCATCTGATAACATTCCATATGGCACTTAAAGCATCTGATAACATTCCATCTGGCACTTAAGTCATCTGAAAACATTCCATCTGGCACTTAAGCCATCTGATAACATTACATATGGCACTTGGGCCATCTGATAACATCCATCTGACACTTAAGCCATCAGAAAACATTCCCCCATTAAGGCAGAAGTTGTATGCTGACGATCAGCTGAAGACAATCGATTGCCATCAGATGATTGGAAGCAATTAATACATTGAAGACGGTGACTAATGCTGATGTGACAATGCAGATTGGTTGTTGGTTGGTCTTGGAGACGTTCCGTTAAAAACGTCCCAACTGACTCCCTCTCACATTCACCTCTGAGAGTCACATAAAATACAAATTAACAAACGACGATAAACAATCAAATTGTGGACGGCAAGATACAGACACACAGGCGAACACAGACACAGATATCAACAAACAGGCTGACGCACAGGGCATGCAGAGAAAGGCAGTAAGCAGTTAATATTAATCAGACCAATTAACAGATGCATTGATTAATGTATGAATAGATGGATGGATGGATGGATGGATGGATTGATTGATTGATTGATTGATTGAAGGATTTATTGATTGATTGATTGAAGGATGGATGGATGGATGGATTTATTGATTTATTGATTGTTTGATTGATTGATGGATGGACGGACGGATGGATGGATTGATTGAATAATGGATGGATGGATTGATTGATTTAAGAATGGATGGATTGATTGATTGAAGGATGGATAAATGGATTGATTGATGGATTGATTGATGGATTGATTGATTGATTGAAGAATGGATGGATTGATTGATTGAAGGATGGATGGATTGATTGATTGATTGATTTATTGAAGGATGGATTGATTGATTGAAAAATGGATTGATTAATTGATTGATTAAAGGATTGATTGATTGATTGATTGATTGATTGATTGAAGGATGGATGGATGGATGGATTGATTGATTGATTGAAGGATGAATTGATGGAAAAAATACAATACAACACAATACAATACAATTGCCTTTGATTTCGCCGTTTTCCCGAACATTTTCCAGACTCACAAACATACGCACTCTTCCACGGCGCAAGTGCAGTCATTACTGCATAGCAATTTTAGCGCAAAGAACTTACTCAATGTCCCTATACACAGTATGTCCTCGGACGAGGAACAAAATCGTGCATTTCACGTCATAGGCCGACGACCGAACGTTCATACCAATGGACCACATTGCCGCAGATATACTAGACAGATACCACACAGACATTCGAGTTTATTCGAGTATCAAACAACATTTCCTTGCTCTGGATCCAGAGTTCTTCGACGGATAATGACAAAATGGGCGTTTGCCCTCGACAATTATTATTTTTGGCATAATATTATTATATCTTATTTTTACGCCGTTACAAACTCAATAAGGTTCTTTTAAAACTACCCCGGATATAAAATACTGGGTTCAAGTATAGACACATGTACTCACATGGGTCTGCCTAAGGTTCTCAGAAGGCATTCAAGATAAGTTTTCGTCTTCGATCTGTTTCAGATTCGAGGTCAGGATGTCCGATGACAAGAAACATTTGCAAGTGCAAGTTCGGATGGACACCCTAGAGGAAGGACGACCAATGAAATATGATCACTTCATGTAAGAAAATATCTCTCTATCTGGGTCTAAACGTTGTGGCCATACAATCATACATGTATGTAAAACTTCATGTAAGCGTCTATTAGCTATTATTTTTACTCCGAATGTGAGATGGGCTCAGTAACGAAAATTCAATTGTCACCATGTATAAGAAATATTGGAGTTTGAGATACGGCACATGGAGCACAAGCCAATTATAACGCTGGGAAACGAAATCCCGTGGAATCCAGGGTCACAGCCAATTGACTAGATACAAGGAGGAATTAAATCTCTCTGAAATGAAAACTGCTCATGAGACGTTCACCTCGATTGATAGTCAATCAATTAATGATGTGTACGTTTTCGAAGCGTTTACTTTAAAAATTAATTATCTGCCCACAAACACCGTGCTTTTGCTGTGCTTTACCCAAGGAAAGCAATAATCTTAACGACATCAATTGAACACAAGTTATTATGAAACATCTGGGCGCCCGCACATTGGGTAAATATATATATAACTGGATATATAATATATAGTTATTTATATATTCATATGTAATTTAATATATAAGTACTGTAGTGGGAATAGGATAAGCAGTTGCACATAAGATCGTTTGGTCAGTAGGGCAGTAGTTTCAAATTAACGATACTGTGTGATAACATGGATCATTAGCGTCACCCTCCTTCCTTATCCAGGCTTCGAATTGGTACTGTCAGAGTGCAAATAGTGGTGGAATTGTCAGTAGGTCAACCTACTATTGGCTGAATGTTCTCTGACGAATGCTCTCTGACGAATGCTCTCTGACGAGTGCTCTCCGAAGATTACTCTCTAGTGAATGCTCTCTGGCGAATGCTCTATGACGAATGCTTTCTAGCTAATGCTCTTTTTGACGGGTGCTCTCTGACGAATGCTCTCTAGCGAATGCTCTTTAGGTAATAATCTCTAGCGAATGCCCTGACGAATGTTTTCTAGCTAATACTCTCTGACGAATGTTCTCTAGCGAATGTTCTCTAGCGAATGTTCTCTAGCGTATATTCTCTAGATTATGCCCTCTAACATCTGCAATGATTTTCTTTGCGTTGATTTCTTTTTCACGGTAGCAGTCATATTAATTACTAGCTCTCAACCATAATTTTATAATTATATTTTCACGTTCATCCTGAGACAAATGTGAAGTCGACAAAAACGGGAACATTTACCTATATTTTGTGTGTATATCCGAGAATTTTGCAGTATAATTCGGCGTTTGCTTTTGCAAACAAGATAAAACGACCTAATAATATATCGAACTTGCAAAATTAATAAAATGTGTTCAAAGGAAGATTTTTAGGATTGGACTGACATAGAGTTAGATAAATTTTTCGGCGATTTTACGTTCAACATTACCCTGCCGAGTACCCGGATTTCACTCTGTTCCTTCTATGTTAGTCCCAGATTTATCATAGGCTACTCCAAACACCTGTAAAAGGTCTTCGGCATCGTACACGCTGGTCTTGGGTGCGGAGTTGATTAGTCTCTGGCTGTTATCATGAGATATGAAGCTGTTGATAAACATAAGAGAAGGTTAAAGTCTTGTGAGACGCTGAAACAAATCTAGCTGCATTCATAGACCAACTACTACCCCTCCCACCAGGGGCGCAACCATATCAATTTCCTGGGGTGCTCATATCGCAAACTCTGAAGGCGTGAAGCAACGTACAAAGCACTCACAATCCCTCCACTTCAAAGCAAGAAAAACTCTTCTGAATTGGATCAATTCTGAGGGTCAACTTTCTTGCCCAGCACCCTCCTAGTTGCGCCCCTATCTACTCCAGCCCTACCCCGAACCTAAGACACTCATTCGTCAGCTAATCCGATTCGAGTGTGTTTCGATGAGAAACAAGGTTCGTCCATTCACAGGCGAACTGAATCGATGCTAGTGGTGCCATCTCGAGAACGCAGCTTTTGTAGGCACTGTCATTGCTTACAACTGTTGAAGGAGGATTGGATACACTTGGCTGACGAATGACTGACCATCAATGACGAATGCATGTAAGATTGATCATATGTGTCATATGAAATAATGCCCAGATCGCTACATTGCACACAAGTAGCATAGTATCGGGTGGGAGGAATTGACTCGTCTAACGGAACCTATAGGTTTGTAGATAATTCCATTTCTGTGTTTCTGTTACCTTTCATAGTCGATTAATTGTAAAAGACTAAATCAGAGAATGAGACGAAGAAAGCGATTATATTGACAGCCATAGAGATGTGCGCACTGATTCAGGTGAAGGCATAGGATTGCGTTTGTGTCTGAAGGGGTTCAGCCTAGATATGATGGCACACGTTTGTCTTGAGGGTTACACGCTGGTCTCGAGGGGTACAGGTTTGTCTTGAGAGCTACACGTTTGTTTTGAGGGGTACAAGCTTCTCTTGGGGGTACAAGCTGGTCTTGGGTGCGGAGTTGATTAGTCTCTGGCTGTTGTATATCTGTTCATCTACCCAACACTTTTTAAAGCCATGTCTGTCTTTCCCAGCCATTCAATCTCCCACCTCCTTCTTTATCAATCGTGATAAATTACATTACACTCCAGTCTGTGTCTGCGCCTCTGTCACTCCTTCTATCCATCTCATTCGCTGGCTTTAAGTCAGTGGCAGACAGATTGGCCTATTAGTGAAATAAAGAGACTGGATGAACTAGACGGAGGCGGTCGGATATAATAAGAGACAGTCTTAGAGAAGAGCATCCAGATAAATTGCAGATAAATGATCAAGATATTGAGAAATATCCAGTCTCTCTTTCAGATGGATAAATGAGTGGATGAATAGGGAGGCTCTCCACCGCAGCTTCTTACAAGGCTCGATCGATCTATCCGGACTGTGGTGGACTGAAGATGTTGGCGATTGAGGAACAGTATTTGAATTGGTGACCTAAAGATTGGCCTCTGTTCTTGAAGGATCGTGCACCGGGTATTCTCACTTAGTTGGGTAAGTTGGCTGAGCAGTGGACTGATGCTCACAAGGAAAAGCTCTGTTAAGACCAGTAACAGATGAAGCGATCAATGGACAAAATCATCTGATTATACTAAGAAGTGTCGGAGTCTTTGGAGTTCTTCGCAATTAAATCGACAGAGTAGACTTCTAGAGTACGTCTAGCGTTTCCCGAAGTCGAGTAAGGAGTGGTGGTGGTCAGCGATCCTTCGCTCAGAAGAACACAACGTGTCTTATTTGTGGATATAAAAACCTTCTGGCTCGATATTGTCTTATGAAAACGGAAGCGTGTGCAGTGAGTATAGCCAGAGATTACTTTTACCCAGGAATATTAATGTCAGCAGATGATAGAGAGAAGTGATTAAGAGATAAAGCCTTTGAAGCGCTTAAGATGCACATTGCAGACGCCCATGTACTTAGACTTCTAGATTAATTATACATTAATTCTACAAACAGATACCTCCAATATTCGTTTGAGCGCAATTTTACTGCAGGAGGAAGATGACGAGACCCTGTGACAGTTGTTAGCCGCAAGCTATTTTTTTTGAGTGCCGTCGTTTCGGGTGTTAAGAAAAGTTGACATTTTGTTATGGGAAGGAATTTGTTTTTGGAGTGTGACCATCAGTCGTTACAGTATCTGACAACAGCATCATCAGAATGGCAGGCTAATGCGTTGGGGGTTGTTGGTATCTATTTGACGACTGTGTGGTTTCAAAAGCCATTTACATCGTTGTCGTCTCTATTCAGGCGTGGGTCTGGCGCCGGTTGGTACTAAATCCGGATGGGGAGAGCATAGATGCCAGATGTGGGGAGAGGGCTAATGGGTTAGCATTGACACTGCAGCCGCATTGAGTTCTGCGATTATACGGTTAAGACGGCGGACTTCTTCAGCAGACGCCCGTTTTAAATATTGAAAGTTATAAGCTTGCAACTACCTATCGAGTGTAGAAATGTCGCTAGTACCGTGTTTGTCTGTAAGCCTACTGAGAGTTTTCAAAAGTGTCGTGGTTATTGGCTTCTATCCTTACACTTGTAACTGATTTCTCAGACTGAGATAAGTGAGATACCTTGGTTTCTTTGGTTGATTTGTACTGAATTCAGTTTTATTCGGATTCAATGAAGTGTAGATTATTACCATATTTTGTTTTATAAGACAGCGTATCTCGGAATTGGTGTAGGCGTTCACGTACGTAAATAGATTAAGATTCATTGTGTATGCATTTTGTGGGTCGATGATGCAGAATTCTCATTTTTCCTCTTGAAGCAGGGACAACTAAGGCTGTACAATTCGTTAAAAAACACGTTTTAAGTTTTCTTAAATATTTTTTCAGATGACTTAAGTGCCACATGGAATGTTATCAGATGACTTAAGTGCCAGATAGAATGTTTTCAGATGACTTAAGTGCCAGATGGAATGTTATCAGATGACTTAAGTGCCAGGTATAATGACCTCACAACTCAAAAACGTTGTTAGGCTTTTTGCCTTTTAAAGTCAAAAGTTCTAAATTTGTTTGAATATTTATGGTTTCTGGCATTTATCTTTCTCTCAATGTATTTGTCGTCGTTAGTGAGACACGGTGTATTATGGGAAGTCCTTCATGTACTTCTTGGTCGCAAATTGTGGCCTCTAAACTTACTTGATAAACGTAAATTATTTGCCCTTAAGGCAATGTCTAAAAATGACCTTAATTAATGAGGCTTTACCTCGGGACCAGAAAACCTTGGTTTTTGTGCCTTTCCTGAAGCCCGACAGTTTTTTGTTTTGTGAAGATAAAAGTCAAAGTGAAGGTTTAAATGAGCGTGTAAAACTATTCGCCTTTTGCATGAAACATCGAATTGCTTCTTCCAGCTGGGTTTTGAGAAACGTTTTCATTAAGCCATCTGGCGACGGTTTTATTAAACGAGGCGTCTTTCATCAGAAACTGCGTCTCTGTCGGATGATCAGCGAGGGTTGTTTGTAGAATCATCCATCAATGCACCAATGACCAAACTGACCAAACTGACCACACTGATCGTGATGCGTGGCCATTCCTTTAGCCGCATTAGCCAGAATTGTGTGCCTCTGTTGAAGTGGCTTATCACTTTTCTGTTGCTAAATTTATTGAACAATACCAATGCTTTTTATATGTCATATTTGTATTGAGCTAGAAATAGCTATAGCGTGTTTTGTCAAAATGCAACCAATGCACACTTCGGCATTTATTTACAACGATCAAGAAACTTATTAATTCATATCCAAAATTTCACACCATGCCAATATAAGTCTTTATAGACAAACAGTAAAAGCCTTAAGCTCGATAGCGTCAATTGATCTCAGAAAGTGGGCATTGATATTGTTGTGTTTGAGCCTTCTCTCTCCACAGTTATCGCTCCACGGTGTTCTGTACTCGGACTCTTGGCGCCTAATATTTGTCATCTTCATAGCCAATCACTCTCTGAAGTCCAATTGCAGCAGTGTCAGTGTGTCGATTATACTCGTCTTCACATTGCTATAATTATCATATATGATTCAGTCACCCAAAGTAATACATGAAGATTGAAGAGTGATATCTTCAGTGAACGCATGATTCCGCGTCTACAATTTTGCCAGAAGCCCAGACAGGTCTGTGGCAATCATGGCTCACGCCAACGACTGCACTCTGTTTATTCTCATTCCACGGTTGACCTTTGCCGCCACAAATTATAAATTACTTGCTCACTTTATGTTAGATGCTCTTTATGCTTCCTCTCCATGCTTACATACGATTTAAACTGATCATTCTAGTCTTCAAGGCTCAGCGAGGTCTTGCCTCAAAATATCTGGTTGATATAATACTTCGGCCTCATTCAGTTTCCCCTCACCGTCTTTGAAGAGATGAGACACATGGCGAGACGCATTTCAATCAGAAATCATCGATAATATAAAACATAAATTGGAAATTCGAGGAAAGCAATTCATTCGGTATCGCGTCAATTGATCCCCGTCAGTTGATTCCCCGTCAATTGATCTCCTGCCTATTCGGCTTAAATGAATCTCTAGGCTGCGCGTCACAGGCTTGTAGTTGAGACCTATAGTAAACAAAAAATTGATTTTACAGATTGCGAAAATAACAAAGCAATGTCCAGGGTTCATGTCACTCGTCCAGGCTTCATGTCACTCGCCCAGGTTTCGTGTCACTCGTCCAGGACAGATATGTATTTCTACACGGAGTTGTCGGTATGGGGAACATCAGGCAACGAAACTACATCGCTTGCTTGAGGCTCGTGTCAACCGGGCTGTAAACGCTTACGGCCGGTTTGAGATTCTGTTATATCTTCGAGCAATGACTCATTTATCCCATGCATAGACACTTATGCTTAGGACTTTAAGCTCATAAATTAAGCGTATTTTGTCTCTCAATAACGCTTTTGTAACTTCTTAACATTTTAAAATTTCGTGCTCTGTTACGTCGTTCTTTTAATAAATGAAGAAGTTCGCAAATGGAACATGAATGTTGTATCAATTGGGCTGGGTTAAGTAGGCAGAGGATCAATTGACTAGGGGATCAATTGACGGGGATCAACTGACGGGGATCAACTGAAGGGGGATCAACTGACGGGGATCAAAAGACATAGAACCATTCATTCAATGAGAGCAGAAATCTACAAATATTTGAAGGATGGATTGGAAATTATCCCTTGAACAGAGAATTATCAAAAACAGTGAACAGAAAGTTGACAAACGGTGTCATTGGAGGAATTGCTGTTTCTCATGTTAGCGATCGAATGGTTCACATTTCAAACTGAAAATCATACAAAACATTCACTAAAAGTATAATTTCAAAACGATACGTAAGAATTGTTGGGCACACGAAAAGCCATTCAATCAGTAATTGACAGATCGACAAAAACTAGCGAATATTTTCACTTGATGAGACAATAGGTCGAAGGTAGACATGAAAATGAGTTCACTTGATGAGGAAATGTCATACTTTACATATACAATACATGTTGGTGAAGGTATTCAGCTCAGAGCTCATGTCGTCACATCCTCATGCGTGTATAATTTCTTAGTGGTTGATCAAGGTAATGTTATGTAAGCAGGGCTAACTATTTCCCGTATTTTCCCAATATTATGCATCTTAAACGCTGCAGTTTGTTTGCTCTACTTGCCATGAAAATGCACCTCCCCAGCTATATTTTATATTATATATATATATATATATATTTTGCTCTGACAAGGCGCATCTACTTGCACTGTCAGCGCGCATTCACTGACTCTGACAATGCGTATCTACTGGCTCCGACAGTGTGTAAATATCGACTTACTCTGACAGCATACATCCACTGACTGTGACAACGCACTGCCACTGGTCCTGATCATACACTGGAAATGACAATCTTTATCAAGTGGTCCTTCAAACGTAATTATCAGTTTCTTGGCTGAGTAGTCGCTTCGTCTCTTCTCTATTCTCCACTTCATCGTCGTCGTCGTCATCTTCGTCCCTCTTCTTCTCTGGTTGGTCGGTCGGTTGCATCGGAGCACGTCGTCTGTCGACGCATGCGCAGTAGATTCAGTTGCGTCTGTGTGACATTCGCTCAATTGGCAAAGACGAACATCGATGACTAACCGTACCTGCAGCAGCAACATCAGCAACAACAGCAACATCAGCAGCAGCATTAGTGGAAGCAAAGCACCAGAGGCTACGACGATGCAAAATAGCTCAGTGGTTAAGACTAGGCATGCGAGCGAAAGGAGTCGACGCAAGCGAATGGTTGAAGATTGGTGAGTAAGATAGATGTGTCACAATCATGATGTGTGACTGCTTGTCTACCGATCTTTGTTTATGTCGGTTCGTACATGTACATGTATGTATCCATGTTTGTTGCATGTTCAGTTTACATGTATGTATACGAGTGTATGTTTGTGATCTGGTGAGTAAGTCGATGCGTTGTTCTTAGCTTTAGAATTGCGCCATATAAAGCTGGAGTTTACGATCACGATTACGAATAATCGTCAACAGAAATATGTGATTGACAGGCATAAATAGGTAAATTACAACGAACGATTGATCGGTAAAAGATACGACAGAGAAACGATGATGGAGGAAGAAGTGAACTGGAAATGCATGGAGTGGTGTAGAACTTAGTGTTAAGTAACATAGAACCAAATGTTGAACAGGGAAAGATTCCGCAAATCAGATACAAAGCTCGCAAAGATGATGCACTGTGGTATACTCATGAGTAATGCAATGTAATGTAAATCCTAGAAAATTTCTCAGCGCCCCACAAGAGCCACGCCAGGGAGACCAGCTTATTCACTGGGGCTATACCAGATGAGTGTGTTCCCAAACTAAATCACAGGTTCTCATATTCAATGTAGGTGAAGGTCACTCATTCCTTCGTTTGTTTGTTCGTTAATTAATTAATTAACTAAGGCTTAATTTAATTAATCCATGAATCCATATCCATTAATTCATTAATTCATTCATAGCGCCCCACACGAACTCTAAACACACAGGTGCAAAGTTACATTGAATGCGCCTGTAGACAATCATGATAAAATGTGATTACGCAGATTTTGTAATCCAATTATCCATTTCTGTAGTGCCACTCGGTTCTATATTTATCTAACACGGATACCAATTGCCGACCTACTTGTCTTTCCTATTAAACATGTGTATCATTTTCTCTACAAATATAAATAAATAATGACCTATTACTTTTCAGTTGCATATAACTTAGGAATGTTACAGCAACTCATTTTGTCTTATGGGGTAGCCAAATATTTCTATAATTTCAATAGATATTTATTATTAAACAATTTGACGGAAGAATATAACAATATGACAAGACGACGATGCTATTAGTGCGAACGATTAGTTTTATCAATCTCTACTTGACCTAAAATGGAAGATCTGTAATGAACATGGCAATAGCTTATAGGCTTATGTTCAGAATAGGTCGCATAGCGGCAATAGCCGTCTGCATTCATAAGCAATTGTTTCAGAAATGTACTAATGCGTTGTATGCCACTATTAAATCTGAAGTTCTACACGTCTAAAAATGGTGAGGTTCATTGTTTTCACATTAACTAATGGAGAGGCATTTGGAGAAACAGATGACTCGGATATAATTTGGTCATCGATATTGAATCTGTTTCGGATCGGTTCCTGCAAATCCTCTGGAATTTGATCAACCTCGGGTGCAATTGATTTATCTGTGCTTGGCTTTATTGTATGCGGCATCATTTTAGTTATTGTTGAACTTTGCCATAAATCTATATTTATTCTTGCGAAATTCCTTGTAGCTTTTCATTCCATCAAATGGCCGTCACGCATTTATAAGACCTACTTCTATTCTTCGGCGTCATTTTGATAATCATGTTTTAATATTTGTTCCTAGCTACATGCAAGTTGCTCTGCTGCTAGCATGACATTTAGCATAACAATATGCCTCAAGAATCTGGTACAAAACAAGGTATCACGGTTCAATTTGTCTCAATGTAATCAATAACTGATCTCGAAGAACTGCAAGAGACAAGTTCGAGGTAACAACGTGGCTTTGGCTGCGGACAGATCCACTGAGAGGGGAAATGGGGAACAATTGACCCGGGCCCCACCCTGAAAGAAATTTTAAAAGGGTCCCACCACTTGATTATTTGTAAACTTTTTCTGTAATTGGTAAAAAATGTATTAACAAAACACATTTGGTTTTATTAACTAGATTTCTATTTCTCTAAGCATTATTTCTACTTTAATATTTTTAATTAATTCATAATTGGGCCTTTCTGGCCTTTTACTTGGAATAGAATCAATTACTGTTTCAGTGTTTCCATATTTAAAGGTTTTGTCAACTTCGCTTCAATGGCCAATGTTGCCAATCCATTGACTCTGTTTTGACACATTTGTTGCCCGCTGATAGTTTTTGACTCATTTTAACACACTGAATGTTCTCTCTGCACTTGCAACGGACACTGGAAGTAAAAAAATCCTCATGGCAACAATTACATTTGGGAGGAGATTCTGTAGCGAAATTTCATGCAGTTTTTTTAAGTACTGATAAATTGAATAATTTTTGAACCAATGTTTTTCATGATATTTGTTTTAATGAATCAATCTCGTCTATTAAATTCTTGCAAATGTCGCCACAGTAACTTTCAGAAAAGTTTTCACAAATGACCCTGTAGTCATAATCTTTTTGGAGAAACTTCCAACAAATTCAAATTTGTTGCAGAGACTTGACACTGTAACAAAACGTTTTTGCCCTCTTTTATTCAACTTGGCTTGCGTAAACTTTGTCACGATCGGACCGGTCGGACATCTTCCAACTCTTTTCATGTATGTTCCTGGAATCCCTGCAGAGCTGAAATTTTGCACATATTCCAGGCTTGCATGCGAATGCAATGTATCAAATTTTTACGGACATTACTGAGGAATTGAGAGTAAAAATGCAAAAAATTGAATATCGTTTAACCACTCGAACGAATTCTCCTTGACGAACTCCACTACAGCAACTTTGCATCATCAATGATATGTAATAAAAATCTCTTACGAAAATGGAACGTTTCAGCCATCTACCAGATTACCAACAGTAAATAAAAGAGAGTTCCAAATAACCCATGTTTTAACTTTAACTTGTTTAAGTTCAGTTACTATAAAATCAATAATCGCATAAAATATTCCATCTCTGAACTCATCCTCTGCAAACACTATAAATAAAACTATTTCAACAACTGCAGTCTGTAGATGTTTATAGGCTTTCATTTTTTCAGCTAGCTTTCGATCACGTTCCTGAGCAGTTTGATCATTATTATTGTTGTCAGCATCATTAACAGTTTAAAGAAGAACAACTGATTTCAATAGATTGGGCAAAAAGTTCACATTGATCATATAATTTGTCCCAGGATTCTCGTAATTTTGATAATTCTTTGATGAGACCATCAATGTTGTCTCTTTCTACATCAATTGTTGTATCACGATGCTGGAGAACTAAATTTCACCCTGACTGATTGTGATGAATAATGATGAATCGATGATAACTTTGATAAGTGTATCATACACATGTAGGCTAAGTTTAGTGCTTGGAATTTTGCAACATTTTGTAGTAGTGTATATTACAGTAGATACTGTCAATCAGTCTTTCATTCATACTCAAAAATATAAATTGTACCGGGCATCGACTTTGCTCTCGACGGGCCTGACTAGAGACAAGTTTGAGGATTATATGACATTCACCCCTACGTATTATGGGTTTTCGAAAATTGCGCAGCGCATCTCTCACGATGGCTGCGTAGGTTTCTGGAGGCAGTCATGGTCGCGTTGTAGCTGGGTTGAGTTTGTATTAATACGTAGAATTATAAAATACGAAATATTTTGAGATAATGAGAGGGTTTCATGCAATTAATAGTAAGACTATGATGGGAATTGCGAAAGTAGTCTTAGAAAAATAATTATGTTCATACGTGTTTTAATATATGCATACGTTCGTAGGCAAGACATAATTATAATGCATTGCATGCATACATATGTACACACACGAGCGCGTATTAATATTTGCCACGCTTGCATAGTGATTGCAAAGCTATATTTTTGGTGGTTTAATAGCGTTGAGAAATACAAGGAACACTTTTCATTTCTGAGGGATTCCAAGTTTCTCCAAGATCTGGAGAATGACAGCGTCGATTCTGATATCATCGAAGAGGAACTAAACGCATTACACGATTCGCCCATCAGGTAAGAAGACAAATCAGGTAGAGTAGACATCGATTGGTCAATAACAAATTTCATTTTTTCTATCACTTCCTTGCTTTAAAACCTCTTCCTTCCTCCTTCCCTTTTCTTGCCACCTGCCTTTTCCCTTTACCAGCCTCCTAGTCAGCGCTGACTCTGTCTGATCTCCAGTACCTCTTCCATTTGCCAATTATGATTTCCCTTCATAATCCGTTTCCTGTAATAATGGTCCCTTGTTCGTTCTTTCGTCGCTCCTTCCTCTCAGCTGCTATTTCTTCGCAGAGGCACTTGCTAGGCTACCTGTCGTCTGTCTTCCCTATGCGAAGTCTTTTACACCGTTCATCGATCTGCTTTCGCACAGAGACCACGGGGTATCTCTTTTCCTCGTCTCTGCCTCACAGCCTGTCTGTCTCAGTCTCTGTCTGTCTCTGTGTCAATCTCTCTCTCTCTCTCTCTCTCTCTCTCTCTCTCTCTCTCTCTCTCTCTCTCTCTCTCTCTCTCTCTCTCTCTCTCATATATATATATATATATATAGGGTGGGCCAGCATAAATGATCCGACTTTGCAAGTAATTAACTCCGCCAATAGGTGGAAGTTATTTATAATTAATGCATCAAACTAAAGGGATTTCACTCTAGTATTAAGATTCAAAACATTGGTTATTGCATCTTTAGTCTTCATGGCGCAAATCGTGACATAACAAAGGTCGTCCTTTTTTAGTGACTAGCTAATGAAAAAGTCATGACAATGTTAACAGTAAATCCAAAAAAATTAAACCCTATAGTCAGTCATGTTGTACTACACAGCAATATGAATAATTAACTTGGAGAAAGTTGGTTGCACCCGGGTCATTGTCTTGACTGCAAATTAACTCGGACACGTGAGCAGTGTTACCGATTTACGTGGTTTACGACTTGCTTCATCAATTCATCAATTTTTCGTATCATACGATTTAAGGTAGTGTTAGTACAGCCTCTGTTAGAAACTTTTTCATGATTTGAAATGAATTAAATATCTGGAGAGTTCGCAAAATTCTGATCAAAACTTGACCATCGTCTGTTAACGGCGCCATTTTGCGTCACTAACGACAACAAAATAGGGGCAGCTAGGGGTGTTCCAAACATTTCTTAAACTTAA
Source organism: Bimastos eiseni (assembly GCA_959347315.1). Classification (NCBI taxonomy): domain Eukaryota; kingdom Metazoa; phylum Annelida; class Clitellata; order Crassiclitellata; family Lumbricidae; genus Bimastos; species Bimastos eiseni. Next base: position 17,849,393 of record OY365810.1, read on the forward strand.
AAACTAGCACCAGTTCTACTTTTTCTAATCTAATACTATAATTAAATATCTTTGATTTGATGCATTAATTTTAAATGACTTCCAAATATTGACGGAGTTATTTGCCTGTATCGTCGGACGATTTATGCTGGCCCACCCTGTATATATTTATATTATATATGATATGAATATTATATATGATTCCTCTTTTGTGGTATCATTGTGTCATTCTGAATGTTCTATCAAAGGAAAATAGTTCATCTTATGTTACGATTTGAAGTCCTTGGTTATGAATTTGGATTACATAGTAATACGTAACATATTCAACTGATAACATATTCAATTGTACATTTTTAACAAGCTAGCATAGTTATCGTTCGTTGGAACGGAATATAGGCCTGCGTATAATCGCGTGTTCCATTAAATGGCATAATTCCGCTAAACAATACATTTTAAACTAAACAATACACATTATTATATATTTCAAATGAGCTAGCGTCCTGTCATTGTTTCACTGCTACTGTAAACTATTGCTACTATTGCTACTTCCATCACTTCCAGTACTATTAGTAACAGGCTAACAGCTAGGGTTTTAGTTATTTCTCCCTGTTGATCATCCTCGGATGATATACTTGTATATTCAATGGCTGCGAGTGCATTCGGTTGGATGCAATGATCAAAGCAAATGGTCATAATATTATTGTGGAATAAACCTAGGTGTTTGCGGCTCTAGATTTGGAAAAGTGTCTTCAGAAATTAAATCTCTGCAAAGTGTTCAGAAAACGTTTTCCTCTTCGTGTCACAATTATTCAAAGTCTCACTGAGTCCCTGTTGAAACGTAGATGCAGCATGACTTGCAGTTATACCAATCTTACATTGAGATTCGAACAGTTTGCTATGACTATATTCATGTTCTATGACGATTAAGATTGCTAGCTTAAAGTGATTTACAAATAGTTTCAAAAACTGTGAATGGTTATCTGTTTCGGCCCTTTTGAGATTATTGGCAAATGTATATTGCCTTTAATTATCTCCTTCAGGTTTGAATTAATCCCTACACTGAAGGGGTCAGCCACACAGATTCTTCTTCTCCACTTTACTCTGTCACGAGTGTCTTCATTTTTCAATCTTAGGGTCTTCATATTCTTTTGTATCATATCTTCCCATCTCTTCTTCTGCCGTTTCCGATTTTGCATCGTCCGTTGACATCCGCTTTCATAATTAGCTTTCGTCCTCTCTTCTCATCACATTACCGTACCATCTCATTCTGGACACTTATATTTTTCCCGTAATACTTGCCACTCCCAGCATCTGTCTGATGTCTTCGCTCCTTTTCTTATCCCTAAGTGATGCTCCAAGAATCCACCTCAGCATTCTCGTCTCCGTTCTCTCTAATAAGCCTTCTTCTTTCTTCGTCAGTGTCCATGCTCTGCTCCAAAGATCATCGCCGGTCTTATAATTGTTCTGCAGACCTTTGACTTGATGCGAATGGGCATTTGGTGTGGCACAATACACCGGTCAAGTCCTTCTAATTTTTCCAAGCAATCTTTATCCTGTTCTTGACATCATGCTCACAGACCCCCTCCTTAGCATTCATTACCAAGCCAAAGTATTTAAAATTTTCACTTTCTTTCAACACATTTTCAGACCTGTCGCTGACCAGCCTTATTTTATCCAACTTGGACCAGACCGTGGTTTCTGTTTCATTATAGTTTATACTTTATCTCAAGTCCCTTGCTCTCCAATGCTTTTTGCCAATTAGTAAAACGTGTTAGTATCCCTGCCTCCTCCGCAGCTGCCACTATAAGATCATCCGCACACAGCATATCCCACGGTACCTCTCTGCTTATATGTTCCAATATAGTCTCCATTACAATGATAAATAGCAGAGGACTAATTAAGGCACAACTCTTGATGTACACTCACTCTGATCTTGAATTCTGTGTTGCCCATGCTGCTCTTCACCGAGGTTCTTTCAGATTCGTACATTTATTTTACCAATCGCGCAATTTTTCAGAGACTGCCTTTTCCCTCAACCTCCAATACACAACCTCTCTTGGCACCCTGTCATAAGCTTTATCCAGATCAGCAAAAGTTCAGTATCTCTTGTTGTTATTTTCCAATATCTTCTCCTGCATCTGTCTCTACCCGGTCTGAAACCGTACTGGCTGTCAGAAAATGCCCAGGTTTATTTAGACTGACCAGCTTGTGCTTCCTGGGAATCAGCAACTAGTGTATTTTGTTTTCCTCAGTATCACTTAAGTTTACTACAGCCTGCTAACAGACCGACCCCTTTAAAGTTGATATTAAAGCCAGGTATTTGGTTTTGTTGGGGGTAAATGCTAAATCCGTCTAACCAGCGGGTTCCTTATTAAACATAGTACAAAAGACCTAGTGTAAATAGAACCCAGAACTTAGTAAGACTCGGTCGGTGGAACAAACAGTGAACACACATGTGGTAGACAGGTTTATCGCTCGCTGCTGAAGAAACCTTGTTTAACTCACGATCTTCTGTAACAGTAATTTATTACCATTTCTTATTGTTTCGCTTTGCACTCGCTCAAGTATTCTAATACTCTGTGTGAATCTGATTGTGAATCAGTATAAGAGAGAAAGTGGTGAAATTTCTGCAAAGCAATCCCTTCCAGATTCTTCTTTGCGTCATCGTTCTGTTGGATGCTGGAATCGTCATCGCCCAAATACTCCTCGATCTCAATTCCGTTAAAGGTAAGGACGCCTACCAAGGCCATTCGTATTTTGTTAAGTTTAAATTATTTTCACTCGATAAATTGCCAATTTAATTATATTCTGGATGAACGTAAATTTCATAAGCACGTGTTAATTTGCTAACAGAATCACTCAAAAGTTGATAATGAATTTAAAAGCATGTTCAAATTTGCGCCGCGACACGACTTTCTGCTAAGTTGCGTGGTTCTTGTTTATTCCAAGCGAGGCGAACAGTTTATAGGCTAAATAAAGTTTTGTGATAAATTAGACATTTCTGGGACCGTCTGTGTTTGTTTCACTGTCTCTGAGAGAAATCAGCAACTATTTCATACAAAGGAACTGGTTGCAGGGTGACAGGACAATAACCCCGGACAATAACCCTCGGAAAACGACCCCCATGCAAATGACCCCAGGACAATAATCCCGGATAGTAATAGTAAGACATGAATATATATATATATATAAATATATATATATATATATATGAATTAGAGGTTATTTGCGTACAGTCCAGTCTTTGTATAAAGTGATCTGCTACACTCACATTATGCTAATTATCTGCTAATTGGCTGACATTATATGACATTTCTAGACTTACCATAAAGCCTACTAATCAGCAGATTTAATTTAATACTCAACGTGAATAGTTCACTAGTAAAACGTATTATATCTAATAAAATCATTATAACTCCCTCGTTATTTTACATAACACGTAAAGTAATTTAACTATTTGCATAAGTGGTGTATGGGAATTTTCTTGTCTTACCATTATACTATCCGGTGGTTATTGTCCGGAGTTATTGTCCCAGGGGCTATTGTCCGGTGGTTACTGTCCGGGGATTACTGTCCTAGTGGTTATTGTCCGGAGTTATTGTCCCAGGGGTTATTGTCCGGTGGTTACTGTCCGGGGATTACTGTCCTAGTGGTTATTGTCCGGAGTTATTGTCCCAGGGGTTATTGTCCGGTGGTTACTGTCCGGGGATTACTGTCCCGGGGGTTATTGTCCGGGGTTATTGTCTCGGGGGTTATTGTCTCGGGGGTTATTGTCCGGGGGTAATTGTCCGGTGGTTATTGTCTCGGGGGTTATTGTCCGGGGGTAATTGTCCGGTGGTTATTGTCTCGGAGGTTATTGTTCGGGGATAATTGTCCGGGGGTTATTGTCCGGTGGTTATTGTCCGGAGTTATTGTCCCAGGGGTTATTGTCCGGTGGTTACTGTCCGGGGATTACTGTCCCGGGGGTTATTGTCCGGGGTTATTGTCTCGGGGGTTATTGTCTCGGGGGTTACTGTCCGGGGGTAATTGTCTGGTGGTTATTGTCCGGGGATTACTGTCCCAGGGGTTATTGTCCGGGGTTATTGTCTCGGGGGTTATTGTCTCGGGGGTTATTGTCCGGGGTAATTGTCTGGTGGTTATTGTCTCGGGGGTTATTGTCCGGGGGTAATTGTTCGGGAGTAATTGTCCGGGGGTTATTGTCCGAGGGTTATTGTCCCGGGGTTATTGTCCCGGGGGTTATTGTCCGGGGGTTATTGTCCGGGTGTTATTGTCCGGGGGCTATTGTCCGGGGGTTATTGTCCGGGGGTTATTGTCTCGGGGGTTATTGTTCTGAGGTTATTGTCCCGGGGGTTATTATTGTCCTAGAACCATTTACAGTTGCAAGGAAATGCATTGTTTTAGTTATTCAGGTCATATTGTACATATCGTCTCAGATTGTACAGATTATCAAGAGTTGAGATTGCTGATGTGAACGTATGTACGGATGCACGGAGTGGCTGATGTTGCATAGGTTGATCAGCTGACACGTATTTGGTCATTGAGGGAAAGCAGGATAACCCCCTCCCCCCGATCAGTTCGTCTTTTCTTAATCTGGCAGTCTAAAGATATTTATGAGGAATCGACCAAACACATTCGTACAGCTTCTTTCATTTGCCATCGCTCAGACTCAGTTCGATCAAACGTGCATAAAATAGCGGATCAAGGTAATGGACAGAGAAGAAGGCAGACTGACACGTGGACAGACAGCTATAAATATCGACAGCGAAAAACGCACACACAATGCGAGATAGAAAGGCATAAGACAACACAGACAGATGGATCATGGAGCCAAACGACGAGATAAGAAAAGTGCTGCTTTGTTGTGAATACAAGATTCTTTCTCCTCTTCCTCCTCCTTCTCCTCCTCTTCTTCCTCCTCTTTTTCCTCCTGCTCGTCCTCCTCCTCCTCTTATCCTTCTTCCTCCTCCTTCTCATCCTCCTCCTCTTCCTCTTCCTCCTCTTCCTCTTCCTCCTCCTCCTTCTCCTCTTCCTCCTTCTCCTCTTCCTCCTCTTCCTCTTCCTCCTTCTCCTCTTCCTCCTTCTCCTCTTCCTCCTCTTCCTCTTCCTCCTTCTCATCCTCCTCTTTCTTCTCTTCCTCCTATTCCTTCTCCTCCCCTCCTCCTTTTCCCTCCTCCTCCTCCATCTCCTCCTCTTCTTTCTCCTCCTCCTTCTCCTCCTCCTTCTCCTCTTCCACCTTCTCCTTCTTTTTCTCCTCCTCCTATTCCTTCTCCTCCCCTCCTCCTTCTACTCCTCCTCCTACTCCTCCTCCTCTTCCTCCTCCTCCTCCTTCTTCTCCTCCTCTTTCGTCTTTACGAGCTATGTGTCCATTGACGCGCGTATGTGTCTTTGTCTCGCTGCTGTCGTCTGTCTTTGTTGTCGTATCTCTTACTTATTCCATCAATCACTCCCAGATTCGACAAGACGAACGACATTGAACATTGGACTCTTTTGACCCAAGGTCAAACCACCGAAGACTCTCTTCGTTCGCCTTATTCCAACCCTATGCATTCAGTCACTGACTTTGACCAATCCACACCCTGCACAGTGCCATCACAAGTCATGACAATTGTCCACATAACCGAGCCACCGCTAGATAACCTTGTAAGTCTTTGACCACCGCGTGCAGGATTCCTTTCCAGAATTCTCATATGAAATTCATATCATCCGGGTAAACTGTGATCAGTTAAATGCAGTCATTCACTGCTTGGATCGATGCAGAAGGGTACGCAGTGTTTAATACGCGTCGTTCACTTACTGAGCTGCGAGACTTTATCTCTCTCGAATGTCTTTTGCGTGGTCTCTGCTCTTGCTAACTGTATCTGTTTTTCAGGTTCAGTAGCTACCTCAGTCTTAAACCTTCTGTGCATTTGTCTGTCTGTCTGTCTGTTTGTCTGTTTTGTCTGTCTGTTTGTCGGTCTGTCTGGTTCTGCATTTGCGATCGATATTTTCCTTCTCTGACTGTGCTGCAGTGTCGGCTGTGCGTCCGTTTGTCTGCATGCGTCGACGATTTCTTCCTTATTGGCAGAAACTCCAATCACTGTTTACAATGAATGAGAATTATATCAGCGACCCTTTGACTTTGAGGTGTCCTTGAGTCCGATGTTGATAATGGAACTCACAGTGACAGAAGCTGGACAAAAACATTAGATAAAACGACGCCATCTTTAGTTGCCTGGTCACTCCCAGATTCGACAAGACGAACGACATTGAACATTGGACTCTTTTGACCCAAGGTCAAACCACCGAAGACTCTCTTAGCGCCACTCTCGTCTTCACCACCCGAATATATGCGAAAACATCGCCATTTTCGGTGTTGGTTTTCTTTGACGTAACCGTTCCAACTGTCACGTGGCATTGAAACTGACCCGATGACTGCGATGTAGTGGATTGGCTGCAACGATTCAGATGGTCTTTCTCGATCAGTTGGTTTTTGAGTTGCATTGAGAAATCTCGATTTATGATGCATTGTATTTAATTGTACAATATGCAGCTATTGGGCAGTTGATATAGTGCTAAATAAAGCCGGAGTAATTCGGGCACAACATCGGTCCACGCAGTTGCTAGTCGTCTCGATTACAAGTCATTTGTTGAAATCGAATCACTGTCTCTTACACTGTCAAATATTTGTGGAGGCCATGTCCATAACGTAAAAAAAATGCTTCTAAAATTAATTATTATTTACTTTTAAATAAATTATTGGATGTGGCATAAGTTTTCCTTTGACAAAATCACTATGACTAAAATGCAAAACATTTCTTACTGTCTGCAATTTGGACCAATCGAGGCAAGATTTGATTTTCACGATGTAAAAGTGTTCCAAATTAGTTTGAATGACATACTGTGCCTAAATTATTTTCTACATATCTCGTTTTGAACTGTGCATAAAAATAGGTAATTCAATCGTTTTATTAAATAAAAAAACTCCTAATATGCAATTGCTACAGTTAGAATTATAACGACATACAACATTACGAAGAAAAACCTTAGAAAACTGATTCCAGATACTGTACCGGCTACAGCACAGCTTACTTTCTTTAAACAAAAATAGTGAGAATAGCGTGAATCCAGAGATGGGGTGAAGGGCTGGCAGTGTTTTGATGCTTCTTGGGCACATTGCAGGCGTCTTTTCCGCGCAAATTGTGTGGTGGAATGCATATTTCTTTCAGCCAATGAGTCATTACAGAGCTGCACATGAAATAGGAGAACATACACTATGGCTCATACCTTGTTTACATTTAGTCAATGAGCAAGTTATTTTCAAGCCAATCATTTGAACTTTTCCTCCACTGTTCTCGAAGTTGCACTAAAGTTCTATCGAATTGTCAATGTGAACTGTAGCTGTTCCAGTTGAATGGCTGCATGCACATCAGCGCCATAATGAGGTTCCTAAGACGCCGTGTCTCAATGGCCAGATACATATACCACAGAGTGGAAAATGTGCTATGTACATGTAGGATTGGTTCAACATTGGATCATTTCCCTAACTATGTAATTAAGAGGGTGAGGGTACATTGCGTCAACTACACGCTCTTCCTCCAATTACCCTCAATCCATTCGCCCTGCCAAGTCCATTATTAACCGACTGGAACGCAGCTTAAGCTTTAACTTATTCAGACACTAAATGTTTCATTATAATTGTGATGCATATATGAATAACTTGAAGCAGACATTCGATGTGACACTCTACTTGTATATAAATGAAGGGAGAATCAGCTGTCACATCTTGTGCGGGTGACACTCAGATACAAAGCTTATTCACTCAGATTAGATTGTAAGATTCTGTGCATCCTGCTAAGATACATGCATAAATACTCACGATGGTGATGATGATGATGACGGTGACGATGGTGATGAAGGTGATGGTGATTTTCTGTGTAGATAAGTTGCATCGACGTGAGATGCAGCTGTTCCAGTTGATTGGTCACATAAAGAAGACTCAATCGAATAAGTTGTGTGGTTATCCTGGCTTCGACGTCGAGCGGATCCTGCGACTGGTTACAGAAGACTCAGAGACGACGACGGTGAACTGTAGCACTGGTCATCATCATCATCGTCATCAGTCCTCTTCCAATCAATCGACGGACAGCAGCATGGTCAGTCTGCACGACCCAATGACCCCGCAGGACAACTGGACACTAGCTGCTGCCGCTGGTGGTGACAATTCGTCCACTGGAGCGACGCCTGTTCTCCTTCTTGGCGATGGAAGAAGCGTCGATTACGACTCTGCGAGTGGAAGAGTTGGTCAGTTAGACATCGAAGAGTTTCGACTAGAGATGCAACAAGAGCACGACGTCCTTCATGAGGTTGCCCACTGCCTCCACTTTGCCAGCATCGCTATGCTCGGTTTCTTAGTCGTCGAGGTAAGTGACAACATTCACCAGCCTCAGCATCATCAGGGTCGTCGTCATCCTCCTTCACTTCCTTCTCCTTTCCTTCTTTCTTCATCCTGATTATTGCTCTCATTATCATTGTGAAGACAACAGATGACTTCACCTGACGTCTGGCAAAAGGAATAATGACTTCCCCTTTGCCCTCAATCCAGCTCCAAGGATCTCTGTATGTTGGCCTCCTAGCGATCAATCCTCCTCTAATCCACCATTATGTCTTTATTTATTTGCCTTCTATGCCTCCAATCTTCTCTCCATCTTTTCAGGACAGGATTCACAGCGTCCACTTGGATGGCCAATAACTAATGGACGGTTTCAGTTGCAAAATTATTAATAAGAATGGCTTTATGGATTTGATGTAGAACCCTTCAGTAACAGCGTCAAATGGCGCACATGTGAAACCCATCTGATCATGTTCCCACATAGACCAGGTCTGTCTGAATTATCAACTGAGATCACTTGAAAGACGTCGCATATCTTGCATAAGACGTTGCTACTGGGAAACGCGAAATAAACTGCACAGTCAGAGCCTACGTTGTTGAGGGAAACACAAAGAAGAA